>VZTI01001119.1:1424251-1472669 GCA_013397865.1 Struthidea cinerea | reverse complement strand
TATATCTTTTTTTTTTTAATAAAGCACGCCAACATACCCCAGGCTGATGCACAGCAAAGGGAACATTTTCACACAGAAAAGTACTACAGGTGATGCACTGCTCTTGTGACATTTCTTACTATCTGGATAAAAAGTCAGGACAGGATTCAAAAAAGACACATTTTCGAAGGAAAATAACTTATTTTAGTTATTCTAGCTATTTTTGATATCACCTATATACGAAAAAAAAGGGAAAAATAATACTTCAAAAAGGGAGGACCTCAAAAAAATTATCTATTAAAGGTAGCTGTCCCACTGCAAAAGATTTTCCTCTAACAGCTGCTACCTGAGGTAGATTGCATTCAAAATTACAAACATGTAAATTTTTGTAAAACATGTAAAACTTTTGATTGGTGAGGGTCAGGACATCAACTAGATAACAGAAAACATACATTTATTATTTAAACTTAATGAAAGTAGATTAATAACGTGATTCCCTTTAATTATTTTTTTTCATCTCTGTCTTTCATAAGCATTTTACCTTACCCAGCCTTGAGTTAAGAGTGACTTCAAGGGATTAGGATGAAAGTCTGCTAACTTCTAAACTGAAACTTTAGTGATTCTTCCCTAGATGCCTACTGTATTCAAGAACAAAGTGTGCCTTCGGAGTAATTTGCATAGGAGAAGTGGAATGCAGTAGTTTAATAATCAGAACTGCATCAGGGCATTGAGAAGCATGCTTAAATACTGAGGGAGTAAAAATGTTTTTCACATTCTGACATGAAAGAAGAAATAAACTCATCCTCTAGATAAACAGACAGATAGCTGAGCTGTCAAAGTCAATTCTTTTCCAAATGCTTCTAATTTGCCTTCAGTAAAATGAGAGGAGTGGGTGTGGCTATAGGGTGAAACATAGCTCTGAATTCTCATCTGAATTTTTCAGGAAGAAAGGCTAAAAACAGAGAAAAAAATACTGTTACAAATTCTTCCTAAGCAAAATGTAAACAGTTATACCATTATGTCAAAATCTGTTTCTCTTCAAGACTGAAGGAGTTTTAGAATTTATCAAAATGCCTTCAATTTAAAATTCAGTAACAGGATGGGGATTTTTTGCTAAATATTATTCTATGAGAGGAAGGATTTCAACTAACAGGAGATCAAACCTCCCTTCTCCTGTAAACCTACATCAGGGACTCTCTTCAGAACCACAATAAGATTCTTGAAGATTACCTTTGCATAAATTTCATATTTTAAGAAGTTTTTCTGAGCACAAACTTCAGTTTTAATAGTTAACCTAGCGACATGCAAGAATTGATGTTACATTAAATTAATAGCTTACTTCCTGAGCAGTTGACAACCTGGGTAAAGCCATGTTTCACTCAGTGTCCTTATGCTGGATGTTCCTCTCTCTGCACTCCTGCTCAGCTTCACACCTGATCCAATCACTCTGCTCTTACAAGGAACGAACAAGTCTGCTCACATAAAATAATTGTGCTGTGTAGATCTAGGCTTCTCTGAAATTCACTGGAAACTCTAGAAAAATTACTCTTTAGTAACAAGAAAGTTTTAATAAGAACCAATCACACTAGTATTCCATATGCATTCTATTTTTATCTATTAACCTAATAAGATATAATATGAGCTGTTTTGCAAATGAATAGGTGCATTAATAACTGTCCATATTAGCCTGAAAAAGGTAATATTTTATTTCCTTTTTCCTGAGGTTTTATGAGCAGCACATATTGATTTGTGAAGTTGGTGGCCTCTGTATTCTTTCCCACAGTCCTTTCCTACTTAGCCTAAGTAATAGGCCGGAGCCATGATTTTACAAAGGCAACAAGGCCTTCATGCAGCAAATTCTAACTCAAAGATACACAGTTAAAAATACATAGCTATCCTCTAATCATAAAAAATAATAAATATTCTTAACTAATTGAATTTGCTTGATCTCATGCCCTGATTTCATATTGCTACCAAAGAACAAGTCACATCCTTAGAAGGAAACACACTCCAAGACAAGTGCCTGCTGAAGCGTAAGTTGTTCTCTGGGAGACCTGTTGTGCTTCATTGTACCACAAGTGATTGATAGCTTTGCCCTATTGCAGTGACTTTGTGGCTAAAAGTGCATGTGATCATCATAAGTCATTGCACCAAATGCTTCTTGTAAAGTCAAATGGGAATCTGGTTCTCCAGTGCGTACACTCGGAAAGAGCCCACAGAGCTCTGAGAGTACTAAGCATCCATCAAAAACAAGCAAAAAAACAAACATACAAACAAGAAGTTTGGTTTGGATATCAAAAATGTAAATTTTTCATTAGACACCTGCAAAGAAGTGCAAATGCACATATTTAATGCACTTATATGTCTATATGCAGGGAGAAAAGTGTGCAATCATGTCGTACATCTGATTTACTATTTGACGTGTGTTTAACTTTAGATATAAAAATAGCCTCTAGTCAGCAAGTAATTTTTACTGCTTCCTGTGGAAAGATAGGAATATTGTTTTCTTCTCTATTTGACAGCATTTAGCATTTCCTCAAAGTTATCAGATAGAATTTGAACTTTGGACAAGGTAGCTTTTATTTTACAACCTAAAAGGTAAAGTCTGAAAGAAAGAATTATTCCTTTTCTTTTTTTCTTTTTTCCCCTATCCAGAAGAGTAATACCATGAGATTAGTAAGAAATTAAACATTGGGGGGTTCTGACACTGATTTATTTCTCCTTAGGTTGCATTCTGTAAAAAAGTTATACTTTTACTGAAGATTTAGAACAGATGAACCATTTAATGCCAGAGTAATCAAAATGAATGATAACTCTGGAGAGCAGAGTTACATGTATTCAGAATAGGAGTGTGACTTTTTTAAGACATCTGCAGTTTTCTTGTAGCTTATTAATCTAATGTCGCTAAAGGCAAAGTCTCCTATAAAATAGGAAATACTATCACTCAGTTTTAGTATATTCCATATAATTTACAGTGTGGTTGTAAATACATTTAAGAAGTGGTTGGCAAATTGGATATTTTTACATTATATTTCCATCTATTTACAGCCATGAATCCATTCAATTGGGTACATAATATCACATTAGTTTGAACAAAAATAAGAAATTTGCTCTTGCAAGATAGTTCACTGGAATTAATAAACAAATGAACATGCCATTTAATAGTGCTCTGTAGTAAATTTTTTTTTTTTTTGAGATCCAAATCATAACGTCTATTGCTTTCATGGCATTGCTTTTCTTATCATGACTACCCATTTTGTAGTGCTTAACATAATACATCTAAGCCAGCATCTAATATAGCAGTGTTGGACTCGAGAATGCAGTAGACATTACTGCTGCAGGAAACAAACACACCAGTACCCCCCCAAATCTATGGCAAGAACGTCAGGACTAAATTTTTGGAAAATGTAGTTCCTCTGTTTAATAGAGATTAGTGCAGCTCTGAGAACACTACTACTCCAATATGACATGACCAAAAGAGGTTTTCTCCTTTGTTTAATAAAATGGCTGCTTCCATCATGTCTCCTTCCTTAGCCTGGTTTGGCAACCCCTTTTCCCATTGCTCTTTAAATGTTCATGTAGAGCTCCCTGTAATACACTTGTTAGAAAAGCAAAGACATTTCCATAAAACAATGGAAATGCTGTCAACTTTCTATAAAACTCTAACAAACATGCTCTTTTTCACCAAGTTGAAGAATACACGTTAATACGTATTACGTAGAGGTAAAACATCCAATAAAGTCTTCAGGATACCATAAATAACCAAGCAGGATCTGATGTTAAGCACTAATACTTCGTGGTTTTGCTTAATGCTAATTTTAAGGGAACAGAATTATATGCTTAATGAAGAAGACAGAACCATAGACAATTAATGAAGCTGATAATTTTTTGAGAAAATAAAAGAAAACCAGCAAAAGAGGAAATTAAAATTTTGATTTTAACATGTTGGTTACTTTTCCCCCTTATCTGCACAATGTTCACCTAATCTTTAGTGTGCAAATTTCACTGAGAACAAAACAAAACAAAACAAAACAAAACAAAACAAAACGAGTTATTGGACATGCTATTTTGTTCCTGTAGGTGAGTTTAATTTAGAATTTCACAGAAAGTAATCAGAAAGATTTCACACAAAAGTTTTAACACCAGTGCGGCCTAGAAGACTGTAAAATGCTGATATCTCCATTATGGAGGTTACTTCCCTCTTAGATCAGTGGCGGTGACAGGTGAAATTATCTGACTTCAGTGCGAAGTGAGAGTTCCCTGTTTAAACCATAGGGGTATTGTCCTCTGCATTTCTAGTAGGGACGTTTTACTTTGGCTTCCACAACTCATAACACAGAATAGAATTATTTGGACACAAAATTTAAAGACTACTGTATACTGACATACAAATGTACTTTGATACACATTCCTGTCAATGTTAATGACAATTTTATTAACCATATCCAGTATGAATCTTACAATAGCAAAAGAAAGTGATGCAGAGTAAAGAAAGTCCTTATAGTACAATAAATTCCTCCTAGAAATCTTCAGTTGCCAAACCACTTTTTCAGTAAGGGTTTAAGTCAAAAGAGATCACTAAGAAAACATGAATTGTCACCACGGATAAAAGAAAAAAGAATCTGCCTTGAGGTGAAAAAAATTCCCTTTTTAGTTAGTATGAGTTTTTTATACTTTTAAAATATTAGCCTACCATATTGAGATATTAAGGATATACTTGCTCAACAGAATCATTTCTTTGGTGTTCCCTAGAGGGTGAAACCTCATACAAAGAAAAGGAAGAAAAAAAAATTAAGCAATGGATGTTTCTTTTGGCTGTCAAAGTTGATATGGAAAGTGAAAAGAAAATGGTATTTGTTTGGCAAATGCTCAAAACCAAAACGCACTTACACATAAAAACTCACCCCCCCAAACCCAAATCATTACCACCTAAAAAAAATACCTCAACCCACACTCAAATTTGCATGAATTTTCATCCTAAGGTTAAATTTACCAAAACTTACTGATTTATTGGGTGCGAAGAGAGGAAATCAGCCATTTCTAAACACTACCATCCAGAAAAAATTACTATCAAGATGATACAGTGGCAATATATAAAGACAGTTAATAGACATTGTCATCACAGACTGAGTAGACATTTCCAACTTCTCAGTTATTTCAGACTCTACAATCCTGTGAAAGAGAGTGTAGATTCATCTTCTTGAAGTAAAATAAAGATGAAAAAAACCAAAATAAGATGAGTTTTAAATTTCATACATATTAATAATTTTTTAAAAAATGACCTATGGAAAACAAAGTGAGATATTTGTCACTTCTTCCATCCAGTTTACATCTATATGAAACTTGGGCCATGTCTTCTCCAGCCTGATCAAGACCAGAGAATCACGGAATGGTTAAGGTTGAAAGGAATCATTGGTGGAGATATCTGGTCCAAGCACCCTTCTCAAGCAGGGTCATCCTAGAGCACGTTGCACAGGATTGATTCCAGATGGTTCTTGAATATCTCCAGCGACAGGAGAATCCACAACATCTCTGAGCTATCTCTTTCAGTGCATGGTCATCCACAGAGTAAAGTTCTTCCCCACGTTCAGGTGAAACTTCCTGTGTATATCTTTCTGTCCATTGCCTCTTTTTCTACTGCTTGGCACCACCAAGAAGAGCCTGGATTCATCCTCTAAACAACCTCCCTTCAGATACTGATAGACATTGATGAGGTCCCCTCTCAGTTGTCTCTTCTCAAGGCTGAACAGACCCTGCTCTCTCAACCTTTCCTCATAAGAGAGATGCTCCAGGTCCTTAATCATCTTTTTTGCCCTCCATTGGACTCACTCCAGGAGCTCCATGTCTCTCTTGCACTGAGGAGCCCAGAACTGGACACAGCACTCCAGATGCAACTAATCAAAATAGACAAAATTATGCTAACTATTATTCACTTGTTATGGCTTAAGTCCTGAGACTTAATTTATACAATTTCATGGCAATTACTTTGATAATAAGCAAAGCCATCTATTAAATAACCAAACATTTTAGAGTCCCCTAGTTTAATTTGGGGAGTCAGTTATTCTCCAATTCGATCTTCTTAAGAGGACAATATTTCTGGTTTATTCTGTTGAAACCTGATCAGTTAAGTTTAATTTGCTTCTACCTTAACTTTCTCTGTCTTTCTTTATGAATCTTTACCAAGCTTAGAAAAAGAATGTGCCAGACCTGAGTCTGAACTAACTCCATTAGTTTTTATTTCCTTTAAAGAAATAAAACCAGAAGTATTATTTCTGACTCTTGTTTGCAAAAAGGAAATACAAAAACAAGATCTCCCTCCCAAATGTCTTTTTTTTTCCTGTAATCTTTCTTAAGTTACTGTACAATAAGATTTTTTAGAAATTGTCCCATTTTTTTCTGACCAGAAAAACTAGGAAAGGTGTGCTTTCTTTTCTTTTTTTTCCCTGAATACTGTCATTATTCTCTTTAAGAGTTCATAACAAGTGTTTGGGTCACATATTCACAGTTAATCTGTATGAACGTAAGTCTCCTGAAAGGATGTGGTTTGTTAACAAGGACCTATTTTCCTTGCCCTTCTTGCTGCACTGCAGATAAGGTGGAGACTTCTACAATGAGAAAAAAGATGGCATTTCACAAGGGCTGGTGAGAACATCAAGCAGGGAAGAGGGGCTAGAAGGAGCAATGAGAATAACAGATATTTTGTGGAGTTTTCTGAAACCTGTGATTCAAATATATAGCAGGGAAAGGGGACATACACTTACAACCACTTTGTTTCTATTCTTTCTTTCCCTATTTTTTTTTCTTTTAATTCCTGAAAGCTCCTTGTTTCAATTCCTGTTCTAATAAGAAGCTAGCTTTGTACAGTCAAAGCCCTCTGATGCACAGAATTTAAAGACACAGTGAAATCGGAACCATCTCAAGTCTTTAGGGACCTCATCACTACCGCTGAAGAAGAAAATAAACTAGTATCTTGACTTTAGTGCACAGTTCTCTTCCTGCCTAATGATGGAGGAGGGAAAATAATAATAATGAAACATCCTACCTTCCACTGTGGAATAGTTATTCTGTCTGGGAAGACCACGCCTCAATCTCACTCCTTCTTTTGCAGCCCATCCAATCCATCCCAATTCACCTTGTCCTTCTGTGTATCTGAGACAATTAACTTCTAGCCAACACATTCTTCTACATCTAAAACATACAATGGAAGCGTCTGCATCAGTGCTGGGTTCACTTCTGCCCACAGCTCAGCCTTACACAGCCTCTTGCTCAGTTTCCCACAGGGGAATGGGGGACAGAATCAGAAGGGCAAAAGCTAGAAAACCCATGGATGGAGATAAAGATGGTTTAATAGGGAAGGCAAAAGCCACACAGACAAGCAAAGCAAAACAAGGGATTAAGTCATTACTTTCCACATACAGGCATTACTTTTCCAGACAGCAGGGCTCCATTGGGTATAATAGCTACTTGGCAAGACAAATGCCATTGCTCCAAATATTCCACTTTCTCACAGTTTTTATTGCTAAGTACAACTATGGCATGGGATATAAACTAAAAACAGATATATAAAATTATATAATCCTTTTAAACATAGAAAGGTTTGTTTTTTTTTTTTAATTTCCACACAAATTCCAGCATTCTGCCTGGATATTTGAAAAAAAAATTGCTTCTAAGGGACTGTATATATAGCTCCTTACAAGAATCTGGTACTACAGAATATCCAGATAATTCCTCTGAAATAAAGTCTTGAGCTTCTCTTGAAAGCCACACTAAGAAAACACAGATGTAAAGAAGTAAATTCCGCATAGCAGCAGCTGGGCTTTTGAAGCTCAGCAATGCCCATTTTCTTCAGAAATGGACAAGGAAAATTAAAAAATGATAATTTAAAAATTGACTAAATGGCTGACACTCCCACAATTAATTCTGTTGATGACACTTCTTAGTTGTCCAACTTCTCCTTTAATCAACAGTACATAAAGAAGTGCAGTATTAGTAACCTGATATTTTAGTGACAGTTTTACTTTCAGGAATTAACTAGTATTAGAAAATTTGTACCATGATGTAGCAAGGTATAGTTTTATCTACTTTAGTCAGCTGAACACTGTTGGAATCCAGGATGCAGAGAATATCTCTGTACCTGTTTTGAAGGATTCTACCCCCCTGGAAAACACTGTCTTTGACTTTTGCCTATGGAGAAAACTACCTACCCTTTGGGAAGAGTTAGAATCTACACTGGTGTGAACTAGATGATAGAATGTTATGTAAGATTATCACAAGGTGAAAATTTAGGGTCTTTGGGTTTGTTAATATTGTAAATAGAGAAAAGGTAAAAAACTTCAAAATGGAGGATTGTTGTTGTTCTCCAGGCCTTTTGTTCCTTCTTCTATTACTCCATATTCTTCAGTAGAATAAGTTTAAGGTGATTGGACAAAAAATTCTGCAGTTCCTGTGTACGTGACAAAGTGAGTTATGGAACATTGGTAGAATAGTGAAAATATCTTTCGTTTTACGTTTTTATTGGATAATTTACCTCTAAAAAGACTGTCTAATCTTGATAATGCGAGCTTTTCCTGCATTCTCTGCTCTGTGCTGTGTCTGGGTCACGCTAGTGACCCTTTTTCTCCGATAAGACTTAGTAAACAACTATCTGAAAGCAGAGACTGTTGAAGTTCCCGTTCGTCTCCTGAATTCCTGGCAAAGACGCTAAAACTCTCCCCCATCCGGGGAGGCATTAATTAAGGCACGGAAAGTGTCAGAACACACATGTGAGAGATTAACATTTCGTTGTTTTTCTTTCTGTAAACATATAAGAGGTTTCAATTGGCAAATTCCTTGCTTCAATCACCTGAGAGGACTGCACACACCTCTGATTATGTTTGCCCTCCCTAATGTTTGAATTGGGTTTTGTTTGGGGGTTTTCTTAATGTTACAGAGCACTAGTGGTGATTTTGAAACGTGACATGATTGCATAGAAGATTGTAAAGTGGAAGCTCATTATATGGACTTTCATTAGCTGCCAGTAAAAAGTTTGCAGACCACTCAACCAGTTTTCCAGGTACTCTTGTCTTGCTGCTGACACCTGCTGATGTTGCCCTACTTGCACAGAGCAGAACTGAAGAAAGACACAGTCTGAAAGTGACCATCTCCATTTTCTGACCATATAGGCCTAAACAGAACAGATACTTCACACTGAGCAAGGTGGTCCAACTACACACTGCCCCACACAAGTGAGATCTAACAATGAATGCCATCAGAGGATGAACAGGTAGCCTTTGGCAACTGTTGCAAGATACACAGCAGAAGAAATTGGATTACATAGATTTATACCTTTTTGTCTCATTTCTGATTTTAAGCAGCTTTGGTAAGCTCTTTTGTTAGTACCTTGTTTGTTTTTCTCCTTGCTGAACACTTACGGGGTGCTGTACTAAGGAACACAAGCAGTAAGAAATGTATGGGTAGCCATTTTCCTGGGGATCTGTCCTACTGATACAACATAAATGGGCGACAGACGTATAGGATAAATACATGTGCACTACAGTTAGCTGCCAATTGCTTAGGAACACCTTTTTTTCCTGAAATTTTGCTGTCACTCTGAACTTTGCCAGTTGAATTGGTTAACGCCTCTGAAGTACTTAAAGAGATCTGCAAGTTCTGTTACAGATGGAAAACTTCTTACACAGTTCTAATGTCAAGACATTACACTAATTGAAAGGAACACTGAAAAAACATATCTGTAAGTTGTAGACTAGTAAAGAATCTAACTTTTGTCATTATTTTTGCATTACAGCAAAACCAACATATTGCACATTATAAAAAGATTTATCTGGTACTTCAATTTCTTTTGTGTGAAACAACAAAGACAATGAGGGGCAAATCTATTAATTTGTTTGGGGGTTTCCTCCCATTAGCTTCTCTTTTTCCTGATGTGATTTAGCTTTCTAACAGATAAACTTCAGATACAGACGTGTTGGGAAACTGGTCTTTAACCATATGAACCTTAACATACATATTAGATTTCAATACCAGAAAAAAAACTAAAATCTGGGAACTTCCACAAATTAATAGAAAGCATAGGAAATTCTATGCTTTTTAGGAGAAAAGTCATTTATGCTTCTCTCAAACAAGTAATAAAGGCATATAGTTACCATTTTCCTAATTTACTTTGCAGTGTCATAATTACATTAAGGAATAAGCAAAAAATAATGGAAAAAATCTCTTTAGTACAGCTAGGGCTGAATTGGGCCAAATTGCTGAAATTCTATGCAGCATGACCAGGGAAAAAACCTACGATGTTCAAGTACCTTCCTTCTCTCTGGTATTCTATGGGGACAGGACAGTTTAAGTTATGTACCTGTAACATCATCTGAAGTTTGAAATTCTAACTGATTTAATAAAATTCATGGCTATCTCATCTCATTGTTTTGTCTACTTATATCCAAGGGTTTATAGTGAGAATTGTCATTTAAATGACTACTTAAAATTCTCAGATGCCATAAAAATGTATTTTGAAATACATAACTGAAATATTTGGTGAAGGCAAAAAGAGAGGAGAGTTCTTTAAAGTTTCACTCTGTTAAGTAGGTCTGTACAAACTAGCTAGAGAAGGTGAATTATTTTTGAGGGGTTTTCAGTATTTTTCAGACAAAGTACTCAGAAAAAAACTTTGCAATAACTTATTATAGAATCATTTTACACTGACCTGTGCTGGCAGCCCTGAGAGTCTTTTTGATTCATTTTTTAAAAGAAATTTATTTCCTACTGCAAATAGATGAAAGCCTGCTCCAGAGAGAAACTTCCTTTAACCTGGTAAATAGAAATGAGATGAGATTTTGTTTCAATCACCACTTAAACTCTTTGTGTGGGTGGACACAATGTGGTTATGTACAGCTTGACCTGGAACTGTTGCTCTTGAAGATGGAAAACAAGTGCACCACTTAAAGTCATATACTGTACCAGGCAGCAGCAGCAGCCAGATCATGGAGGATCCCTTCAAACAGCTTTATATGGTGACAACAGACCTGCTCCTTCTCTCTTATCCAGCAGGACTCATCTGAACCTTCTCAGATTGAATCATGGAAGTTATGATGGGGTGAATTCAAAGAGGTCAAGCCTAGGGTATATAACAAGGGATAGAATTTTTGTAGCTACCATTTTTCTTCTGATTTACAGAGCTTTACATTTTGATCCCCTAAAGCTGTGAACCCACAAAGGCTGCTGCTCACCTCTGTATGGCTGCCAGGTGTATCTTCTCAGAAGTATAGCTACACCAGGCTTTCTTATTCTTCTCACTGTTCCCTTCCTAGTATGAAAGCAGTACTGAAAAAAGACCACCAAAGTTTATAGCTCAAGTTGGTAATATATAGTGTTTTCCTACAGTCACAGTCATGAATGCTAGGCATAGCATGCGAATGACCCGCGAAGAAATTTGTTGTGTTTGCTGAAAGTGAGAGATGGAGAGAAAGGGTCCCAGAGCTTCATATGGAAAAAATTTCTTCATTGCACCACATGAGGAGAGCCAATACACCTGTGAAAAAACCCTGAAATCTATTTATGCACATTAAGAAAATGTTTGATTAAGAAAGTTTGATTTTCAAATAGAAATGAGGTAGAAATTCAAAATTGTCTGGCCACTGGGCTGAAGCCCACTGATGGAATCATAGAATCATTACAGGTGTAAAAGACCTCTAAGATCATCAAGAACAACTGTCAAGCACTGTCAAGTCTGCCATTAAACCATGTCCCAAAGTGCCACATCTACAGGTCTTTTAAATTCCTCCAAGGTTGGCGACTCAACCACTTCCTTGGGCAGCCTGTTCCAGTGTTTGACTACCCTTTCAGTGAAGAAATTTTTTCCTAATATTTAACTAAAATCTCCCCTGGAGCAACTTAAGGCCATTTCCTCTCATCCTGTCAATTGTTACCTGGGAGAAGAGGCTGAGCCCCCCTCACTATGGCCTCTTTTCAGGTAGTTGCAGAGAGCAATAAGATCTCTTCTCTTTCCCCAGCTAAAAATCCCCAGCTCCCTCAGCTGCTCCTCATAAGCCCATGCTCCAGACCACTCACCAGCTTTGTTGCCTATCTTTGGACACCCCCAACACCTCAATGTCTTTCTTGTAGTGAAGGGCCCAAAACTGGACACAGGATTCGAATTGTGGCCTCACCAGTGCCAAGCACAGTGGGGACAACTACTGCCCTGCTCCTGCTGGCCACACTATTCCTGCTACAGGCCAGGATGCCATTGGCCTTCTTGGTCCCCTGGGTACACATTGTCTCGTGTTCAGATGGCTGTTTACCAGCACCCCCAGATTCTTTTCCACCTGGCAGCTTGCCAGCCACTCTGCCCCCAGCCTGTAGCACTGCAGGTGGTTTTGACCCAATTGCAGGCCCCAGCACTCGGCCTTGTCAAACCTCCCACCATTGGCCTTGGCCCATCAATCCATTTTCTGCAGATCCCACTGCAGACCCTTCCTGCCTCCACCAGATCAGCATTCCTGCCCATCCGGGTGACCTCTGCAAACTGACTGGGGGAGCACTGAATCCCCTTGTCCAGGTTGTCAATAAAGATATTAGACAGGGCAGGCCCCCACTCTGGTCCCTGGGAAACACCACTAGTGACTGGCTGACAGATGGATGCAGTGCCATTCACCACCACTCTCTGGGCCTGGACAGCCCAGGTTTTTTACCCAGGAAAGAGTATATCCACCCAAGCCATAAGCAGCCATTTTCTCCAGGCAAATGCTGTGGGAAACAGTGTTAGAGGCTTCATTAATGTCCCAGAGATGATTAATGTCCCTACAGATGATATCCCAGTAGAAAACATCCACAGCATTTCCCTTCCCCACAGAGCAGGTCATCCTGTCAAAAAAGGAGATCAGGTTACTCATGCAGGACCTGCCTTTCCTAAACCCTTGCTGGCTGGGCCTCATCCCCTGGTTGTCCTGCACGTGCCATGTGATGGCTGCAAGAGGGAGAAGCTTGGTCTCTGAGGGTGAGGAGAAAAGGGAGCATGAATAAAGAAAGAAAGAAATCATGGTCCAAGCACTTCAAAAACCCAATGGAAGTTCTTTGAAGTGGACAAGTGAGAGAGAGGCCACCCCAATAGTGGAAGTCCAGGGCTGTCTGCACTTTGCCTTGCTGAAGCTACTCACTGACTTTTAGCCCAGTGTTTATGCCATTCTCAAGGATCTAGACTAAAAAATCCTGATAACTAAAATTAAAAAAAAAACCACTGCAAGGCAAAAAGAGCAAGTAGCCTGCAGAAAATGTATGGAAATTCCAAAAGTACATGTCAGTTATGGGAGGCACTGAAGGCACCCATGTGTTTTCTCAGGCTCAGCTGCTGAACTCACAGTCACCTGATTCAAGGTAGCAAAGTAGCATCAAATTAAGGTCATGACACAACTGGTTTGTTACAATCCAAAGCTGTTGGTCATGGATACTCACCTCTTCTTCATTGTCAACATGATTTCACTAGGCACCAACTCTTCTCTTTTGTTGCTCTTGGAATTTCATATACAGGGTCTACATACGAGTAAGTGTACCAGACACAGAGCAGAAAACAAAAAACAGCTGAGGGGGAAAGGACCAACTCTACCAAGGTGTAATTAATTTTTCATGTTCCAGTCATTAATACTTGCCTGCAATAGAAATTTTCTTATAAATAAGTTAAACGTTATAGATAAGATGCCACCTGTAGATAAAAAATGTCTTAATAATCACAACTACCTAAAAGTTTTGCTATTTCCAGTACTAGTGCAGCAGTGTTCTCAGGCCCTACAAAACCCTTCACCTGTCCCTCCCCTCACCTCTTTGAGCTACCCAGGTGGATGGGCCCTTCTTGTATAAATATTAAGATGAAGAGCTGTTCACTTTCCAACTTGCTATTTAGTAATTTTCCTGCAACTCTAGGGAACTTTTGCCTCTCTGAGAATACAGTGGATGAGAATGCAGGAAGAAAATGTGGCCTGAAAGGCTGTATGAACCACAGCAAAACAGCCACTGACAGCAACACAAACAGTCTTATCCCCAGAAACAGCACTGTGACAGTTTGTCCTGGAAAAAAACTTTCAAGTCCTGAGACTAGAAATGGCCAGCACTGATGATGATAGCTTGTAAAAATTGCTTACCAGGGTATTCAAGGCCATGGATTAATGCAGCACTCTTATCAATCTTAATAAATATCAGCTCTTCAGGGCAACAGTGAATGAGGATATATGACCCAAAGGAGTGTCGGGTAAAACTGAGAATAACCTGTATCTGCATCTAGTCAGTGGGAGAAAAAAAAAAAAAAAAAAAACCAGAAAACCAACCAACCATATGACAAATAAGCAAACAAAAACCCCAAACAACAAACCATTGTGGATAGGCAGTGGGAGGAGCAACAGATTGTGCATAGCCTTGCAAACTTCAATTACCTTCAGTGAAAACCACAGTGGATATTTTGACCTACTTTGCATCAGATCTTTAATCCAGACAGCTTCGAAAGGGAAGTGGCTCATCGGACTGGAACCAGAGTCCAGAAACAGGTGACTGTCACCTGTGTCAAGGCAAGAGCATGAAGGCAAGAGTATCTTTCAATTAACAGAAATTATTGTTCATCCCTATACGGAGAAAATCTGATCCTGAAACAAGTACAGGCTTATCAAGAGTGATAATTCTCTCATTAACTGTAGACTCCAGCAACTAAGCTATACTTATGTATTTATGTGTATTAAAGATATCTAAGACAGAGTTGTCCCTGGCACCAGCTACACTTAGCTACACTAAGGTCCAGGCACACAAAATAACCACTGTAGAACCACAGCACTACCATCCTAGGTATTTCCAGCACCTGTCAACATGTTTTTGATAAATCAGACACTAACAGGAATGAAGCCAAAAGGTAAATGGACACAGGGTAATCCTCCAGGTAAACATGACTTCGTGGTTAGTATGGGATAATTGTCACTCTTTTCTCTGTTGACAATTTCTGTTGAACGAGACTTCGAGGATGATTGGTAAGGTCTGACAAATAACAGAGTGCTTGTTCTTATACGTAGTATGATAAACCCTGGTGGAGAGGCAGATATTGCACTTAAATGAAAGCAGAGAAGAATCAAAAAGTAGTGTGGGTTGTAAAGTCACAGAAGAAAAAGAAAAAAACTGCTGTAAAACTGTAATTGGATCAAAGGAAGACACATCATTCCTATGTCCGTGCACACAGGTGGAGTCATTATGCCATTGGTTATCCAGCTGTAGAGAGAAAATAAAGAACTCATTTATGTTTCGAGAAATTTGCAGATTCTAGTGAAATATGTGGAGAATCCTTGAGGTAACTTACAGTCAGATGAGTGTACCCCAAATAAACCACACCTTTCCTGTTCAGCAAAAATTTCCGGGTTGTTTTACACTGAAAAAATGATTCTGAAGCATAAGACAAATTATGATGGTTTTCAAGTTAAGCAATAATAAGGTTTTTTTTTTTAACCAACTGTTCACTGTAGTCCACAATGTTCTGTTACACCTCTGGGTGTAACAAAATATTGTGGACTTTTTTTGAAACATTACACTCGTTTCTTTCACATGCATCAAGCATCAGCTCTTTATAAGAGAGATTATGTAGGGTACTGACAAGATGCAAATGTATAGAAAGTGAGGTTAATTTTGAATGTGTTAGCTTAAATAAAATTGGAGTAAAAATTGCATTGCCAATGTTAATTGCAGCATTGCTGGAATAGCACCATAATGCATGCAAAGCACACAAATAAATAATGTTGAAATTTCAAGACTGGTTTTGAATTAATTGATTTATAAACAGATAGAAATACATTTGTATCACATCTTTCAAAATTACATTGCCAATGGTATGTATCAATCTGGCATTTTGCTCTAAAATGGCTAAGTGCTGCTTTTTAAGCTTTGAATGAATTGGGCTCAATGGAGCAATTAGTCAGAAACTAACCTTTTTGGTAACAAAGTGAAAACAGAAAATAAGCAATAACTTAGTGATCAAGTAAATTAAAAAAAAAGTTCTCTAAGTACAGACACTTGCAAAATTGCACCTATCCAGCAGAATAATATCTAATTTAACACAGTTACTAAAGATAAATGATTTTTCCTGATCAAATTATATCAGGATGAATAATTTTATACTATATAATTGGTGAGCTGGATAATTCAATAAGCCCATTTACTATGGTTGACTTCCTTTCACAAGTAGAAATTCTGTAATGAGGAAGGCAGTTTTGTCAAAACAGCTGCCAAATGGCAGTAGCATAATAAAAGAAGCCCATTAATCAGAAAATTAATTAAACATTCTGTGTATGTAAAACCTGCTGCATACTGAGAAAATGTGAATGGCCTGACAACAGCATTTGTAACAATTTATTCATTGGAGAATTATAGGAAGCAACCAGTGTATTACAACAATATCCAAATACAGCTATTCTACAGGAAGAAAAGGACTCAATTTCTAAGGTTAATTGGCTAGAAAAATAATAGGAAAAACATTAAACATTTCTATTCCTTTTCTTACTAATCAGAATATAAATAGTGTGGGGTACAAATCCTCTCGTTTTGTCTGAAGAGTGCTTCTAGCAAAGAAGACCAGAGTGAAATGCAGTAGTAATATGGGTGGTGGCTTTCAGACCGCTGGCATCTCTCAGAATCAAGTAGAATTTTAGGATGAGCTGGGACCAAGATATTCTGCATCATGTGACACTGGAGAACCTATACAATAGTTTGGGTTGCTTCTAAAAATAATTTCCAAAATATCTTTACATTTGTTAAAGACGTTGATCTATTCCTGACATTTAAGCTGGCTAATACTCATTTTGAAAGCAATGTTAATTTTCGTCACATTAGATTATACCTTGAAGATCAAGCTGACATGGTGGGTTTATGACATTGAGAACCCAGAAAAACAAACTTTTAGGGGTGGTTTTATACATCTATGATGGTAGTCACCAAGATAAACATTAGCCTCTGTTCATTTATCTGAAAGAAAAAAAGTGGGGTAATAATCTTAAATCTAATGCAGCACAAACACAGAGTGGGGCATGTGGCCAGCAAAAATAGATATATTTTATATAACTTAGTAATGAACACCAGCATTTTCTCCCTAGGGGGAACTTCATATTATTTTGGGAATTAATGCAGAATTTTGACACATTCACGCCTTTGTTTTTTTCATAGAAAAAATATTCAACAGATGTGCTGCACAACCATTTTTTATGGGAATAAAATGTGCCCCAATTTTCTGGGCTATATAATCACAGAAGATTACAAACAAGAGTTCCATAAGCTTGTAATGAATTTAGACCCACTCACTCCTTTGAAAATCAATGAGAGTAAAACAGGTAACAGCCTTAAGCACTTTCTTTATATCTGCATAATTGAGTTTGAAATAAATGAAAGAAGTAAACTTCATGGCCTCATGTGCAGTGTCGGCTACTTTTAAATAACATTCAGCATAATTACTTCACATTCTTTGCTTCCTTTTTAAGTCAGCAATGAGCAGGCAGAGGATAATGCTGGTGGGAAGAATCCTGGGTCTATGAGCCTTATGAACAGAAATTGCTCTGACTTTAGGAAAGCACTGGCTATTTCCAATGCTCTTTCTTTTCAGCACCAGATGTTCTTATCCATGCCATGTATTCGATATGAAGTAACAAGAGTATTTCTGTTTATAGTGGTGTGTCTGGTTGGATGGATAGAATATCTAAATTATTTTCTGTGCTGCATAGCTAACAAAGTGATACAAGTATTTCCATAGTACTATATACAGAAAAGATTAAATCGGAGTTATCTGGAACAGATTAAATTTAATATGAGAATTCTATCTTCTCTCCACATTTTTTTATGGGAAATGATTTATTCATAGATAGTTAGTGCTTGAAGAGTCCCTATGTATTTTCTTTGGGGAGGTCAAAATCGTACTGGAATAGCGTGATGTCACCTCTTAGCTCCTATAGAACATTTTATTAATACTGCAGAATCAGAACAATTGGAAATTGAAAATTAAGAGGTTATGGGGGGAAAAGCCATTGTAGAGAAAATACTGCAAATACATTGAATTAATGACCAATAGCTTTCGTGAGTGTGTTCCACTTGCAATATTTCAATATTGTGTCTCCAGCTGCAGAAATAGAATGTTGAACTGAAGCCATGAAAACCACTGAATCATTCATTAGCTTGCCAGGGGTAGAGAGTGGTTAGATGGCACAGTGGGTTAATGCATAAGCTTTTCAAGCTGGAGGCGAGTTATGACTAGATTTAGGTCACAAGTGAGACACATTCAGTGCTATCAGCTTGCTTTCTATGGATAATATTTCACCTGTACACACAGATATGTTTTATGATTGGCAATCCATTCCAAAGTAAAAAAAGACAGACATAACAAGACTATTGCAATTGGGATTAAAAGGCTGTGTAGATAAAGATTCAGATTGACTACCTACGTGACACCTAGCTCTTTCTAAAAATTATTGCTCCATTCAGAAAGACATAAGACACGGGCTCCCTCACAAAATACAGAAACACTTAAATGTTTGTTTTTAGAATAACACTGAAAACAGAAAAAAAAATTTTGCATAAAATCACAATTTCATGTGAAGCAGGAAAATTAATCTCCAAAATTTACATCTTTTTAGATAAGCGAAATAGGCATGTAGTCTTTAAAAATACTAATAGCACTTAATACTTAAATACATGCATACAGCAAAAGAAATTTCCGACACAGACTGAGGTATGATTTGGAAATCTCTGCCACTGCCATGCAGATGAGTGCCATGGATAGAGTATAGACGTTTTGCTACACAGATACCTTCAAAGCTAGAATAAACAAAGATGTGCTGCTGGAAACTTAGTGAAGTGAAAGTCCTGCTGTGCTCAGCTGTTGTTGCAGTATGTTAGAAGGTGACCGTGTGGCATCTATGTGTGTGCTCAGGGTGTGTGTGGTCTGCTACATGTGCACAGGAAAAGGAGGTGGACAAATGGAGGTGAGAAAGTAGAAAACTACTGACCATCAAAAATGTTGTATGCCTCTTGTTGCTCAAATATTAGTCTTGGTCTTTTATCTTTTCCATCTCCTCACTCCTTAAGGAAGCCATGATAAGCTACACAGAAGTGAGAAGGACTGTTTTGATGTATCAGTTGTAGACTGGAGCATAAGATATGATTTCATAACATTCAGCTTCAGAAACAGGGACCTTGAAGTCCCAGGTCTGGGTTAGCAGAATCATTTTCTATCAGGACAGATAATAAATACATAACCGTGATTCTTGTTCCAGACAGCTTATTCTCTGAAAGCAGAATGAGAAGAATCAATGTGAAGCACACTATAGACTGCACCAAAATGTATTGAAAAAAAATGGTTGTTGTGCAATATTTTAAGGTAGTATTTTAATCAGATTTCTCAGGACAACACTCAGTAATTACCCTGTAAAGTTGTGATACTCTACTCAGAGGAATTTTTACTTCTATGTCTATATTATCAGAAGAGATTAAAAATTCTTAGGTTTTAAATTGCATCAGTCCAATGTTTATTTAATCTATATTCAAAGGCAAAATCCCTGCTCTGAAGTATCCTTCCATTTTTCTCTAATAATTTATCATTTAACAATCTTCTTTGGAGCTTTGACTGACATCTAGAGTAACACAAAGTGTCACAACTTAAAAGTTTTACAAATCAATTCCAAAACTTATGAGACCTTAAACTTATGCTTAATGAGGCCAAGACAAACTCTTTATTATTTGTGAATCGTGCAATTGGATTCAAATATCGGTTGACAGTTAGTGAAAGAAGCAACCTTCCAGGTGGCATGATTTTCTGGAGTCCTACCATGGAGGATGGGATGCATTCTGAGAAGAAATGTGTTTGCTTTTTTGTTGATTTTTTTTTTTTGGTTGATCAGTTTTTTGTTGGGTTGGGGTTTTTTTTTTGCTTTAAGGGTAAATCTTTTTGTAGTTCATTTACAAACTGCATCCATCTAATATCCTGCTAAGAAAGATATCAGCATAGAGAACAAAGGTAAAGAATACATCAGATATCTCTTAATGCCTCTCCCCCTTATGTTTAAGGCATAAATTTTGGAGAACAAAATGAGCTTTGAGAGTTCTTAGCAAGTTCAAAGCTCTGGATAAAGCGCAGAAGAAAAGCAGCATTTCCTTTTTAAGTATACCATAATGCAAAGCATTCATTTATATCCTTGTCTGTATATTTATTTTCATGGTTAATTATACAATGAGATACCAGCTGTAGTTTAGGCCACTTCAGGGGTCACTGATGAGAAACGTATTCCTAATCTATCAATTCTGAATTGCTTTCTGAACAACTTGTTGACACTGTTGGAGAAACAGATGCTTAAAGCAAATGCTCTGAATGAAATAGATAAACACCAGTATAAGAATGTAGAAGGGATGAAATTTAACTAATGAGTATATTGCTTTTAACAATATTAAATCCTTGCTTTCCCCTCCATGCTCTACCTTTAAGTTTTTAAGCATTCTTCCAAAAGATGGAAAAGGAGGGGAAAATACATTATTTTCAATTTCGAGACAACTCTTTCCTCTTGGTGGGCTTATCTAAAGCGCCTCAATTGTTTAACAAAATTTAAATATTATTTATGTATTTTTCTTAAAAAACAAATTGCATTAAAGTTTTATGAGTAATTATCTCTTAATTAAAAGCATGATTAAAGTACTATTTTGTATTTCATAAACTTTATCTGCCTGTCATTGCCAGAACAGTTATAATGCCATTCTATAGAATTTATTAAAAGGTTTTGAAATATTTCTAGAAAAGAAATGTTCCTGAAAGGAGTCAAGGTCTCATATCATAACAACATTAGCGAGACAAAAATGGAGTGATGTGTAAATAAGTATTGCAAAATATATGGAAAATTAATGTATTAAATATTCCTTGATCTAACCTGTCTTAATTTTGGAACTCTCTAACATCTGATTACTTATTTTTGCAGCTATGGTGTTCCCATAACAAATAGAGTTTTGTATCGCAATCTGAAATAATTGTAGATGAAGTAGAAGAGTTTTGATATAGAACTTTTATTGATATGCCCAGACAGGACAAGGGGCAATGGTCATAAACTGAAAGACAAGAAGTTTCACCTCAAACTGAGGATAAACTTCTTTACATTGAGGATGACAGAGCACTGGAACAGGCTGTCCAGGGAGGTCATGAAGTCTCTCTCTCTGGAGAGGTTCAAAACCAAACTGGAAATGTTCCTGTGTCACCTGCACTAGGTTACTCTGCCTTGGCAGGGGGGTTGGACTAGATGATCTCCAGAGGTCCCTTCCAACACTAATCTGTGATCCTGTGACCACGTGCAGAGTCTCAGCTCTGGTCTTGGGGATAGCATATTTTATCTTCCTTGAGGGCCTAGTTATTGGATCGCACAAGAAACTGTTCCCAAGGACAAAAGGGGCCACATGCAGCTGGAACAATCTTCCTGAAGAGCAGTAAACCATTCACACGCGCAGCATGGATTATATCAGTGGCATAAGGCTCACTGATGCAGCAGGGACTCCTTACCAAGCTCCAGGGCCAGAGGAAAGCCTTCTGAGGCAGAGTTGTGTTGGCGTAGAGCATTGGTGCCATCAGTGAGCCTTTGCTCAGAGGTATTGTGACAGAAATTGCGTAGAGTGAGAAGGAATCTGTCATTCCAGAAAAATTGCACAGAGCTAGAGACACATGCTTAGCTTGCATGTTCTGTGAGAATTACATGGGAGAAAGGAGCATGGAACTGCAATATTATTCACAGGGTATGCGACCCTGAGTCAGGATGTGTTTTGGAAGGTTCATTTTTGCATGAAGAAGGACCTTCAGGGGAGTGTGTTAGAGCAGGTGACACCTGCACAGAGTCAAAGATTCTGTGTTTAGCATCTGTGATCTGCTTAGCTGGCCCTGGGGGGATGAGGAAAGACAAAGTGCAGCAAATGGGGACTGCTAGGGATGCAGCAGTCAGCTGGCAGGGCATATGCAGGCACTCAGTGCTTGTTTTTCTTGGTCTACTGTCTTAGAAGGGACAGGCTGGGAATCACATTGTGGGACAAAAGAGAAAATGGGGGCTCTGGATGCAGCCCATAGGATTGTCATAGAGTTTGACAAAAGGTTGACCCCTCATATATCAGAGGGGTCAATCCCAGCAGAACTCCTGAAGGGACATGCAGCCACTGAGGTGAAGGGCTGCAGATAGGGTCTGGTGTCCCTCCCTGGGCTGAGCAGGATGGGATTCTCACTTTTTGGGATGTGAGCCCTGATGAATTACGGGGCAACTGTGCAGGAAGAACACAGCAGATTTGGGTACTGCAGAGAGGGTGAGAAGGGAATTGATAGGATGACAGAAAAGACAAGAGCTGATACCTCAGTGGTATTGGATGATGAAAGACATGGTTCAAAGAAGGGGAAACAGTCACTTGCAGAAAAAAGCACCGTGGAAACTCATGCACTTGGTCAACAGGGAATCTGTTCCCACGTCTTCTAGAAAAACTGGATGAATGTTGGCTGACAAGACAACAAAATAATTCCTATCAATCATTTTTGAAAAGCCACAGGTGTCAGGAGAAGCCAAGTAATCAGAAAGGGGCAAATATTTTGCCCAAATACAAATATTGAGAAAAAAATAAAGGTCACAGAAACTGCAGACAAGCACCTTTACTTCAGTTCCTGGGAAAAATAAGGAAGAGGTCCTCCAGAAAGATGTCTCAGGAGCATGAAGGATAAGAAGGTGGCTGGAAGAAGTTAATACAGAATTACTAAGATTAAATCATACTTGACCAATCTGATTGCCTTCTGCAATGAAACAATTTGCTGAGTGAATGGGGATAGAGCTGTTGATGTCATCTGCCTTGATTTTGTCAAGGTTTTTGACCTGGTCTCCCACAACACCCCTATAAACAAGTTGTCAAGCTCTCTGATAAACAGATGGACCATTATTGGGGTAGAAACTGATCTAAACTACCAAGCTCAAAGGGTGAATGGTTCAAAGTCCAACTGGCAGAAATCAGATTTAGAGTCTTCAAAGAGCTTCTCCTGGGTCAGATGCTGTTCAGTGTCCTTGTAAATTATCTGAACGATGGGATTGAATTCACATTCACCGGGTTTGTAGATGACACTGAAGCAGCAGGACAGGCAGATGTGGTACAAGGAAAAGTACAGCAGAGAGGATGTAACAGGCTGGATAGTTGAACCGACAGGGCTTGTGTGGAGTATTGCAAAGAAACACAAGCCCTGCACACCTGAAACAGAACAGTCACAAACAGCAGGACAGGCTGGGTTTTGTCTCAATGGCATATTTTATCACTTAAAAACAATCATTTGATTCTCTTAGTGAAAAAGAAAAGTGGCTGCCATATTTCTGTGTTGTGGCTCTCAGCAACCCAATCTGCTTTCCAAGCCACCGATCGTGGAGTCTCCATCGAACCAGTCAGGACAGATGAAAAGACCAGGACGGCTCTGGTGACCTGAGAGACTCTGAACCTGTGACTATGTGCAAGGTGGAAGTCTTTCATGTGCAGTTCTCTTTCTGGAGATGTCCCCTCCAATTCACTGATGTTCAGTCACATTCCCATAAGTGACTCAAGCATATGTCCCAAGTCCCTAAGGCAGATGTACATCAACTTTTTTTTTCCAGGAGAAGTGACATCAATTCCCTGTTGGAGACTGTTGAGAGATGCAAAGGGACAGAAGAGACCAAGCTGTGATCTGTGAGAGAGGGTGTGTGTATCCTTGTTGTGAAGGTACTTTTAGACTCTGCCTTGTTTTAGACTCCTGCTGTCCTGGTTAGTGAGAAAAAAGAGCTCAGGGTGAGGAGTGAAAGGAATCCGTCACAAACCAATGTTGAAGATGTCCCCATTCATATGGAAAGAAGAGATGGAGAGATGAAGATAAGCGACATGACAAAAGGTATACAAAGGAAGGAAGAAATGAAAAATGACAAATCTTGTAACAAGAATCTCTTATTCGTATACAATTTTATATTAACCTTTTCTAATTGGTCCCTCCTTCTAATGCCATGCCTAATTATTGGCACTGGAAAGAAAGTGAGGACAGATGTATTGCTTCGGATGACTTTTCATGTGCATAGTCAGGCAACACCATAAGTGAACAGTTGCTTTTATTTAAAATGAAACCCATAAAGACTTGGAAGAAGAAAAAATTAATTCAATGGAGAAACAGAACTCAGAAATTCAGGATAGGTTTTAACACTTGAAAAAGGAAGAGGTTGAAATTAAGCTGGAGTAACCGATCACTTGATTTCCCAGAGTTTTATTCTGTTTTCAAAGTTTCTTAGGAAAAGGGGATGAAAAAAGGCCCATAAAAAACATAAAAGCTGTTAAACTATAAATAATCCTGGCTGTACTAAGAATAGATACGTAGCATAACTTTGCAATACTGTCCAAATATGCTCTCTCATGGAAAAAGGCAAAGGGTTAAAACAGTTCTTTTTAAAACACCTGGATGGAAAGGCAGAAACTAAGAATTTTAAAGAATTCTTTTCAAATAGCAAAGAAAAAGAGGGTGGAAAGAAAAAAAATCTCACAAAAACTTGTTCACTGGGAGCATATGTAGTTGCATATTAATGATGGCATCTGTTATGTACTGACTTGAGTTCCCTTAACCATGGAATGTTACATAACCACTGTCAGGAGATTTAAAAGACTTCTATTAATTTGTGATGGCAGCAATTAGCAAGGATGGTGTTAATACTTACTGGTGTTCAAGCTGTCAATTTCTGGCTATTTTTCATTTGTATTCTTTGTAAACTCACACTGTTGTTTACACAAGGATATCGTTGCATCTAGGCAGAAAACAAAATTTTTCTTTCTGCCATTAGATATTCACTAGAGGAATGACGTTTGTCTTAGGAATAGCTAAGGATATTTCACTCAGAATAAAATCAATACTATGTTTAAATCACTATATACAGAAAAGTTAGGAGATTTGTGTTTGATAAAGTGTATTTCTGTCCGAGCCCATCTAAGTTTTTTGCATGTACATGCTGACATGTGCTCTATGTAATTTGGCAATGTGAATATTATGAAGTCTTACAGTTTAGCAGATGTTGGGGAAACATCTACTAAACTGTAATTGCTTTAGCAATTTTGAATAAGGAAAAAACTATTAGTCAGAACTTAAAGTTCTTTACTGAAAATATTTTTTTAAAAATAGCTTATTAGAGATGATTTCTCTGCTCAGACTTTTTGTGGTCAAGAAGTGAGGTCAAGTGACTTGAAGCTGCAGGACTTGAAGCTACAGGGCATTAAAGTATTCTTTTCATGTAAGAATAAAACTCAATAGCTGAATTGACAACCTTTCTATGTTCTGCTTTAGGGTTAGCTCCTCATCACATTCTAAAGAACACAGTGGAGGCCAAGAAACAGTACAGAACATTACCAATACACGAGGTAGCAATGATGCACTCCCATTTTCCCTGCAGGTGATGCTCTGAAGAGGATAGCATAGATCTCAGTTGTTTTAAAGTTCTCTTGGAGATGGCATCCACGATGAGGGAGGTGTAGTTACATCCAGCTAAACACCTGTTCATTTAACTTACCAGATGCAATCATCATATAACAGCATTTCAGTTCAGAATATGGTTTTGAGATAATAATATTTGATAAAATGACAGTATCATCCAGCATCCAGCACCCTGAACCATGGGTGTTTTGAAAGCATTTAGAAGTTCAAGCATCTATTACAAATATAATATTAATTTATGTTTAAAATATTTTTGTGTCAAAAATGTATGCAAATCTTTTATGTGCTGCAAACATATGGCACTGATGAAGTATATCCCCTTCTGGAATTAGAAGGCAGCAGCTGAGCTGTATGAACGATCTTGTATAATGTTCAAAGGAGAGAAAATTATTCCAAGGAGAGCAGAGTAAATTCTGTCAGCTACAAAAAACAGCTATGGGATCCTTTTTATGACCACATAAAATAAAAAAATCATAGAGGTCTTACTGAAAGACCCATAACACAGCAAACTACATGCTATTCCATTTTTTTCTGCCTCAGTTAAATTGCTAGGTTTAACTGGCAATATCAGAAATTGAACTTTTGATTCTGTGGAACCTATTTCAAGCTTAGCATAAAAAATGTAGTGATCTGTCCCAGTTAGGTCTCCAGGCTGCACTGCTTGATAGCATTAGTTAAACAATACATGCTGAATTGAAAAGAGTCCCCATCACCTGCAATGGTTTTCACAATCTTTATTTAAACATTTTATGCCTTCAGTAGTCTAAGATAAGCAGAAATAATATTTCTTGGGGTTTGTGGGCTTTTTTTCCCCCCCACTGATAAAATTCAATAACTTCCAATGCTCAGTTTAACGATCACTATAAATGCCTTTTTCTCCTCTGTGATCATCAGCTGCATAGCTAATGTCAGCAGGAAATTTTGGATAACTGTAGAGTAGGAGGACACCTAGGAACAGGCAGCTAAATCAAACAAACATAATTAAATTGTGGAGCTCATTTTCAATTGATGTTTTGGAAAACAAAAGAATAAATGTGTTTTAAAAGGCTTTAACCAAATGGAAGATTGTCTATCAGTGGCTATTAAACTTGGTGGTCTAGATGTATTGTCCATTTCAGAACATTCCTGAAGTATTTTTTTGCTGATCAGGAATAACAGAGGAAGTTTTCAAATAATTCTCTATTTCTTAAAATTGTTTCTAAATGCCTGCCTTTAGTCACCACCAGCAGCGGGATGGTAGGTGGCCACATAAGGACCTTTGGTATACTAAAGACAATGAAAGTATTTAATTCTCTTCCTGAACCAGGTTCTCTAAGGAAGAATAACCATAAAACAGCAGCTGCTCTCTTGGCATGCACTGCTGCAGTGGCTGGGAATGCACGTCTTCTTTACACTTCTTTGCCTCCTTCTTTTCAACTAC
This sequence comes from Struthidea cinerea, assembly GCA_013397865.1. Lineage (NCBI taxonomy): Eukaryota > Metazoa > Chordata > Aves > Passeriformes > Corcoracidae > Struthidea > Struthidea cinerea. The sequence continues at coordinate 1,445,796 of VZTI01001119.1, read as the reverse complement.
AGCCCAAAAAGGGGAAGGAGACAGTCACAGCATTAATGGGAGAGATGGTTCTATGCTGAGCCACAGAACGTGGCAGACACAAGCTCACAGATCTGCAGGATGTGAGTACTACACTCTACATAGTACTGTAGTGTATAGTATTATACTATATGCAGTATTAAAATAATATTTGGAGTCAGGAAGTCCTAAAAAACCAATGGTGCTCTGGTGGGATTGTGCCACTATTGCTCAGAATGATGAATGAAAATACAAGCCTGAACATCCTTCTGCTCCCAGGGTATTGTAGAAAAAAGAGGAGGGTGTCTCAGAGATCTGTCTTTGTTTAAACAGTTCTTGGGGGATACTGGCAAGTAAAATAAAGTTGTTAATGAAGGCACATTCCATTCTTACACTAATGTCATGCAGGGATTTAAAACTGGCCATCCTTATCACATAGCACAGTACATGTAGACACATTTTAATCTCACAGCTTTGGTTATCAGTGTACAGAATCTCAACATGACAGATATATATATATAGATCGATATATACTCAAGTACCTCTTGCCCCATCAGAATTTGACCTGGGTGGGCTAATGTTAACTCGAGTAATCCTGTCTGCAAGGAACTGGACACTCTGGATTGCCTCGTAGACCTGCCTACAGGTTGTTGAGGGGCCGAGGCAGGCACACACTGTCTATCAATCTTCACAAAAACATTTTGAATGTAACATACCTAAGCCGCTCATACAGATACATGCTTAATTAACTTAATTGACTTTATTATGTTGGTATTTCAGAATCAGAATAACAGAATATTCTGAGTTGGAAGAGATCAGGGAACTGTGGGGAGGGAAGCTGTAGAGCTTGCACCATGGCGTGTGGGTGTAGGGCTAGGAATTGTTCAGCCTGGAGAAGGGATATCTTCAGGGACACCTTACAGCAACCCCTCAGCAGCTGTGAGGAAACTGCTGAGGAGACAGCTATGTACTCTTGATGCTGATGTACCGTGAGAGCACAAGAAATAACTGGAACAAGAGCGGTTGTGACAGGATGTAAGGAAAAGATTTTTTTCCCCTGAGGACAGGGAATAGTGGGACAGGCTGCCCAGAGAGGTGGTGCAGTCTCCAGCTGTAGAAGTTTCATGACCCATCCAGATAAAAGCCCTGAGCAACCAGGACAGACCTCAGAGATGGTCCTGCTGAGAGCAAGAGGTAGGACTGGATGCTGCTGAGCAGCCTTCCAGCTGGAACTATCCTATGATCTTTTGTTCCTACAGGTAGGTGTAGCCATTTCAAATTTATGACATTCATATTCAAATTCCCAAGTGAATTTGTTCACACTTTGTTCTTACTGAGATCAGTCAGATCAGACTCTAACGTTAGCTGACTTTTTCAGCCTTTCTTTCTGTGAAGAAAGAAAGGAAAACCACACTGACTTTGGTGTTGATGTCAGTATTTCAAGTAATGCTTCTACAATTTCATGTCCCTGAAAATAAATCTTTTGACTTTGATAGTAGTTGCAAAAATGATGCAAGGCCAAAGGTAGCTCCTGAATGACTCCTGTCCAGAGCACAAAAGTGTCTGGGCAATGTAATGGAATTAGGTTTTGCTTAGTGTGAGCATAGCTTTTGAAGACCTCATTGAGGTCCATACTCAGATCTGCATCCAGGACCAAGTTGACCAATATGCCTGCTTTCTGCAAAGTTCTGACCAGGATTACACAGTCTTAGAAGCACTACAAGGCACTGAGACTTTCAAAGCACTTGGTAATGTTTTGCATACCTAAAAATATCCTTTTCTTTTTTTGTTAAGAATTCAGGGCAGGTAGAAACTTACACAAAAACCAAACCAATCCAAACACACAACCCCCAAAATCCCACACAAAACAAACAGCAACAATCTAACAACAACAAACAACCAAAAAAAGCCCTCAAAAAGCTCTATTGAATAAGGTATACCACTCACACAGCCAGTGGAAATACAATAAAAATTGCAAGTTTCTTCTGCCAACAGATATATTAAACTTTGTGTATAGAAAAAAAGATGCTTTTCGATAAAAATGCTGATGACATTGACAGAAACAAGAATCAGATCTAGATTATTCACTGCATTTTGAAACACTGCATTTCTTCTTTTGAGGTACTACTCACAATTTCTTACTTGTTAATATATTTGGTTTTAATGTTACTATTTCTCTATTGCTTTCTCTCTCCTATATATTTGAAAATGTTCTTTTTAATACCCCAATAATAGTGCTCATGGATGCTAATGAAGCTGCCTTTTTGCAAAATGTCCTTTATTTTCTTTCAGAATGGCAAAGAAAAATTATTTCAGTGGGAAAGGTTTGTGGTGCATTTGGAAATTGCCATTATTTTATATCTTAATAAAACAGGTGGAATGGAAATTTTTTTCTTTAATATTGTTTCTAATTCAAATTCTTTATTATTTTTTTTATTTAATTCACACACACAGGCAGTGTGTGCACCCATGGGCCCATTGCCATAATTTTAGTAATTAAGTAACTTCTATTGGCTTTAGAAAGTGTATTTGTATTTTCTTTTTTATTTTATATTCTTTCTTTTTCCACTTAATCTTACAGAAATTTGCTTCAATTCTTACTGTTCACTGCTTTCAAAAGGGAAAAGTCCTGCAGAATACATGATATCCTTATCCATGGAACAGCCATCTGATGCACAGAGAGTAAAGAACTCAGTATATCAACAGCAGAAAATCTATTGCTACAAAAAGGCTCTGCAGCCCAGTTTCAGGAGCAAAAACCTTTTATTGAAAAGGACAGGAGTTACTGGAATACAGGCTGCAGCACACGTGCCCTTTGCCAAGAAAATCACTCTTTTTGAAAGGCAAGGCATTTCTCTAGCTTGCATTCAAATGAGTATATATAATCAGGAGAATGTCTGAAAAGAGTCCCATCCCCCTGATTTTCATGGTAAGGCCCCTGCAAATATCAGATGCAGCATATCCAGTTCTGTAATGCATGTCTTCATATGCCATTATTATTTAACTTGCTATTGATTCTAGTCTAGATTCTCAGTGGTTGCAGCACAGTGGACGATTAAGCCATAAAATAGGTGTGAGTTACTATATGTCTTGACCTTCTGTGAAGCTGTAGGATATTTTAATTATGATATCTATTTTATCTCCTTTATTCTGAAATTTGAATAAAATTGCCATCTATACAGAAATCAGCACATAAAGGTTTTAAGTACCTGTAAGGAAATGAATCACAAGTAGTTGAGGAGATAGGATGCAACTGTACTAAAGAGAGTCACAATAATCTGGCAAATCAAAGTGATTGCTTCATAAGTTGGGAAATAAAACCTAACTGTGTGGAACACAGAGACATCTCACAGCTCAGCAGCCTCCTGCACACCCTGGGGCTCATCTCGCTTGCTTTGGTATTCCACCTCCTCAAGGAGGGTGTGTCCAAACTTTCATCACCTACCAATGCTCATACAAAATTATTAGTCATAAAGAACTGTCCTCCAGTATAAGATCATTCAGAAGACTTCCTATCAGTCTTTGGAGATATTTTTCACTAAACATGGGATGAAAGTTCTGTCATTATTATTAGCAGTGCTAATTATATGAGCAAATAATAAGAAAAGTACTGATAGTATATATATATAATGTATATACATATTGATACTCGGTATTAGCCATATACTTTCCTATTATCTTACAAAATGCCTTCTTGTCTCACAGACTGTTAGACTTTATTAAGATATCATCAACAGAATGTGAAACTTGAGCAGTCAGAACTGCTTCCTAAGCGCCAGCTACAAGAAGCTCAACTCCTTTGATTAAAAACTGTATACTGAAATAGATAACTATAATGTAGGAACTATTGAACCTTTACCTCAGAACTCACAGGCTGACAGCTCTGCCACATAAAACACTCTTTCCTTTCTCCTGATCATTTTGGCACAGTTTCTTCAACAGTAGTACTGTAGTAGAACAGAGGTGATTTTTTATTTACCTGACATATCAAAATTTGGAAAATGCCAGACGGTTCACTAAAGAGATGCTTTTTTTAATACTTAAAAAAAATCATCTGTATTACTGTTATGTTCTCAAAAATAGGCCATTAGTGATGGAAGAGGTACAGACATTATAATTAGAAAGAATATAGTAAATTTTCTTCTTTTTTTTCAAAACTACTTTTTTTAAATTCTATATGAAAACTAAGAAGAGTTTAGAAACAATGGTTTGTAAAAGAAAAATTCTCAAAAAAAAATCATCTCAACTTAAACAAAAGGAATGTTTCTTTGATTACACGGAAAATCCTCCCAGTTTCTGTTTTATTTTTTAGCAAAATACATTTCTTTATGCAAAGTGATTTTTAAGGAAGGAAAAAAAAGTATAGCTTTGGAGTGTTAACCAAAACCTCTTTTCTTAATGAAGTTTAAAAACTAGGACTATTTCCTGACATGGCATTAATTGATATTGTAACAGTCAGATGGATCAAAAACCTAGGCCCTCCCTCTTTAATTTTAATTATGTCTTTACTTCTTTTAGAACAAAAATGACCTCTTAGCTCCTTGCACATCTTCTTTTCTAATCTTTAGGGTTTGAAGAGCCCCTTTAATTCTTAAAATTATGGATTTTGATGCTTGTTTTTCCTCTTGCTTCCCTTTCCCTCCATACATTCTGTTTTCCTTCTCTATGTTTCTCTAATCTTTCAACTACAGTCATAGGGACTTGCAAAATTTCCCACAAGAAAACAAAATGGGATCAGATATACAAGTATTTTCACACATATGTATAGTATACATGTACATAGTATATGTACACATAAAATATGTCACTTACAGGCCACCATCTTAATATCTTCCATCTCCCTTTTTGGAGGTGAGATATTGTAAAGAACTTTTTTATGTCCTGTGAGATGCTTGAACATTAGAGGTTCTTACCTCGTTTATGCAGCGCTTACTCTGTTTTGCACTCCATTTAAGGCTCAAGGCAGTAAGTTACACCACTCATATTAAGTCAGATCATATATATACCAGCAATTTTTACAGTATTCATCTTGTTCCATTGCAGGCGGCATCCACGGAATTTGACTGAATTACTGCTAATCGTGGAAGAACAGAATAAGAACAAAATCTAACCTATGCATCTTGCTTTAAAAAACAGGAACTAATTCTTCATTATTTAATTATCTTAATTTCATATAAGCCTTAAATTAATATTTAGGAGTCTTCTGTGTCTGTTTTTTGTTATATGATCAATAATTTATTGCTGACAGCATTTTAAGTAAGGATAGGGTTTTGATTTATTTTCGTTCATGGTTTTATAACAGTTTACCATTATAAATGGAAAGGTGTATGTCTTACCTGACTTCCTATTTTACAAGCAATTTATACAACTATCAGTCAACTACTAAACTCTAATTGCTTTCCACACACAGTGTACAAAAGTCTATATTAAATCATTATAACGATACTCATATTTTCTTCTGACAGCTACTTCTCATCAGTGAAACATGCTATATAATCAAGATCTCGTTTCAGATTTTGCAAACCACTAGGGAAAGCACAATTTTCATATCTGATCCTGCAAATATTTATGCAGAAATCCTGAAATTAATCACAGGAAGAAGTAAAAAAATTGCCATAAATATTTTCAAAAAGTTCAAGTGGAAATATTCATATAGACTGCAGACCTTAAACTATAATACTACTTTTCTTTATCCCTAAAAAAATAACACTTTAAGCAGTTTAATGTTAGAGTGCTTGATCACTACTTTTGTTTTACCTCAAGTGGCTCCTTTGGGCTAATGGCCTATTTGCACGATACAGGGAAAAATATAGTAAATATTCCATGATGTGCCATTGGATTGCTAGGTGATGGATAACCCTGAAAACTTACTGCTGCATGAGATAAGTGTGTTTTTCAGCTTTAGAAATTTAAAAATCTGTGCAACTTAACTCAGTCCTGTTATTACAATATCCTGTCTACTGCAGTCTTGGGGTAATCTAAGTTCTTGCCTCAGTGCAGCCACTTCTATCTGAATAACATGTGGTCAATTTCATTCCATGCACATCTCGAAGATATGTCTGTAAGTACAAAGTAACCAATATTCTTTTTCTGCTTTCAGACAGAGATAATGTAAATGAAGTTTTAAAGTTCTTAAAAAATATATATATTTTTAATATTAAACTTTTTTCATCTTCCAAATATTAATTATGTTTTAGCTATAAGAATTTTCTGTTGTCTGATTATTTTATTCTGCAGTTTTTAGATGTTTTTGTCTAGTTATATTCTTGGGTTTCAGTTTTAAATTTTAGAACTAATCATTCACCCATATTTTTCTAAAGTCAGAAATTTTCTGTATAACTGATGACTTTCTATATATTTCCTTTGGGTTTATATCTAGTTCCATTGTTCTTATTTCTTATCTTGTCATAAGACACCCTAAGAAAAGGAAAAACAAAACAAACAAGAAAGAAACTATATTTTTATAACATATTATATATCACCTTTCATGGATGGCATTTGATGTAAAGTCACAACCAACATTCATATTTTGATTCAGTGACCACCATGTCTAAATATTCTATTGAGAGATTATGAAGTATGGAAAATGAACCTGAATTGCAGTCAATATTTGTCTAATCTGCACAATTGTTTTGAATCTCTCTGTGTAGTTCTTAGTTTCATAAAGCAGTTTAAAAAAAAGTAAAATATATCTTTTACTATTTCTCCTCTGTCTCAAATATCCATCCTGTTCCCACTTTGAAAAGACAACTTGATTCCTAAAGCTGTATCTTTTAATGACCATTTGATTGAATTATATTTTCGATGTTTTTGACAGTTATATACTCATTCATTTAGATCAAAGACAAAAAATAATTATCTGAGGAATTTATATTATAGTATTTTTTCAGAATGCAACAGGGAAAATACTCCTATGAAGAGCTGTACAATTTTTTTAAACCAAAAGTCCAAAAGATTACCCCACTTTTTACATTATCCCATACAGACTGATGCTTAGATTGTCTCTGAATGACAATAGCTTCATTTTACTCTGCTGATACATGTTTTTCCAAAGATGATGGTGTAAGATCAGCAAGTGTTTTGACTATTATAATTCAGAAGAATTATTTCTGCAACCTGCAATATATTATATGTGGCTGATAGACTTCCTGGTACTTTTTTGTTTGTTTTTAAATCAGAAGCCTAATTCTTCATTCAGATGTTACATAAAGTTCCTTTTCAAAATGTGCTAAACAACTTTTTTGTTTTCCTAAAAGACGCTCCTTTATTCTAAAATTAAAGAGGATGTTTTTTTGCACCTGGCATGCTAAACATTTCCTACCTAACTTGTAAACTGTGCTATTAAATACTGCAGTAAATATCTAATTTGTTTTTAGTTGTGTGCCAAGGTTTAGCCCCAGCGGACAGGTCAACCTGACACAGTGGCTCACTCACATTCTCAGCCCCAGTGAGACCAGGGAAAGAATCAGAAGCGTACAAGTGACAAAACTCATGGGTTGAGATAAAGACAGGTTAATAGGGAAAGCAAAAGCCATGAATGCAAGCAAAGTAAAACAGAGAATTCATTCACCACTTCCCATCAGCGGGCAGATGTTCAGCCATTCCCAGGAAAGCAGAGCTCCATCCTCCATAACAGTGACTTGGGAAACACCAAAACTCCGAAGAACCCATCCATCCTTTCTACTTCTTCCCCCAGATTTATATGCTGAGTGTGGTGTCCTACGGCAGGGAATGTCCCTTTGGTCAGCTGGGATCAGCTCTCCTGGCTGTGTTTGCTCCTGGGTCCTTGGGCACCCTCAGCCTCCTCACTGGTGGGGTGCAGTAAGGAGCAGAAAAGGCCATGACACTGCATGAGCTCAGCAATAAGGAAAACATCCCTGTGTTATCAACACTGTTTCCAGAACGAATCAAAAACACAGAACCATACCAGCTACTGTGAAGAAAATTAACTGCTGAAAAAAAACTCAAACAAATTAACAAAAACCCACAACAAAGTAACAATGACAACAACAACAGAGCACCACGCTAAGGAATATATTATCCTACTCAATTTGCTTTTTTTTCCTTTTTCCTTAGGCAGCTTGACTTACACAGTGGTCTTGCATCACGAAAAGGAGATTTCTGCTGCAGTACAAAGAGAAGCCTGTATAAATGAAGAAGACGGAGGGCAGATAGGTCTATACATACAATCTATCATTCTTCCTAAGCATTCCCTCCAATTCAAATGGTTAGCACTATAAATGTAATGCATGTGCTCATATTTTTTTCTAATTGAATTTAGAACAAAAATAAGAAATTTATAGCCAAAAATTAGACTAACAAAGGGAACATATATCACTCAGGAGATAACTTATACATGCTTTAATCAACAGAAGCCTGAGAAATAGCTGATAAGACAGAAGTTTTTACTCAGACTTCTCTTGTTATCTAAATACTGCATAGCTGCTGAAAATGGCACACAGCTAAATGTCATTTTATTTGCAAAATATCATATCAATGTTCTTTTATGTTCTTTCTAAATATTCTTAGAGTAATATAAATATAATAGGTTTTGTGAAGTATAGAAATCTCTGGAATAGCTCTAGATGAGCCTGTAGAAATATTCTAAGGAGTATAATCACATCAGGAGAGACCTTTTTATGACCTGTTTTATACTATAAGCAAGTTAGAGCTGATCCTTAGCTGAACCAGCTGAACTTGTGATCCAGTGCTGAAATCATCAAACCCTCTGGAGCTAAGACTTACTTACTTCAAAGACTTACAAGATTCTATTTACCTTATCTAGCAATTTATTTCTTAATGTTTGGTAAAGAAACTCCATGAAGTTAACCAGGCCACATTCTATTTTATTTATTTTCCCAGTAGTTATTTTATTTCTTATTACTATTTTTGTTTTTTCTTATGTAGGGTTTGGTTTGGTTTGGTTTGGTTTGGTTGGTTTTTGGAGGAAGAGTGGTTTTGTTTTTGGGAGGGTGCCTTTAATGAACGGGACAACCTGGAACTAGCAGTAGTTCCACTCTTTAAATGTTTCAGAACCTGAAGTATTTCAGATACATTTTATTTTGGCCTGTAAGGTTCAGGGATGCTACCAGAGACCTCTTTTCTCCTATTTTCAGGGCTTGCTTCATATATAAAATTTGAGTGTGGATCTATGATTTTTTTTTTTTTTCATTTCTTCCTCCTGTTCTGTTGTCTCTGTGCACTGTTTTGTACAAGTACTTGCTTTTCCAGCTGGTATTGTAAACATCACCATCCTGCATATGTTAAAAAATGAGCAGCCTGCTCATCCAATTTTATAACTCAGAGTAGCAGAAGCAGATTGGCAATATTTTTTGACATGCACAGCGTACATTACTGCAAGATGTCATATTTCCCCAAAGGGGTACTCAGAATGTCAAGAAACTTGGACCAGACACAACAAGATCATAAACATGCTACAGAGAACACCCCAGAATATTTGTATAGGATTATCATTATTGTATAGGATTATCATTAGGTATTAGATGAATCATCACATGCTCCTGGTGGAATAGGAATTGATGGTTACATACTTGTGATAATATGAATTATATTGCCATTTTAATACCACTGTTTTGCCAAAGAGATTGCAAAAGTAAGTAGTGCTTTTATTTTTTACATAGTTTAGAATTCTAAAAAACTTAGCTAAGAAAAGAAATCTGAATTAATTCGATATGGAAAAATAGCAATTTTCCTTTACAACCATTTGAAGACAAAAAGGTATTACCTTATACATATCTTTTAAGTACAAATTTTAAAATATGTTAATTTAAAAACACAGGCTAAGAAACAAAATCTCATTTCAATTTGATCCAAATTTCTTCTTCCCAAAAACTTAGTAGAACAACATATGATGAAGAGCTTTATGTTTTACTTAAGCCACAACCTTATTAATTCCACTGGGAACCATTTGCAATAACTTACACAGTGCAAGTCATGTTTCCTACTTTAATGGTTCTGATCTTGTGGACAGTTTCAATTCTAATAAATCTCCATCCAGAAAAACTCAGAAAAGGAAGAGAGAACCTACTGTGAGCCAAGGCTACAGTATTTTGATCACACAGCTGGTCTCCACCTATTGTGACCCATAATCCAACCCTGAAAAAAGGATAAAATGAAACCATTTAGCAGATATAAACCACTGATTTACCTTCTGCAGGTGGAGCTTTTATATTGCTTTATGATTTCACATGTCACCACTGATAACCCCAACTTAACAGGCCCCTATTTCCATGTGAAATAACCCAACCAACCCCGAAAAAATTAAAGCCTGACTTACTGTGAGATTTTTAACAATACATGTATGTAAAGAGCACTGTCACGTACTGACAGCCCTCTCCTCTCATAAATCCCTCCCTGTGAAAAAGCAAGCTCATGGTACCATCAGGCACCATTAGAAGAAAATCTGTACTGCAGTAGCTTTGCACAGCATAGTTATTTCCTACTCCTGCAGTTCTTGTTCTCTCTGAGCTTATGTGTTCAGAATCTGAGGGTACAAATGTTACACCCCGCTTCCCACTGCAGGTTTTTGCACTCCCCAGCCCCAGCGCAGCCTTCTCTTCCCATGCTCTGTGTAGAAACCTCTTCTCCAGGACCCATGGTGTCACAGATTGTACTATCACATTCTGTAAGGAGTTGGTCTGGCCCTAAACAGAAATCAATAATTTCACCACGCCTCAGATATCCACCCAAAATCGTGCAGGAAGCGAGTGGTTTATACTAAGAATAACCAGAAAAAAAAATCAAACTGCAAAAGTGCAACTGTGCCAGATAACTTGCATTAACAACTTCCAGCACCGGTTCACTAATTTTTCTCATTTCACAGCCTGAGCCAAATATAATGTGAACTATATTGCAGAATCACAGAATCATTAATGTGGGAAAAGATCTCCATGATAATTGAGGCCAATTATTGACCCAACACCAGCATGTTAACTAAACCATAGTGGCATACTGTGCCACGTCATTTCTTGAACACTTCCGGGGATGGCAATTCCACCACTTCCCTGGGCAGCCTTCCCAAGATTGGAATCCCAAGATTCCAATCCTTGATCACCCTTTCAGCAAAGAAATCCTTCCTGATGTCTAACCACAACCTTCCCTGACACAGCTCTTTCCTCTTGTCCTGTCGCTGGTTGCCTGGGAGAAGAGACTGACCTACACCTGACTACGCCCTCCTTTCAGGTACTTGAAGAGAGTGATATGGTCTCCCCTGAGCCTTCTCTTCTCAGGCCAAACAACCCCATCTCCCTCAGCCCCTCCTCATAAGATTTACTTTCTAGACCCTTCCTCAGCTTTACTGCCCTTTCCTGGACATGCTACACTACCTCAATGTCTTTCTTGATGTGAAGAAACTGGGCATAGAATTTGAGGTGTGGCTCCACCAATGTTGACTACACCAATGTTGTTCACTTCCCTCATTCTGCTGGCCACAGTATAGCTGACAGAAGCCAGGATGCCTTTGACCTCCTTGGTCATATGGGCACTTTGCCATCTTGTGTTCAGTTGGCTGTTGACCAGCACCCCAAGGTCCTTTTCCATGGGGCAGGTTTCCAGCCACTCTTCCCCCAGCCTGTAGTACAGCATGGGGTTGTGATGGCACTCAAGGTAGTCTGTTCCATAGCCTTCCCTGACACAGAGATGAGGCTGACAGGTCTGTATTTCAGATTCTCCTTCCAAACTTTTTTGTAGATGATCATCTCACTGGCTAACCTGAATATATATATATATATATATATATTTATATATTTACATATAAATATATTTATATTTATATAGGTATAGACACATATATATGCAACCTGCAGCTGTATGTATTGTGCAACTCTTTATAAAAAAATCCAATCTCTAGAATCAGCATACCCTTCAATTCCTCTTTCAACACTGCCTTCCTGTTTATTGGTCTATTGATTTTTTCCCTCATTATCTGTGATCAATATTTAAAAAGACACAATGACCTATGGTGACTGTCCTGAACCTTTCCCACAAGTAAGCAAAGACCATATCTTCTTTTTTTTTTAGGGACTGTATAACTATCTCTCTTTTGACAGAGCCTACATTGCTGCTACTGCACCATCTGTGCCTCAGAGACCTTTTCTTGGTAGAGGAAAGAAGTCGGTTCATTTCTCATTGGATTTCTGAAGATATGAACAACATTAATTTTGACCATAGAAGCAGCCTGGTGAAGTAGCTAATCCTCGTTAAGACTGTAAATTATCATGCTGCATATGTTGTGAAAGTCTGCACAGGGGGAATTTTTGTCCAGTGTGCAAACCAAACCTTCACCTCCATTACACCTGGAATAAGCCTCTTCCTATTTGCTGTCTGTGTTTATCTTGAGTTCCTGTTGCGGTGGCTTATTTTATGGGAAGTTCCTGCTGTGGCTTTGACAGTGTTTTAAGAATGTCAGTTGTGATCTTTAGGTCCCCACACATGGGAATAGCTTTGTCATCCTCCAGAATCCTCAAATGGAAGACAGATCTGTCTTATTCCTTAAGGCTTATCCATCCAGCCCTCAATTTACAAAAGCTAAAGAGAAGAGTTATGTGTTTTGGGAAAAAGTCCATCCTGTCACCTTATTTCCCTGGAGGAGTGTGAGTTTCTTTATGAGATAAAAAAAGCTCTGTGGCAGTTTTCACATACCTAAGCCATCTTTGCACTGCTCTTCACACCAGCTGGTTCCCCGTGTGAAACCCTTCCTCACGCTCAGCCAAGTGCTCATTGAAAAGTAGAAAGTTTGGAGAAAAACAGTGCCAAGGTGAAAATAAACTTCTTCTCCAGCCACACACTTGCCTGCTAACCTCTACAGGGAAAAACTTTATGGTAGGAGGAGAAAAACTCATTCTTGATGTCTGACCTTGGCCCTATTGTCAGCTGGCCATCTTCGTTTCTCTTCCATGCCTTCCCCTGTGGTTATCATAGGAAAATTTCAGCAATAATCATAAGCAGTAATCATTCTGAACCCTGATACCTGAGTGGGTTTTTTGGGACATAGTCCTCACAAAGCCATAGAACTGCATGTAATCACACCACAGGGCTCTACGCACAATTATATTTGGGGATACATAAGCTAGGGAAAACAGGATATGCCTGTCACAGAATCGCAGAATATTCTGAGGTGGAAGGGACCTACAAGGATCATTGAGTTCAACTCTGAAGTGAATGGTCCATAACGGGGATCAAACTCACAACCTTTGCGTTATTAGCACCAACCAACTGAACTAATCTCTGTGGCCTCCCGCTGTGCATGAGGATCAAAGGTTTCGCTTGGTCTCACTCATACCAACCCAATCTCTGTAAGTTCCTGTTTCTCTGTCTTCAGATCATGAAGCCTTTAAAGGAGATACTTGTTCTTCTCTAGTCTGACAGAGACCTTTGAGACTTTGATCGAATACTCAGAATGCTAGGCAATTGAAAACTTAAAAAAATTTCATGTATCAGATTTGAAATAATTGAGACTATCAAAGAAAGGCAAGCATGTACTTGTAACGATAAAACAGTAAATGCAGGATGGACTACTGCCACCTCTTGGTTACCCATATTTTAAAGTACTAAAAATAATAGTAAGAGCTAGTCATGTTAAGAAGGTTAATGTTAAACAGAACTAGCCCTTCCAAATATTTTTTGTGATGGTATCAAAATGGGAAATGGGTAGTGTCTCAGGAAGAAGAGCAGATGAGTAACATGGTAAGACAGAATACCAGTAGTGGTACTGAGCTGACTGCAGAATCTCAGTGAAAATCTGGGTAGCTGAACCGACCACATGTGAAATTAGATGAAACCAGAATTTGGAGAAATTAGGACACTTTTTCATAGAAGTACTTTTATTTTCTCAGATTCTCCAAGAAGCTCCCAACCATTTTTCAGATGTCTGTTAATGATTACAAATCTTAGAAACCTAGAAGTCTAGTTTTATTTATTTTTATTTTACATCAAAATGTAAAGCTGTGTGTGAAAAATGGGCATTGAGTTGCTCAGTATTTTATTCTTCTGTGATTAAGTCACAATTAAAAACATCACTATTCAATTTGAACACACAACCAAATGCCTGAAAAATATAGGTTAGATGCAAGCTATTAAAATGCAAGCCAAAGACTCTCAATATTTCATGTTCTCAATAGGTCATCAGGGAATAGAAGTTTGCAGTATTTTCCATATATTACAATTTTACAGAGCAAGAAGAATAACAATTAGGTCACAAAATGCTGTATCAATATATTCATTTCACCTAACAACGTACCAGAGATCTGTGCAAGAGACAAATACATTTTAAATCATTTTACAATTAGCAATATTGACTGTAAAAGACTGATACTCAAATACTAACATGAGCACTGTTTAGGTTATTGCCTTTTGTTCCTCATCAAAAGATTTCGCAAACTACATTTAACATTTTTTTTCACGTCATTAAAAAAAAGCTGAAAAACTATTCCAACTTCTGACAACTAAAAATAAAAATATTTTGGATGTGTAAACATAAATATTTAAGGAAAAGCTAGATCCTTTCCTATGGCTGATGAAAATAATGAATGTACTGATTTTTTTCTCTGTTAGATTTTCAGCCAAAATCTGAAAAAGAAACAAGATGGGGGGGAAAAGAAAATAGACGTTTCAGGTGGAATAGCTACCTTAAAGTCACCTTTTTTTTTTTTTTAATTAATACAGATGTTTCAATCATTTATTGATACTTGTTGCAATTCATGAAGAATTATAGGTTCAGAATTGCAAGAGACCTAAGTAAATAACTTAAATGCAGTCAGACATTGCTCATTGTATCCTTTTCTGGAAAGTTTTGAATAAACTAGTTTGGTTCAAGAACTAAACTTCCACCAGGTTTCTCTTGTGAATGGGTAAGGGTTATTCCAAATGAAATAATTTTCATTTTTTATTATAAAACATAAAGATACTATTAATAGTTCAGATGTCTTGTGGAGGAAGGCTTGTTTACTGTTAGGAGCTGGCAGAATTTAATAGACTATCAGGGCATATATGATTCTCTGTAGGGAATGTCTGTAAAGTTAAGACTAATTTTGAGTCAAGAGGTCTGTGTGAATGCCTCATATTCAAAAGATATCTGAAGCTTCTCACACTGCCTGCTGTGGACATTCACAGTGATTTGTGTCAGATACACAAATTATTGTGACTATAGCCAAATTGATAAGCTAATGGCACACTTCTTATGAGGATGAGGGGGAAGAAGAAAAAAGGGGGGAAAAAAAAAAGGAGAGAGCAAGAGAGAAAGCAAAACCAAGAAAAGTAATAACCTCTTCCAAGTGTTCAGCTGGAAGAGAAGCAGCAGCAACCTCCAGATGTATATCATCTCAGGCATCCTTCCCAGTCCAGCAGACAATTCCTCCAGTACACTTTTTGCTTACAGCTATACATTTTTCAGCAGGACCCACTCAAACTGCCCACTGTGTCTGCCTGTCCCTGATGTGGTTATTGGAGTACCTTGACCAGATACAGTTGCACATGGATTAATTGTTAAGCTTTGTGAATATATGTTGTAGGGTAATAGTTGTCAAATATATGGAGAACCCTCACTGGAGAAGGATTCTGGCAGGAACTGCAGCCCATGGAGAGAAGCTCACAGAGGAGCAGGTTTTCTAGCATGAATTATAACTCTGTGGGAGACCCACACTGGAGCAGTCCATTCATAAGGACTACACCTCATGGAAAGGAGCAGGAAGAGGAGAAGTAAAAGGAGGAGGAGGAGGAAACATATGTAAAAGGAGGAGCAGGAGCAGGGGGAGGAGGAAACATAATTTTTCCAGATCATTTTGCATATGTATTATTACAGGAAAAACATTCTGAAACAGCTGTACCGTCCCTAAAGTCATGCTAAACAGACCATGGAAGGCAAGATTTTTAATGTTTTATGTAAAAAAGGGTAGTCTTTGAAACACCAGTGGGCAAATCCATCTGGAACCTCTGGGTATTAAACTGGTAGTAGCTTGTAATTGTACAACATGCTTTACCCTCCTCAGCCAGATGATCTTAATTATCTGTTTCCTCCTTTTAATTTTTGTGTTTGCCCTTCCAGAACCTGACATAAAAATTATTCTGCTTCTGCAGCACTGCTTTTTGAAGAAAATTTCAACAAAAAGAAAGTCTCTAACGCAATATTAGACAGATATCATTGTTTTCTACAAAATTCAGGGAAAATCATATATGAATAAGATGAGCATTTCTTACAGCTCTTTTGACAGTTGTATTTTTTAATACACTCATTTAGTACTTCTTTTTTCCTTGCTGAAAGATGATGACCGTGCTTGCACTGTCACGTGAAATCTCTGGTCATCACCACTTCTCACTTTACTCAATGACACTTTGCTTCCGTTATGAGCTTCAGGTATTTCCTTTCTTAATATTCATGTATGTAATGGTGCTACTTGAAAGTGAGGATGTGGATTTTTTTGGGCTGCCCTGAGCTGCCTTTTACCTTTTACAGAAGGTAAAACATGGTGATGTTTTACCTTCTGTTCTTGCTGACTGCACTTGGTTCCTTTCACTATTTCTCATTATATCTTTTAGTTAGAAACAGTGTGATGAACTTAGTTACTAAATGAAGCAGACCAAGAGAGATCTCCAAAGAAAGAATTTCTGGAGAACCAGTCAAGCTTTAATGTCATAACTAGAGACCAAATTGATAAAAGAAAGAATAAAAATAGAAAAATAGCATTAGAAAAAACCAAACTTTCAAATAAGGTTAAATATTGGGCATTCATTGTGTTTCCTTTCTTATTAGTGGACCTATTCCATAAACTGATAAAAGAGATTACACACAAAAATTGATCATTTAATAATGTCATAGCTTTTAGAAAAGATTATTCACAATGACCTTTCTTTATGCCTTTTGATATATATTAAAATTTCATTTTCACAATGACTTATTTCTGTATTATGTAATAATGTAAATCCTAAATAATTTTTTGGGAAACTATTCAAAAATTAAATGTCATTGTTCATGCTTTCTGGCAGACACCACTTATTCATACTGCTGAAATCCCAGGGATCATGTTTGGGTTTTAGTCAAACATAGCTCTAGTGATAAATAAGATGAAAGAAATTCTTATTCTGGTTTTAAGATTGGTTTTATAAGAAAGAAACAAAAATTCATCAAACTAGACATAAATACAAACTTTCTTATTACAGAAATTATAAAACAGGTCCATCATTGTTCATTACTTTTTTTGTCATATTAAAATGTAATTAAAATGTTTGAATTGACAAAAATCCTGTGTTTAATGACAAAAATATAGATTAAGTTGGTGAAAATGCAAGCAGCAACAGATTCTCATTATTTTTCCATTTTTCAGAAAGGAAAAACTTTTAAAAATACTGAGATGCATTTGGTCATAAGACTAAAGACTCTAGAAGCTTTTTCTGAATTTAATTTTTCAGCTTTTATTCTGATTTTAATCAAGTCACTTTCAACTTTCAGAAGAAGCAGCTATACTTAATCCACACAGTACATTAAATACTTCATTTGTTCACTCCTGTTCATTCTCCCATTTGGATAGGATAAATATGGTAACTGCATAAAAATGATGTCTATATAATAAACAACAAAAATGCTTTTTTTTAGTCAAACAGGTAAAAATATTATGTATAAAATGAATGCAATACGTTGCTTTCTAGAATTCCTGCTTTGAACTTTAGTCAAGTGTTTTTGGTGTAGTATGGTCTCTTTGTCTTGTGTAAGTACTTGATGTTGCTACTTAAGAAGATTACAAAGTGGTGTTGCAATCTAGATCCCTGTTAACTTTAAATATGGACAGAAAATTATTTCAGGAAGCCAATGAATTTTAAATATCATGTTATATCCTATACTATTAATGCCAGATTTTGACTAGCTAAGGAAAGATTAGTTCATGTATTTTAAGTTCATGTAATTTAATTAATCTCTCTCTTAAAAGAGTCTGACAGAACAAAAGCAAACAAGACGAAATCCAGAATCACACAAATCGGAAAGACAAAACCTCTAAAAATCTATTCTAACCACCCATTTCAGTCATAAGAAGTATTTTCTCATTTATATGAGACATTTTTTCCTGCTACTCACAAATATTAACACACTCAAATCCTAGTTTTAAACCACTAAGTATTTAAAAATACTTTGTGACTCATGCTAATACATAAAACTATTATAGTCTGTCCAGTTATACATGCTTGAGCCATGGTCAACCTGTCTAGCTGTTGTCTTTCATGCCAAGTAACCTGTGCCTTGGAAAAATTCCAACAGGTTGAATAAATTGAAGAATAAATATGACCCCATCATTTTGAACCAAAAAAGTCATTCTCCTGTTGTGCTAGGGATATCTCTGGTTTTCTGTACTGTTTATCTTTATTTACCCCTAGAATTAAACGCATTTCACCAATAAATGAGATATTTTCTGCCTGTGTTACAGAAATGGCAGAAGCTGATTTGGGGAAAGAACTTTTAAATGAAAATGACAGCTAGACAGAAGATAGGCAGATGATTATCTAAGAAGTGAAGTGTTTTTCCTGTTGAATATAAAGACTAACATTATAAACTGAAGTAATTAAGTGTATAATATAGTTGTTGTTGAACAGAGAAAAAGCATTTCTTTAATAGTCAGAATTCAGCTCTTTCATACCTTGCAAACATATCCTTGTTTGTTTTCTTCATTGTGTACATTCACAGGTTTCTTGCATATAAATCAGTGGATAGAACACAAGAAGAAAATTTCACCTTAGTTTTTCTTAGTGCAAGTTTGTTGCAGGACTCACCTAGGCCTTCACAAGGGTGTATATGTCTGAGCTTGGTTTCCTTTTCAGGGCTTGGGAGGAGCTATCATATCACAAGCAGTGTCGATTCTAAACCAACCAACTGCAATTCAAAAGAGATTAAACACTGTGTGGCTTTAAAAGCACCAGAGAGGGTGCAGAAACTATACATTTCTGTTTTTCACAAGTTCGTTTGTGGATCCAGTCACGCACAGTGCAGCAGCCCTGCTCATGAGACATGAGAGCACCAGTGAGCACACCAATGTTTTTTAACTACAGTGTACTAGTGATTCTGTCAAACCTCAGCAAGCCATAGTGCTATTGGTGGTCTTGACGAATGAAGCGAAAAGTTATTCCTCGCTCATTTCCAGGGAGGTTCTGCCACCTACCAGCTGAAAACACATGACACGTGGCAACACAAGTCTCTGAATTCATTCATTGCATGATAGCAGAAGAAGTGGACAGACACTCAGATCTGAGATTGTTGCAAAATTAATGTTGTCTGATATTAAGATTGGGCTGTTTGGAATTTTTTCTGTGCTTTTTGTGGAGTCTCACAAAAAACATACTGTGTTGGAGAAAAAAAGATTTCTTTTGAATGGATATGATACGAGCTGGCAGCATCTTCTGGCCATTATGACCATCAGTTTTTCCTTTCCTATTATTTCTAAGATGTTGTCTATAAAAAACAAAATATTATTGGCTCATATTAAGAGACAATTCTTCATTAATCACTTTCTTTAAAATCAAGAGGTGTTTGTAAAGAAACCCAGGGCTGTGCCCTTAGGTTAGCCGTCCATTGTATTGCGCACTCCCTCAGCATGGATACAAATGACTGTCTAAGATGTATGTCAGAACAGGTTGGTGACCTCTGTGTCGGACATTCTTTAAAAATACAAATTAGTCTATTGAATTCATGTATGCTATTTATGGACAGGATAGTGAATCAAGGTCTTAATTTGTTTATGGATTTCATTAGCTACAATAAAAATTTTCTTTTAGCTATGAATTAAGAAAAAAAGTGATTGAAATTGACTGTCTTTGCATTCTTTTAGTATTTTCTTTAGTTTAAATCAGTTAGACCATAGTATAACTATGAACCCTCAGACAGGTCTTGTAAATTGTTAGCAAATCATCATCTTTTCAACAACTTCAGCCAGAACTCATACTCATGAACTAGCAAAACCATGAGTCACTTGTCCATGAACAACACTGCAATTAGATGGGAAGAGCATGTTCAATAACTACTCCATTCAAGAATTTGAGTAAACTGCCAAAAAGGATATTCCAGCAACCAGAACACTGTAGTCCTGCTGTGTTCTCCATGTAGTATGTATGTACATGTAGTACATGAAGTACATGTAGTATGTGCTCCATACTACAACTCCAGTGAGGGCAGATGTGGAACAATAGTAACAAGGGAAATAGCTGTCTGCAAGTGCCACACAGAGACCCTGAAACTCAGATTCTTCCTCCAAGGAGAAGGTCTGCCTTGCCTGTGCATAGACCTGCTGACACAGTTTGGTGATTTTAAAAAAAACAAACAAAAACCACAACAAAACCCAAGCAAATTCCCCCGCTTGATGTCAGTCACTTAGAAGTAGAATGAACCCCACACTATTTAAGTAAGAAGTATCCCTACTTGTGCTTTATCTCCATTTGCCCTCAGACAGCCTTCATTCCATGCCCTCTGCCCTTGGAGACACTCTATACAGCTGGCATCTGATGGGCTAAAAAGGCTGACCAGCCATCTAGTCTTTAATTAATACAAAAATTTTCACTGACATTGCTATCATTTGCACTTTAACAAAACCCACGGGATTTACAGCTACATCTTCTTCTGAATTTACCACTTCTCAAGAAGTAGAGAAAACATCCCTGTCTGTCTTTTCTCAAATCATCTGTGTTTATTCAATTCTTTTGCTATTTTGACTAGCACAGTCTTCTTTAATAATTGTCTCTGAAGACAATATTGGGGTTAATAGCTGTAAAATGAAGACAACAGACCTACTCATAAAGGAAGCAATAAAAAAGAATTTTCCTGAACAGAAATTGCTGCTTTTTTTCCCTTCCAATCTACCAAAAATCAGGCCCTCGCATTTCATATTTCATTTGCCATTAACATAAATCATCTTGAGCTTAATGGGGAGGAGTCAAGAATCCCATTATTAAAATAGACCTAAATTAATAGCATATAGACAGTGCTAATACTGTGAGACAGTTTTTCACACGTATTTACTGACAGCACATCCCTCTGGGCATAAATTATTGGGAACACATCATTTTAAAGCACACTGAGATTCAAAGAATGCATGCAGATGCCTATTGCTTAGGACTAAATTTAATCACCTCCTGCTTGTGACCGTTTGGCAGCATCAGGAAAGTTTTCTCCAGAACCATCTCTCTGAAGCCAAACTAATAAAGTGCTAATTAAAGAAAGCACATGGAAGACATGAACACTAGGAGCCTGGAGTAATTGGCTACAAAAAAGGCAGCTCTGAAACACGTCACTTTCTCTGCTGCTCCTGATTAGGCTCTAATTCAAATACCAGTATTTCACTGCATGTCAAGGTGCTTTGGGAAAGATCTCGGGCTTTCTCCATTCAGTAGAGAGTCTGCTACAAGCAACAATACAAATGCTGAAGAAAAAACTCTATATTTAATCATGCTACTGTCAGGATAACATTTGTGGCAGTCCGGGCAGTGCACAGAAAGCTTTTCTTTTCATTCCACAGTGGTGAGTCAGAGATCAGACAGAAATGAAGGAAAACCACCATTTA
>VZTI01001119.1:1409513-1424140 GCA_013397865.1 Struthidea cinerea | reverse complement strand
AAAAAAAAAGAAAAAAGAAAAAAAAAGATAGGCTCTGGAAGAGAAACCATCTCCGAAGCCTGTCAAAACTGAGCAGTAATTAATCTGGGGAGCCTTTCATCTGCTTTGCAGGCAATCTGGAAAGAACACCCATTGGCACTTTCCTGAAGAAATGGGCAACAAGTGAAAGTCACTTCCTTTATTTTTTTTTGAAATGGGTTTTATCATTGATTTTCTCTTGACTACCATAAACTTAACTTTGTTTGTGTAAGATGATGCACAGTTTCATGCTTTTCGTTGTTGCTCTTGTAGCTCAATATCCTCAATTTCCTGCTTTCCTGAGGACAAATACATTCTCTCCTCTGTTTATATTATCACTATTTAGTATCCAGAGAACACATTTTTGAGGTGAATTTATTCTGTGTGTGAAACAGGAAGCTGTGCAACTAACAGGACAACTCAGTTTGTGAATCACTAGAGCTGGTAATCTAAAGGGAAATGCTTTATATAAAAATAATCATACTACATTCATACTTCAATGCACTATCAAATTACTAAATGCCATATATGGTCATCCACTTAAGCATCTGATTTTAATAAGAAATGGACCTCTGTTCAACAAGGCACTTAAACATATAATTAATACCACATCTGCTCAACAAAGCTGAGGAAATATAGGTGTAATTTAAAAAACTTTCCCATGCTACACAAGAGAGGATAAACGTAAGGTAATTCTTAATTTTCTGAGTTTGAAAGCATTGTTGGTTTTTCACTAAATTATTTAAATAAAATGAGACCATTACTTAGGAAGAAAAACAAAACAAAACAAAACAAAACAAAAAAGTAGATTTCTAAAAGTATGAGAATTAGAGTTTGTTATGCTACGTAAAACTGTACTTTTATAGTTTAAGGGTACATTCTTTTAGATCAAATAATACTTTTTTTTTTTTTTTTTAATTGGGAACATTCAAACTGCATCTCAGGAAATATGTAAAACCTCCTCAGTCTGTTAATACAACATGAAAAATCATTAATCACAACTGTTAAGAAAATTTTAGCAACAGAAAAGGGGGTTTGAATGTTTCTAGTAAGGCTTTTAACACAGTTTATTTTAATATTTTCCAGTTGCTTTATAGTAGTTCAATTTTAATTTCAGAATCAAGTCTTTCTCAAGTATTAACATCTTAATGATATTCCTTTCTTCTGACAGAACGGAAAAGCCGAGTCTATTAAAACATATGGAAAGACTCTTTAAAAATATATATTGACAATTACTGAACAGTCATTGCAAGTCCCAAAAATTTTATTCAATTTTATGGTATGGGAGTGTTGTTAATGGCAGGATCCTTAGAAGACAGTTTCCATACTGAAAAATAAAAGGGGTTGGAAACATATATCCTGAGCCTTATGAAAATATCAAATTTGAATGAACTCTAATGAGATATCTAATGGAGTTGACTGACCAGTAATTCAATCCTAAGGATAAACAAGAATAATTTCATGAATACCTCTCTTCACAAAACTATGCACAGATTAACTCTCACTAGTTTTGGATGAGGTGGGGAGACATGATTCATCATGATAGCATCTACTGTGTTTATTGAAGCATTCAGTGGATCTAAACGTATTTGGGTTTCATTGACCTGGCTCTAATCCTCTACTTCTGTTTTTCCTAATCCCAATCCCTCTTTATGTTGTACAAAATACATAACCATTGAGTGATATTAGAGATCCAAAAAAACTGCCCAAAGCTAGCATCACAAGGAGATTCTGACACTCTTATTCTCTAAGTACATTATACCTAAATACTTCTTGACTTTAAAACAGCTATAAACACTGTAACTGAGAGGTACTACCCACTGCCCTGGTGGTAATGTGCTGCAGTACGAAACAAGTCCTTTGCTCTAGGAAGCTGTTCTTATGTTCCCTTGCCACACTCAATAAGAGGGGAGGAGGAAATGAGACTCATTTCTTTCACTGTAGTGCTGTCTTAACTTGCTTAATGTGGGTGATACAACCCCCATGTGTTGATCAGAAAGCAGGATTCTCCTGTGTGAGTTGGATTAGCTTTAACAAGAGAATTTGACAGATCTTAACCGAAAAGGCTGAATATCTTTACAGTGAGGGCACTCTTCTGGGAACAGGGAAACATGAGTGTAAATTGCTTCAGGCAGAGGAAGAAATTGAACCTGGGTCCCAGGCTGAGAACCAGTAAAAAAATATCTCATTCTTCAGGAATCCATTTTCTTTTGCTCTTCTGCAGATGTTTAAAATATAGCTTGACACCCAGTAAAATGCTGCATTAATACTAGAAAAAAGTTTTCAAAAAGTAGGAATCCCCAAAACTGTCAGCAGAATTTAATGTAACTAATGAAAATAATGGCTTCTCAACATTTCACTTTGGCAAGGGAGTAAAAAATTTATTCCTCTGTCAGCTTGAAACATAGGAGTTAACACATTTTTAAAGTCTACTTTAGCCATACCTCAAATATTTTCTTCAGAAAGGTTTCTCAGAAACAGGAGTGCATATATTACATTTCTAATGCTGACCTCTACAATTACCAGAACCTTTGAGAACTAGGAAGGAAGCAAGCAACTCTCAAGCACTAACCCACATTGTATAATGGCCTGTTTGGTGTTGGTCTCAAAACCAATTTTTACTGTAGGAGTGTGAATGTTGAATAGATAATCATTACACTATTCTTTTTCTCAGGATAAGGCTGGCATTTACCTTCACTTCTCTTTAGTCATAATAGATGTGGGCTTCGAAACAGATTGTGGCCTTTTTAAATTTTTCTCTGTCGTCGTTTCACTCCTCTGGCTCTTTGTGTAGGCATTACTGAATCACAACCACCCAGCTGCATTGTAGCTATGCTAGATATTAGGCCACACTTGTTATTCCCTTGACATACAACATTTGCAATAATTTACTTTTATAAATTACAATAAGAAAGAGAAAATAAAGCCAAGATAAGAAAGCTATCAGTATTCTTATTAATTATGTGAAGGCTGTAATAAGGTCATGTCCATTGGGTTACAGTAATCACTTATGTAAAGAGAAGGCTGTATTTTCTTTTCTTTTTTGTCCCAAAAGAAAAATAAAGATTATGCCAACCTTGTTTAACTGAAACCTCCAAAGAAAGGTTACTCTGTCTTTCTATATGTTTTCCCCCAGTGAATTTGCATATGAAATATCAGGAAAAATTGGACAAAATCACAAGGCACATCGCTTTTCTCATCATAACTAAGGTTATAAGTCCTACTGATTTTGAGGGAGAAGAAGTGTATCCATTACAATCATATGGTATTTGTGAAATTAGCTCTTATTTCAAGCCTATATTTTTATTAAAGCCTGATCATTTCCTGATGTGTTCACCTAGATAATACAAAAACCTCACTGTGAAGTGTAAACATAATACCTATCCATGTACCTGTAGAATGGATTTTAAAACTGTGTTATTGCACACAAATGTATTTCTGACATCACAGTCAAGGCTGCATGCAAAATAAGTTTGCTAATTTTCCCAGAATAGTTGTATAATAAATATGGACAGCAGAACTAGCTTAGACCCAGAAAACTTTAAGAAAAATACCTGGCATCTTAAGTGTGTTTGAAATAAAGGGAATAAAAATCTTGCTCAGAATATTTTTATGTGTATTTATTGTGTCATTTTTGAAATTTTAAATCTCTATTTGATGTATGAATAATGCATTTCAAACTAGTCATGAAGAAATTTAGACATGCTATGCCAATCGTGTTCTCTACTTTGTTGCCTTTTCTTTTTTGACATATCTTTAGTAAAAATTATAAGATTTGGGATGGGTTTTTTGCACATTTTTTCCTTATTTCTTCTGGCATAAATTTCAAACTGCAATATAATTATACATCAGATTATTTAACTGTATGGTCTTTAATCCATTTCACAAAAGATGTATCCTACCACCTTTTATTTTTCTTGTTCATACTAGAATATGAATTATGCTCATGAGCTGCAGACTGTAGATGTGCCGTGATCTTTTTTGACCTATTTTCTAGACTTCAGATTTTGCAAAGAGATTCTTTTCATTTCAATTGTACATCAAGATGCATGTGAATTAACATAACCACCTGGGTTAAGATAATTGGTAACAGTATCTTGTGTCAGATTTCTGTAATGGTATTATAGATAGGAGGTTAGAGATCTGTGCTGTAACACACATGTGAAAGATGCCTATTGTATACATAAATATAATGTTTGTCCATACCGGCAACACTATGGATGCTAATGCCGTACTCAATGGATTGCAAGACACACAGTGGCTTTAAAAAGAGCCTGAACAGTAGCATGTACAGTTTTCATTAGGTTTAGCCCTGATTTCAGTTGATATGTAATTGAAGCATGTATCACTTTAAGTAGAATTGCAAGCTTACATATTATCACTAGTGCGTTTTCAAATATAATTCTTACATGATACTGATAATAAGACATAATTCAATTACTATTAAAGTAATTATTTGTAACAGCTTGGGCCTTGAGAATAAATTATTTCTCTACATGAGGATTGCCTGCAGTGCAGATAAAGTAAAATATAACTGAAAAATTTTATGCCGCTTTTAATAATCAATTATCAGTCTCAAAGTGGAAAAAGAAATATTCCTTTCCAGCATCCAGAAGGCAAGTGTTCACTTAGCTAATCCTCACAGTGTTCAATTTCTCTATTTTAGTTTCTACTATTTCTTTGCACCTGCTTTATTCTCCATTCTCTTTTTCCACTACCTATATTCCCAGTGTAGTACTCATGCTTATGCTCTTTTAAAAGCTTCTGTTCCTCCTCAAGTAGAGAACTTTGTCCAGTAGAGTGTGTAAAAAGCTTCCACTTGTTTAATTCTTTACAAGAACAGTACTGTGTGCTGCAGGATACAAAAGCACAGGCATTTGTTGTTTCTGTTCTTTCAAGAACTGTGTAAATTGAAAGGCCTGGAAAATGCAACATTTTCCTGCTTTCACCAGTCTCCATCACAGGCAATACACATTGTGTGTGAAGTGTTGGACACCCTCCCCTACATACAATACACCTGAAAAACATCTTTTTCTTCATTTTGCTTCCAGGCAACACCTAAATTCACTTCTTGGAATC
The DNA here is from genome assembly GCA_013397865.1 of Struthidea cinerea. Taxonomy (NCBI): domain Eukaryota; kingdom Metazoa; phylum Chordata; class Aves; order Passeriformes; family Corcoracidae; genus Struthidea; species Struthidea cinerea. The sequence continues at coordinate 1,419,043 of VZTI01001119.1, read as the reverse complement.
TCTTTAATAAGAACAAACAGTAAATACTCCAACTTTTCAAAAATGTTATGTTGCCAACCATCACTCAGCCCTTAAATGAGCCAATTAAATTAGATATAATCACCACAAACACCTGTAAAATACTATTGACACATACACAGCAATTAAATCTCTTAGCAAAGAAAAATACAAAGACTTAATAAAGCAGTTGACTCATATGGAAATGAGAGTGCCATGACCAAATAGTAAAAGCAATTGAAAAATGTGCTGATGTGGATTAGGCTGGCGAGATACCAAAGAAGAAATTAATGTTAGAGCCAGGACAAAGCCTATGGATCGCCAGGTTAAATAATTCCGTTGTCTCATGAATGTTACAAGAGAAAGGAGTTTAGCTTGGTTATGAAACGAAATAATTGACTCTAAAGTAGGAGAAAAGATAAGAGGCAGATAGGGATAATACAAGTACAATATATTACATAATTGCTCATTTAGACTTATTGGAGTGAGAAGCAAGTTTGTAATGAAGGAATAGAGGAGAGATGCAGGAAGACCCAGTTGCAGCACTGCTATGCTACCAGAATGGGTGATGCCTTTATTAAACTCAGTTTCAATTTCCTCCCCATCCAGAAACCTCCTTACCCCAAACATCCAGTGCACAGCCCATCTAGAAATGTGTGTCCAGTTTTCCTTAACAAAGAGCACTCATTTGGGTGAGATGCACAACTGCATATGTCACTGGCTTCCTATGTGCAGGGTGCTTTATATAAATATATATTTTATTGTTTGGGGGGGGGAAAAAGGGGTTGTTTGTTTTGTTTTCTTAACAGAGAGAACAAAATAAGACAAGACAGTATATTCACTGTAGAAAAAGTCTTCACAAAAATTGGCCTTGAAAGTAAAGCTTATAGCAGTGTCATCCTCAGCTATTGCAAGTAATTACTTCATATAATTCTCTTAATAATAGTCCTCCAAAACTATCTCAAAGGTGGGTAACTTTCTTGCCCTCACCATGCTATTTGGAAAGTAATACAAAAATTTCATTGACTGGATATTTAAAAAGCATCCAATAAATGCATTCATTACCAGTTTAAAGTAATGTATTCTTGTTCCAGCATAGTCCTTCACTTTTTGCAACTCTTTTTCTCAGATATTTGCTCCACTGAGGTGTTTATAGGAAGCCATCAGCTGGGTGAATCCAGCCAAACACTTTTAGTCTATGCCAATAAGATTTATTCTTTATCACTGCAATCATCCTAGGATCCTTCTTCTGCATTTTTTCCTGTATGAATTTACCTTTCTGGAGTACCAGTTGTACTAGGATTGCATTAGCTTGGAAATACCCAACTACTGCTGTAAGAAACTATAGAAGAAATATTGGCATTAATGATTCATGCATTCATTATAATTGTACTGACCATAATGGAATAATTTAGTATTAATGCTGATGTTCAAAGGACTCTATTGAACTAAGTGCATCTGTTAAAGTATCCATGAAATGAAAAATCATTCAGTCCAAAATTCAAGCATTCAGCCTCTCAAATGCTTCTTCAAACCCTAACTTTGACCTTCTTCCTCATCTCTGATTCCTGCTTATCTGAGATGTGAGCATGTGATTTAGCTGCTCAATCCCTCCCATTTCCAGAAGGCTGATTTCACAGGAATGTATTGTTTAACATCATTGTAGAGTAAAAGTCAATCTTATCCTATTGAAACAGAAGACAGCATTTTCTACCAGTCTTTTCAGGAGCAAGTAGCTTTTGTCCTTATAATGTTTCCAAACTGGAAGTGCGGCCAAAATTAACCAATGAAAACAGCAAACAACTGGCAGTACTTCAAGAACTTTTTCACCAGTGGCAGCTTTTGAGGCATGCCCCAGTTTGAGACAAATTAAGGGAAACAAAACATAGGGTTTTGGTTAGTGCTGCATTTCTTAAGAGTCTTTCTTTATGTTTAAGGGAAGGGGTTTCTTCTGCTTTAACGTGGTTCAAACTTTCACAGGCAGCCGCCCCGCCCAAATCTGCTGCAGTGAAGAAATCTCTCCCACGGTTTAGCAGTCTTCTCACAGCTGCCAGCGTGGGCCATAGTGGTTCATGGAGTTTTAGTCTTTTAAGGATGAGCTTCTCCAGCCTGAAAGCAAAGGCTCTCTTCTTCAATCTCTCAAAGCCTTTCACAACATCTATGGGCTCTGGTGTTGAGCACTTTTTCACGAGCTGCGTGTGGATTTTTGCATCACCCCAATGGACTTCGATGAATTGTAGAGAAACAGTTTGTAATATTACAGTCTTCACCACGGCTTGCAAGCAGAATTTAAGCTCCGGTGCTGGAAGCATCGTGGAGAAATTCTGTCTTTCTATTGCCAAAACCAGGGCAGATTTGGGGACAGTATTAGCTCTCATTAGAATTTAAAGTCAAGAAGAATAGTTTCTTATGGTCCGTGTCAGAAAGAGGCTTGGAGCATGCTCCAGTGATGTCCACTCTGGCACAGGAAAATTATGAAGGGCTGGCTGTAGCCTACAAGTAACCCTTACAGAGAAATCTATAGTCATGCTAGAGCAGGTCTTTGTGCTCTTTTCACTTAAGAAACCAAGTTCTATTCTATTCTACTCTATCACTTCAGATTAATTAATTACAAAATATTTTGTCATTAAAAAAATTAAAAATAGAAACTTTCTGTATATGAAGGTCTCCTCCATCGTCAACAGAAGTGTACTAAGCACATAATCCTTTATGCCATTCTCATCAAACACAGGGAATTCCAGGAAAAGCTAGAAACAGAACAATATTCTAACGCTTAGGGGCTTTAGCAGTTGTAATTCAGTGGCTAATATGCACTGTAGTGATGAACCAGTAAAACTGATGAGACTGGACTGTGAAGGGAAATATCCTGTCACTATGTCAGGTGGCCTTCCTTTAGGTCATCCATTGAGCCTCTGGAGAATACAATGAAGGAAATTATTAGAAATGACTGAGAACAACCTGAGAGAGCTTTGAAAACAGCCAGGCTCAAGTAAGAGAGCCAAAAAGTCAGGTTTGTACTCCATCACTGATTTTTGTCCTGTAACTCGTAGCAGTTGCTATGGTAGCACATGTGCCTAGCACTCCCTCCCCTCACACACACACCCTCCCCTAAAAAAGGAAGAGCATAAGATCATACAGAAGGCAATAAAGGAAAAGCACTCAAGAAGACAATTAAATACTCTGTAAGCTTCAGTCTACATGGTTTTATATAAAATAGCTAGTGAAGGATTTCTTTCACTTACTAGTCCCTAAGGTAAAGGTCTAAATGCAGAGTTTTGCAATTAAGAGAGAGTATATTCCAGCCTTCCACTTTGTAGAGATGTTCATTATTATGAAAGAAATTAAAATGTTTTGGCAGGTTTCTGACAAAAAATGCAAACAAATCTTGCTTAATTTTCTTCAAGTTCTGCAAATGAGCCCATTTAGTCCAACATTTTAAATACGGGTTTAAGAATTTGACTGTTACATTGTCATTAGTATAAATTAAATACTTAAACCAAAAAAATTATTCGGCAAATGTAGTCTGTATAGCATTTTCTTGGTTTCTAAGACCAAATATACGCTTTAATCTTATGTGAAATCTTATTTATTTTTCCATTTTTGAAAAGAATGACATGAAATCTATGAAGATGTTGAGACATAAGTTTTCTTTTGCCTCTCAGGAACATAATTTTCCAAACATGAACCTCATACAAACTACTGGAATCTTGAGTTTAAGATTTTCTCCTCCAAAATGATATGTCCTGGTTCGTGTCCTGTAATAGTTGTGTTTCAGTTCCCTATTGTTGTAACTTAGTTCATTTTTTGCCTACTTACTCCCATATAGAAAAAATCAATTTTTGAATTTTCAATTGTTTCCTTTTATTCAGTGGAATAAGTTAAGTCCTGCTGAACTGGAACTCTAGATTAATGACTGAATAATAATTTTAGTAGAGATAGGTTTTTTCCAAGACCCTGATCACTATCATCTTATGCACTCCTCTAGCATGCTTAGACTGAGACCAAATTGTCTTGAAGAGTTTTCCTTTTTTTGTCTGGGCTGGATGCCTGTGATTAGCTGCTCCTCATAAGGGTCCAGATCTTTACTGTCATGTAGCTGAGGTGCTCTTTCTTGTGAGACCAACCCTGTAAATCAGGTGTCCCGTGGAGTCACCCAGCACAGAAAGATTACAGAGCAGCTGTAACTGCTGCCACTGCCTCTGCTGGCACATTTGGTTTTCCATTGGTTAAAGGAACTGGCCAAAGGAATGCTTCACAGAAGATTCGGAGCAAAGAATTTGCCCCAGATTTGTAGAGGAAAACAGTCTACAAGCAAAAGCCTCCTCTCCTTGGGCAATGAATAAGTTTTGAAAGGAAAGTAAAGTAAATGACACACATGTAATTTTTATAAGGTTTGCCATCTGCCAGTGCAAATCTCTGATGAACCACCCAATGCAACTGTGCAGCAACTAAACAATTTCCAAGGACAGATTACCCTAGTGTCTGTGTAATCACCAGCTTTTCAAAAAACACTTGTTGCTATATAAATGTGAGGCTCTTTGCGATTTCTCTAACAGGAGAGGGTACTCCAACCAGCTCTATCTGGATAATTAGCAGACAATAAACAACTTTGTCTTTTAAATGGGGAAACATCCATGTGGATGGTGCTTTTTTTTTCTTTGAAAGATAGGTTCAAAATAAGCTAATACTAGGATCTAATTTTAATGTCCTTAATCTTGATATTCTCTTTTCTCAAGACAAGTAATGTTCTCACAAAATAAAGTTCAAATCCTTAATAATTTTAAAGTTTTATAGTTTTAAAAGGTCCTGATTACTTTGGAAACTACTGGTTGTTTTTTAGCTTTTTTTAAAAGAGCAATTTCTCAAAATGTTCAGCTATTAACTCAAAAGTAATAACAGGAGACTCAAAGGGCATCTTTTATTGTCTATGCTTCATAAGAGTCATGATGTTTTGATTTATTTTTTCCAAGACACAGGAAAAAGAAGGCATTTCTGAAACATTTTATCTGAAATATATATCTTATACCAATCACCATCTGAAGATGTTGAAAACTTAGAGTGAGCAGCAATGTGTCAAACTAGGTTTAGTTTAATTATCCTTATCCTGAAAACAGGCAAAATGCTTTTCTCAAGGGGAGAAAAAAATTATTTTAATTGATTTCCCATACTGTTGGAAACTCCCAAGTTTTGCATCTTTGTGGTTGTGTTTCCATGTGTGTTTGGGTGAATGACAAAGTAAACAGGGAACTGAAATTCATGTATGACCTATGATTTGGGGATTTTGCCACCTGCGAGAATTTAAATGTCTTTAAAATGTAGCTTTGCAGCTGGTAAGTCTTGCCAAAAAGACCTGCTGAGCATCCTTTGGGGAGTGCGATTGCAGGACAGGTAGCCATATCTAAACATAGGTACCAGTGTGGTTTCACTCTCCACAGGATGCACATGGCCCTCGGCACTCACAAATCTGTGCTTCATTGTGGATAATGTTTCTCAGATTTCCGGCTCTGAGAATATGTCTAAGCGTGCTGTTGTTTTAACTCAGTTTGCCCTGGCATTTTAAATTTTGCACTGCAGCTCTGCTATGGGTATTGCAGTGGGCTCCTTCCTGTACCAGTGATCAAGGATTCCAGCAATATAACTCTCATGTTTGGCCTGACATCCTAGGTCTGAAAGCACCAGCTTGGATGTCCTATGTATTTTTGATATGTTTTTGTTAATTATCTGTATGGCACTGTTGAAAACAAGACAGAAATTTACCTTTTGACATTGAATGAAATCCTTACAAGCTACAAGCACTGTGTGTACTTTCACTTTTGTTCCTGGCATTTCTGGAGAGATACAGTACAGCTAAAGAAAATGTAGAGAAAGTTAAATATAATGAGCAAGAATGTGGAAAAATTTCCGTATCAGGAGAGAATAAAAGTAGAATTTTAGCATACTCTGCCTGGAAAGAAGACTGAAGGGGCACGTAATCAAGATTTGCAAAATCAGGAATGTGGTGCATAAGATTTGTGCAGAACTGATTTTCATCAAAACTTACAATACTGTAATTAGAGTAAAACAATACAACTAGAAGAGATTCAGTTCCAAACAAATAAAATACAGCACTTTTCCATACTGGGGGCAGGGAACTTTTGGAAGTTCCTGTCAGACGGGTCACAGCAGCAGACAGTGTCAGCAGGATAGAGGAGATGAGACAAATTATGAGCAATAAGTCCATAAATAGATGGTAAAAGAAGTAGAAGGGGATAGTCCTTGCAGTGCCGAATGATCAAAGATGCTGTGGAGCTTAAATGTCAGTGGAGAGCAGAAAGGGACCAATGTTGTGGTCTCTTCTTAAACACCCTCCAGTATTGCCACAGTCAGAGACTGACTTGCAGGGTAAATGGTAAATTGTTCTTTCCTTTCTGATGTTGTACCTCACTCTGCAAAACTCTTCAGTGATATCAAGTCCTAAGTAATACGAGATAAGATGAGATAACAAGAAAAGCTGCCGGATCCAAACTAGTGGAACAGAGACACGGAGGATGGATTTACGGGCACTAACTAAATATTAGACCAATGACAAAGCTAATAAAATAAGTGAAGTTTTTTAATCCTGGGCCCGTTGCTCCACTGGCACCATCTTCCTGTCTGTGTTAGAACACACAACTTCCAGTGGCACAAGGTGCTACAGAGTAGTTTTAAGTGCACCCATGTAGAGTATGGAATGTGAACAGAAGGGAATTTTATCTTTTGTGTGGGTTTTGTTTTGTTGTTTTTTTAGTTTCTTTATTTCACAAAACAAATCAGATTGTTTCTTTGCTCTTCTCTCTTTTTAGCTAAAGTTTTTGTCATAAACCAATTTGTACATTTTTTTCAATCATTAAAAAGCAAGGAAAAGCTATTTTATTCCAAATTTTTGCTGAAAATTTCTTTGACATTAAAGTATAAGAGTTCCAATTTTTGAATTATTGTTCATCTTAAACTGTAGAGAAAATAATGTACATATTAGTATTGTACAGAGGTTAACAACAAAAAAGTGTTGCTTTGCTAATAATAATTTTACAACAAACTAAGGAAAGAGATTAATTAAAACAAAATTTTTTAATATTCTATTGTTCTTGTTAATTATGCTGATAGTTTCTTTGATTATCCAAAATGCAATAAGTATATGTCCTTGAAATGTACATTATAGATACCAAAAATGGAAAACAAGGGTAGAGCTGGTTTACAGGCTTAAACTAGGTATTGCATGAAGTACTTTTTAGAAGAAGGTATTTAAATTCTAATTGCCTTATGCTTAAAATTTTAAAAAAAAGTGTTTCTCAGGCGATAAAATTTTAGATTTAAGCCAAAAAAAGTTCCATACCACATGCTTGTACATGTAGTTGAACACAGTGCTAAAATGATATGTTTTGTTTAGTTCATGTGGATAACTACAACTTTTAATTAGTTGTGCAATCCAAAGCAAAGCAGTGGTTAAAGTAGTAAATGAAGATAGGCTCATAATGTGGTATTTTTAAACTAAGAAAGATAAATTATTTTGCTATTAATCTCTTATTTATTTTTTCATTCATTTACATACTATCAGAAAAAAGTGTGTGCTCAGGGGGGAGAATTTCCTACATTTCAGAAAATTTTAATTAAAAATGTATTAGTTATTAAGGAATGGTTGGCTTGTCATGTATTCACTTTTCCTTTTAATCTATTATCTTCACGTTTTATTAATAATTTTTTCCAAATGTACTAAATACAGCTGAAGCACAGTTGTAATGTAAATCATGATTGCTAATTTTAAGATGGGCAAGGAACAAAATGATGTATTTAAAATTTTCAGATTTTCTTTGAAGTTTGTGTTAAGTTTTCTTGTAATTTTTGTCACACAAAATGCTGTTCTCCCTCACTAGGTTGTTTGGTTGCTGGGTGGTAAATGGAGTAACTATTGAACACTTTGCAAAGTGAAATACAGACCATGTGAAATTTAATGTGTGTTTGGTTTGGTTTGGTTTATATGTTTTCACCTCTCTGTTTTGCTACTTTTTCCATCACTTGAAACTTTTTAAAAAGTACTTAATGCACCTCCTTCTCCTTACAGAAAAGCCTTTCTCTGTGTCTATAATGATTTCAGATTAGAGATATGTGAAATTGCGTAGTTTTACTAAACAATTTAAAACTGGCCTAATTAGGTTAGGTTATTTGAACAAAACTCAGTATGTCAATTTTTCCTCTAAAATAGAAACATATGAACAACTTTCATTTCATTTCTCTTGCGTAGGATAGTGAGTTAATAGGCTCAATTAAACATGGTAGCTTGTTGTTAAAGTTGTCAAAGGACAAGTCTTATAATTTCAGATTTTTCTCAAGTAACATACAAAGAAATCATTCTAAATTAGCAAGCCAAGGAAATATTCCTCCTTATCAAATGAAGGACTCTGTAAATACAGTATTTGAAAGCATTAACTGCATTTGTGGCACTCATGGATGATATAAGTGCAAGTGGGAAACAAATTACCTTCATTGACTTCAGCAGAACGACCAGGAACCTAACCCATGTTTTGAGACAACTTTTGAACAACTGCCGTAGTCATTAAAACTACCTTTTAATTTTGTTACTCAAAAGGATGACTTACCCATGTGTGTTCTTTCCTTTATAATCTAAGTACAGGTTAAGAGTATACTTCTTAGGATTTAGAATTTAAATACTTTCTTTTTCAAATAAAGCCAAGGCACTGACGTTTTCTTTTCTTTAAACGTCGTCAGCAGGAATATCTGGCCCAAATTGATGTCTTGATACAATGTTATTATTTTTGTTACCAGTACTATTCTCATTACAATTGTTCACAGCACTTCTTTTAATCACCTCGTGGAAGATCTCAAGAGTCCCAGGCTCTGTCATTAAAGGATTTACAATTTCAGCACCTGATGTTGTTTTGCACCATTAGAGCTCTTCTCTGAGGAGCCACAAAATTACTTTGCAGCTCTTAATTAAGCTTTGCATTATACCCACAAAATGGCACTAGCCTTAATTTAACAATGGAGACCACAAGGTACCGAGGTGTTAAATGATACCCCATGAGAGCCAGTCAAGGACAGCAGTGTTGCAGTGCTGCCCAGCCCTGGCGGGTCAGCAACCCACACCACCATCCCCACAGATCCTTCACCCAGTTTGTGTTGCTTCCTTCCTGGCCACTTCTGCAAAACAACCCCGGTGAATCAAAACACTTTTAGTGCATTTCTAACATTACCTTTCTGTAACCCATTTGATAGAATGAGGTCAGGGATGAGGGTGTTGACAGGAAATAATCCCCCCAGGGAGAGCAATGAGAAGTCACTGCAGGGACAGAGGACAGAAACTTTACTAGTGGCCAATTGGGAAGCAAGTATGCCCACACTGAATTTTGGACACTTTGCATCCTCCTATTGTGTGAACTCTGTGTGGCTAATGTTGGATTGTTGCTGCCCCCTTAACCTTCCAGGTATTCCTGTATAGTGACTGCAGAGAGAGGGGTTAAGGATGTATACATATATAATTGTTATCCTAACACGAATTT
>VZTI01001119.1:1397445-1409459 GCA_013397865.1 Struthidea cinerea | reverse complement strand
AAAAAAAAAAAAAGCCAAAATAATTCACATAAATTCTACTTACATTATTCTGAGTTTTTTCTACCCCAGAAAGTTTAAAGTTTATAAGTGTAATGAGCTAAAATGAGTAGTAAGTTCTCTAATTTGGTTTGTTTACTTCAGAGCTGCTTAATACTATTATTTGCACAACTGCTTCAGTAAAAGCACTTAGTCATCTGAACAACTAAGTAAAATGCTTTTCCGCCAACTGGTTCTTGAATAAGTTTTACAAAGCAAACTCAGTTTGACAGCTGCAAAAAATGCAGTCATGTAAGTCTGCATAATTCAAGGCCCCCACATCTGCAACAACTCCTAGTGAGTGAAATAAAATTATAATCTATATTTCAGAAGTAAATGAAAGCTTTATAGAATACAGAGAATGCACTTTAATTTATTACATGGGTTGCAAAGACAAACTAGAATACTACACTATTTGGAAAACAGTAATCATAGGAATAGCATGGTCATTCTCTTTTGTGGTCTTTTGTGAGGTAATCGAAGCTCCTCAGACAATCCTTGGAGATGGAATTAACTCTAACTTTGGAGTCTTTAGTAGCAACTTCCAGACCACCTCCTGGAGCTTCTTCTGACCTAAGCTGTTCTATAAATATTCACTTTATGACAACGTTAGCTGTGAGCCTGCACACAGAGGGCAAGGTTTACAAGTAAATACATCCATTAAAAAGTGTATGTGTACTTTCTACATGTCTATTTCCCTTTCGAAATTTTTAGAACAGTGATCAAATCAAGATCAAACCTAGATGATTATAGTGACTGTTTAGGTCAGAAACCTCCTTTAGAGATGAAGGAGACTTCACTGAGTAACGGTGCTGATCTGTAGAGATTATTTCTATCCCTGTTCTGTCAAGTACCAAACTACTCAATGTTTTTATACCACCTATGACAGATTTCTTTTCTGACATTTCAGGATCCTCAAATATTCCTAGGATGCTACAGGAGATGTGTTTTTATCAGTGGAAATCACATTTTGTGTAGCAGATATATTTTTAGCTCCATGTGTTAGGGTATAGAGTACTTTTAATGAACTAATAAGCAGTATGGTTAGTAACATAATTAAAGACAGCTTACCATTGCAAAACATTAATTTGAATATCAAACAATGAAGCAATAACTGTCTTTTTGCTGCTGGGAGCCACCATTTGAACAACACTGTCAGACTATCTTACTTTATGACACATGTCAGGGTTCCTACTTGTCACATTCACTGTAATAGTGAAAACACCATCCTTCATGAAATAAAAATCTAGGTTGCTACTCAGCAACAGCCCTTCAGGTAATCTAATAATATAGCTTTAAGTTTACCATGCAGTTCTGATGCTTGTTTGTTTGTTTGTTTGTTTGTTTGTTTGTTTTTAGAAATTTCAAATCATGTATTTTATACCCCTTTTGGAAATACCTAGAGAGGTTTTTTCTTGCCTTGCTTCCATGGTCCTTGTAAATTCTAAACAGTTAAGTACCTCTTAAATACCAAAGATAGCCACAGTTCAATGTGATTGCATAATGTATTCTTTCCCTTTCTTAAAGAAAAATCTAGAAGACTGAAGAAAAACTTTTAATACTACTGCATGGGTGACTGAACTAGGATGAAATTGTTTTAGGGAGAGGAAAGAAAGTAAAGAATTGATCTGGTGTTAGCAATTTTCAGTGATTTGAATAAATTGTTTATAAGGTCTGAAATTATTAAATTTGACAAGGATTTAAGTACAAATTTTCCTTTCACAATAACCCAAAATTTTTTTGCTTTTAATTTTGGAAGGAAATGTTCATTCACCAAGAAAAGATATTTGATAGAGATTCTTACTTTTACTAGAAATTTGGTTCACTGAATTTTCAGTACATACATTTAATTGTGAAAATTGAAATTTTGTGTATCAAAAATATTAAAACAAAAAAAGTGGGTCTCATACAATATTTTAGTCATTCTTTTGTTTCTGTTGTTGTCAATGGGACATTTCACACAGATATATGTGGAGAACTTTCTTGATTAAAAAATTGATGGAAAGAAAAATGAAATTTAATTGAATTACGATAGAGATGTTTTAGCACTTCAGGAGAGGATGCCTTTATTTCAGAAAAAAAAAAAAAGTTGATCTGTGGGGAAAAAAGCTTTATCTATACTATTTCCTCCAGAAGCCATCTATTTTCTTTCTCTTTTCTGAAAAAAAACAAACAAACAAAAAAAAAAACAAACCAAAAAAACACTGCCTCTGCTGTAACCAGGTCTATCAAAAACATCCATAAAATAGTCTAAAACAGACTGAGTTAAAGAGACCTGTTGGCTCACAAAATATATCTCTAGTTCATTAAGATTATGGATAGTTTTAAATTGAACCAATATATCTTTCTGACATTTAGTCACTTTGCTGGGTCACTCTGAAGTTCCTTAGCATCCTCTCAAGCATGAGCTCTTCTAAATAATTTCGCATGATTTCAGAAATTTTTCTACTTCATAGTTTGGCTGGAGTTACAGACCACTGAAATAAATACAGAGCAGTTTGGTATTACGGATTGGGTAGGGGTCCAAAGCCCTGCTATTTTTCCAGGGTGAGCACCACAGCATACAGGACAAGCCACTTGGCAAACCCAACATTACCCTGTGTACAAGAAACACTTCTCACCATCAACAGGCTCCACTCTTAATAGAAGTGCCTGTTTCATCATGTTTTATCACAGATTTAATGGGCCAGAGAATCTTGCCCGACATCTGCTGTATCCCTTTCCCTACCTGGTTTTGTTAAGTGTTCAATGGGCAAGAGTAATCAAGTATGTCTGGAGAGACTGAGCTGGCCTAATGAACATATGTCGGAGTTAATGAACATTTCCATGGACTTTGTCAGTGCACATCCTAAGGCAACTGTAGGCACTGAGTGGCTGTCATTTTCTGAGCTGCAAGTTGTTCAGTTAGCTTGCCTCAGCAGTAAGTCACTCCATTTAGTGCTTCTATTAATAACTGCATTTAAAGTACCTCTAATTTTGCCAGGGGTTTGAGCTTTTGTTAGGGGCAGAATGCTTCAGTGCTTGATTACTGAGATCCATAAGTGCATGCTGCTAAGTGGGAGTGAATGGTTTTACTTCCTTCATATTTCATTATTTCCTTAAATATCCTGAATTTTAACAGATTAAAGGAAAGAAGTTGGAAGAACAAATGCAGTTTGGGGTGTTATGTTAACATCCAGTCTGCTTATACTGAGAGACTGCCTGCTGTCTGTCTCATTTCTTCTCTGTCTGGATCAGCTCTTATTCCCACTCTAGCTCTGGCTATGCAGCCTCATGAAATATCTATCCACTTGCTCTCTTGAATGACATTGTAACATTTTATTTTCATGTTTGATTATGTGGGAGGGTGAGAGAGTCCACCAAGATGTCAGCAAGCATATGTCTACTCCAGTGACTGGGGTATTTTTGCAACACAGATGTGCCAGCTTTGCTATCCTTTTATGTAAGCAAGAGAACAACTTACCTCACAAAAGTAGTCACAGTGGTATATGGTTATTTTAATTAAACTGTAAGTTATTTTAATGAAACTCTATGGTTTTCTCATGACAGCAGATTTCACTCATTCTTTGGGATAGTAGGAACACAGCCAGGCTGAAACTTCACATACAGAATATTCACAAATCCTCAGAGAACGAAGAGCCAACTCCAGCACTCTGTACTTCCTTGCTTAGATAAATGGCATGGTCTTTGACAACAGTGGGCTTTTTTTTGTTGTTGCTTTTTTCCTTTTAACTAAACTACAAAAGATGTGCTACAATTTTGCCATTGACAAAAAAAAACAATAAATCATTTTGCCAGCCAAATAATGTCATGTAACTGATTGGTTGAGTGGTAAAAAGGCAATTGCAATTCAGTGGAGAAAAACGTACAATGAGGCACTCATTGATGGGGTTATAACTGATACTTCTGGGAAAATGACAGTTTATGATCTGTAGCAATCCAAGAAGTAAAAAGTGTTAAGAATTTTTAGGAAAGGAAGAGAGAAAAAATCTGAAGACATTGTTACTTCTTTGTACAAAGTGCAGCTGGTCCTTCAACACTATGTGCAGCTCTGGTGGCAACAGCAGTGTCCCTAGAATGTTGTCGTGTCTCCCTCAAAAGGGATAAGTAACAATTGTGAAAAGTAAAGAAACTATCAACATGAAGAATTTACATAGAAGAAACAACCAAAGTGATTTTTTTTCTTTACAGAAGAGATGTTGAGAGGGGTATGACACAGTTCTATAGAACTGTAGGCATAGAAAAAGTAAATAAGCAAGAATTCATCATCTTTCCTGTCACACGAGTTAAAGGCATCTTTTTAAAATAGTAGGTGTCATAGTTCATATAGGTTGAAAAAGTAGCAGGACAAATACATGAAAGAAAAATCCACTCAAGCCTAAAAACCACAAAATCATTCTACCCAGCCCTGCTAGTCCAGAAGGTGTGTATATTTGCTGTCAGATATCCCAGGGAAGTGCACACCTGATTTAGACTCTAAGAAACAGATTATTGGGCTTTATGTACCTTTGCTCCAACCTGATGAAAAATTGCTTCAACGAAAATTAAAGGGATGCATTTTTCCTTTAAAATATATAGAATAATTTATGAGCTTTTACTTCTCTTTTTCGTCCATTTAAGGATATCTTACTGAATGAATTGCAAATAGTATGAATAACACATAATATATGTATATCCACCTCTCAAGTCTAAAGATAGACACAATTTTCTTGTAAATATTAAAGTATGCACTCCTTCTGTCCCAAACTGTTGCCCTGACAGAACCTCTGAGAGAAAACTCCCCTGAAAGACACAGCTTGCATTGTTCAGCCCTTCAGCCACTGTGAGTGACTGGAAGGGCTGTTACTCTCCAATGCTACACTTTTCAAAGAATCATAAAATGGGTAAGGTTGGATGGGACCGCAGTGGACCATCTGATCCAAACTCCGTGCTCAAGCAGGGTCATCCTAGAGCACATTTCACAGGATTAGGTCCAGATGGTGCTTGAATATCTGCTCCATGACATCTGCGGACAACCTGTTCCAGTGCACAGTCACCTGCACAATGAAGTTCTTCCTTATATTCAGATGGAACTTCCTGTTCATCAGCGTCTGCCCGTTGGCTCTTGTCCTATTGCTTGGCACCGCTGAGAAAAGCCTGGCTCCATCCTCCTGACACCCTCCCTTTAGATACTTATAGACATTGATGAGGTCCCCTCTGAGTTGTATCTTCTTGAGGCTGAACAGGCCCAACTCTCTCAGCCTATCCTCAGCTCCTGTCCCTTAAGCATCTCTTTTGCCCTCTGCTGGAGCTGCTCCAGGAGCTCTGTGTCTCTCTTGTACTGAGGAGCCCAGAACTGGACAAAGCACTCCAGATGTGGCCTCACTGAAGTCCATGATAGCAATCTTACTTGCTGCCCTACTCCCTCTTTGCCCACTACTGAACTCCACAATCTCATGGTCTTTAGAGCCAAGGCTGCCCGCAGTCTCAAATCTCCATCAAGACCTTCTCTGTTTATTGGCATGAGATCCATCAGCACACCATTCCTTGTGGGATCATCCACAACCTGTGGCAGGAAGTAGTTTGACTCTAGCAGAGAAGTGCCGGTGTTTCCTGACTCTTCTGTGTCCTGTTTCTTGCGCAGGACTGCCACACAAACAAGAGCACCCTCATGCAGAGCTGTTACAGTTTCAGGTTCTCTGCACAAGAGATCTGGGGTAATTCCAACCTTCTTCTCACAAACCCTCCCAGGATGCTCAGTAAGGTCTCCTCTTCACATATTTGGCACATTACATCAGAAACAAGACAGAATACTCAATTATTTCATTTATTTGATTGATCCAGTTGACATATCAGCAGCTAAGCACCACAGAGAAAAGTGATCCAATGCTGATCAAAGGTGAGCACAGCTGAGTACTCAGGCAGAACTGCCCATGAGTTAATTATATTTGCTATTTCTCCTGCTTAAGAAAAAGACAGAAATTGCCATTCTGTACCCAAAGAAAACAGACAAAACTCCTAGGGTGACTCAAAAGGATAGTCATGATATTTTCACACAAATTGATCATGAAAACTTCATTTGGCATTTAGTAAGGAAGACGTGAAGGAAACAAGCCTCTTTTTGCTTTCCCTTGTTTCTCTATAGAGCTGATTACTGAATATCAATAAGCACAGATGAAATGCCTCAGAGGATTTTGGATTAAGCATAGAGAAGAACCACAGGTAAAGTCTTAATTTATTGCAATGTGTACTTTGCTCAGTTGTCTTTGCACAGACAACCAGCAAGATTGTGTGATTTTAGGTAGTAGGTACCCAAAAAAAAAAAGAAAAGAGATTTATTGTTATGTTTATGCTTACTGTAGTTCTTGCTATTGCTCTGTCTCTTTTGACATCTGGAAATATTATTTATTTTGTCTCTGGTATCAATACTGATCACAGCAGGCAGGCATCTCCTTCAAAAAAGCCATGTCTCAGCTGGCATTAATTGCTCTTCTCAATGGCAAAGTCAGCACAAAGGCCAAGGACTTCATAGAAGTGAACCCCCAACCTCTGTCTGGTCACTCCTGGTCAGGGTTGAGGTAATATGGAAGGATTATTACCTCAACTGCATGGTGCTTGTTTTGTGGATAAATTGAGAACGTCAATCTTCTGGGCTGTCAATTCAAAAACTTTTATGGACACTATACCATGAAAGAAAGAGAGAAAGAGACAAATTATTGAATGTGCTTCCAAGTAGCAGTGGAACCATTCCAGGTATACACATCTGACATATCTATTTGCTTATTTCCCTTCTGCAGTCTTTAAGCTTGATCATTGCAATAATTACATTGCATAGCTTTATTACACCATTTCTTTTAATGCATATATGAGCTCAATATAAAATTACTACAATACAAAAAGGTAAAATATTGTATGTGCATGCACAGTTCAACCTTGTCTGATAAAATGGGGGGAAAAAACCCTCAAAGTAGACTTAAATATGCTCTTGCACATGTTGTGGCAATTCAAAATACAGTAGTGCATGGTTCTCAATGAAATATAAAGTTGCAAGACTGATCTTAACAGTGCAAGAAGTAAGAAGGAAACAAATTACTCTAGAAATTTTGGCAATGCAAGTATGAAGTGTGGCCACAGAACATTCCACATCTTCTCTCCAGAGTGTTGGCAGAATAGCAAGAAATCCCACCCATCAAAAAGTCAATTTGTCCATTTGCAACGAAAACCTGGAACAGCTTATGGTTATACAAAATGAGATATTGATGTTATATTTAATGAAATACTAATAATCCTCTGGAGAGGAGGAAATGTTAGGATTTTATCATGGAACATCTTTGAAAGAGACATGGAGAGTGGCTAAAACAGTTATTAAACTACCCAATTGTCTTTCTGTTTATTCATTTATTCAAATTACAAAAGAAAAGCCTGTCCTGAAATATTTTTCTTTTAGATTAACAGTCTTTCTGGAATATGTTACAAAATGTCAGATAAGTTCATTTCTTCAAGTAGTTCTCTTCTCACTGAGCACTTAAGGAACTTTGCTTCTAGACTTAGCATAAAAGATGAAAGCAATTACACTTAAAATTGGTGGTTGGCCTCCATGAGCTCTCATGTATTCCTCCGCTGCATCCCAAAGATATTCTTTTCTCTACTTTTTTCTAAAATAATCTTGAATTGCTCTTTGCAGTTGCAAATGCTTTCAATGTTTTTTAATATAATAATGAAATTGTATTTTCAAGTCATCTCAAGAAATCATAACAGGGGAAACCAACCTGATGAAAAACAGCTTTTCTTTATTCCCAGATCTGATCTACAATTATTTTACTTATAATTATTTTATTTAAAGTATATTCATAGAGCTGGTGCCTCCAGTACAGTAACAGCTGTTATTCTTTTAGAATAATTGTTCTAATAAAAGTTTCTAACTACAAGCTGAAACAACTTCACACATATATAAGAGCCATTAAGAACATGGTCAAGCATATGATAACAAACTGTAAGTTTCTCTTGCAATCAGCTTGGTCCTAAAAGCAACACTTATTTCATATATATATATATATATATGTTAATTTGGCAACATTTTTGCTCTGAATGCCTTTATACACTTATTTAGTTAGAGGAACTACTTGAATAAAAAGCAATTGGATAAACCTAAAATTTCCAGTTCTCTTAATTCTGTGAGACAAAATGCAACAATAAACTTCATATACTAGAATAAATGTATATTTTATACACTGGGTTCACCAGACAAGACACAGAATACATACAGTGACTGACAGAGCTACACATTTACACTCTGCAGAACATTGCCTGGATTTTGTTATCTGTTGAACAACATTACTGAGGGAATAGAATGAGTGGAGATGGCAATAAAATGTTAAAATTTCACTCTTCAACTATGAAGCTGACTTCACCCATGTACTGAAAGCTCAACTACTTTTACTTAAAAGAGGGGTTTTTTCCTATCAGTTGTAACTTAATCAAAATATTAAATAACTCTTTGCATTTACAAAGAAAAAATCACAGTCTAGATTCTTTCTTATTTTCTGTGTTCTGTGATACTACCTGAGTCTTACAGTAGTATATACAACAAAACACAGCAATAGAAAACCACAGTGACATGATTTAGGAATAGAATTTGGACTTGTGTCTGAATTATTTTGGTTTTATGAGTTTAATTCCAGCTTCCATAGCCTTTGCAAATACTTTTGGGGCAGCTGCACTTCATGAATTTGTCCGATTCTGATTTCAGTTACACTGTTATCAGGTTGGCATAATTTCCCAGATACTACAGGTATAATTTCTGATTTACATTAATATTAGTTTAGCAAGAATTAATCCACAGCTATTCTGGAAGAACATTCTAAAATGCCTCTTGCCTGTCAGATAATTATGTCTTTGAAGGCTTATATTTTTAACTTTGAAGGCTTATATAATAGGCACTAAAGCACGCATTTATATAGTTATATTTTACATATATATGTTTGGGGTTTTTTTAATTCTTAAATTATAGAAGATTGTTTAAGCACTTGCATTTTATTGACTGGTGTTATTCCTCTTTTCTTTAGTTCCCACTGAAATACAGAATGAATTTTAACAATAAATGGTTATCATGATAGAAGAGAAATTATTGCAGGCTTTTCAGTAAAATCATGTGCCATGAGAGAGAAGGCAGCAGAAAATCATGAGATGAAAATTAATTCTTTAGTCATAAGAGTGTGACTCCATTACCTTCTAGGTGTTATCTATCTTTACACCAACAATTGAAAACATTTCTACAGAATGCATAGCATATTTAACTATTTCTTTGGGGATTTATTTTAAAAACACAGCCAAAGTAAAGATATGTGAACTGACAAAGCAGGGACGGTGATTTTGTGGTCAGTACTACGGCTAAAGATCAGTTTGTGAAAGATGGTGTACCCACACAGAAGAAGACACAATTGCTACTCGGAGATAGTAATCCATGCAAAAGACTGATAAAGGGGGGAAAAGTCTTTCAGAGCCTCCACTTTTAGCATTTTAATGTACCAAAATTTTCACTGAAATTTGGGTGGTAGCTTGGTTCTCTATATTCTCTCTAGAATTTGCAAATTTTGAAAAAAGTTCTAAGATATCATTATTAAGACTCCCCAAGTTACCAAACCTTCTTAAGTCCTTTATTAGTACTTATTTATAGGCCATCGGTCCATGGGTGTTCTTCAGAAAGAATTTGTTAGCTTTTTTCACGTTACTTCTTTTTTATTTATTTCTGAAACCTATAGGACAGTAGATAAGGCAATTAATTAAAGGTGCAATGGGAGAATAATCACTTTTAGGTGACAAATTAAGAAATTTAGTAGGATATAACCAGACCCTGCAACTGAGATCCCAGTCTTGATTCGGGGAATCATCAGCCTAAATGGTACTTTCAACAGGCTTTTTTTTTCTAGTCCCTTTTCAGCAATTCCCTAGAATCATAGAATCATTTATATTGGAAGAGACCTCTGTCACAGAGTCCAACCACTAAGCTAACACTTGTGTTCACCATTAAACCACTTCCCCAAGTGCCACTTCCATATGCTTTTTGAACACTTTCAAGGATGGTGATTCCACCACTTCTCTGGCCAGCCTGTTCCAGTGCCCGACCACCCTTTAAGTGAATAAACTTTGCAATATCCACTCTAAGTCTCCCCTGCTACAACGTTTGACCATTTCCTCTTGTCCTGTCACTAGATGCCTGGGAGACTGACTCCCACTCACTGCAACCTTCTTTCTGGTAGTAGTAAAGACGAATAAGAGCTCCCCTAAGCCTCCTTTTCTCCAGGCTAAACACCCCCAGCTCCTCCAGCTTCTCCTCCTAGGCCAGTGCTTGGCAGCAGTGCTTTTGATATCCAGTCCCTTGAAACCAATTGAAATGTAAGTGCTACATGTCCGATGATGTAGACCTTAGGGGTTACTTAAATGAAACCTTTAGGTAAAAAATATTTGTAATGATTACGAATTCCCATGGTCACAGATGTAATCAGGATGCTAAAAAGAAAATCTACTTAACTATCTAAATGGAAAGGCCTCACCACTGTGATTTTTAATTATAGTAGTCTGAGCAATATTCAGAAATACTAGTTTTATGGAGAAAAAGACTTAAAACCCAGTATTTTTTAAATTCAAAACTATATAAGTTCATGCACATTTATCTCATTTTTGATTCTACCTACAAACAGGATAAAAAGTGATACTTGAGAGTACTTGCAAAGCATGAGTGCAAGAAAAAAGGGCAACATTCACAAATAATAAACAGAGAAAGCTTTATAAAAATATATCGTTTAAACTGAAAGGATTTTTTTATTCATAAATGCATTCAAACAGCTTAAAGATCCTATTTCTCACCATCTATTGCATTATTAATCAAATAATTAGAGCATAATTTCATTTTGTACACATATCAAAGAAAATAATTTTTTTTCTTTCAGTTTTACAGCAGATTTCTCTGTTTGAATATCTGGTGCTGAATAGTTTTTGGCATGAGCAGGTGGCTTTTATGTATCGTTTAGTATCAAAATAACATCAAGAAATTAAATCAAACAGATTAAATTGTAATATGAATACATTAGAAACACTTCTTGTCTATATCAAAAATATGCTCTGATTCCAGCTAGAGGCAAAGCAAGTTTATCATTTAACACTTAAGAGCTACACTAGACTCTAAAACTCATCACTATAACAACCATATAAAATGTACAATACACACACAGCTTAGAAAATGTACTGTACAGTAATATTATTTTTTTTGTGCTCTGATAATATGAATAATCAACTGAAGAATCCCATAGGCAGTCACTGCTTCCTATAGATAATGAGGTTTCATCTTTTGTTCAGAATCATCAAAGCTCCAGGACAAAGCATCAGGGCTCCAGGAATACTATCATACGGATGTTCAAAATTACGGCTTTGTATAAATCGCCTGCTGAGGAAAACACTTAAATAATTGAGGTTTTTTTCAAAACCTTGGTCAGAATCTCTAAGGGATTTTTAGCAATGGCTGCTACTTTCTTTAATAGGTTTTGAATTCAGTCGTAGGGATGGATATTGTGAGAACTTGTCTTCTTACTCTGCCAGACTATCCTTCAGGAACAATGTATATCACAGGGATCGTTTTCTGAGCATGATACATAGTCCTCTGATTTATCTGGATGTTTAGATTTCTTTGTCCTTTGATGTGTTCAGTCACAAGAAGAATTGTAGAGTACTAGCCATTTGTCACTGCTGTGACAGTACTGAAGCCACCAGCTCTAAGGATATCCCAGTGCTCCCATACCCTTCATCCCTGCAATCAGTGCTGGCAAACAGCACATATGTGGCACGGTGGCACCAATGCTCCCCGGGTCCTGTAAGAGACGGTGCGAAAATCCCTCATCTGCCTCACGATCATCAACTAGGACAGAGACTGAAAGCCCTAAAAACTCCAAAAAGAAAAGGAGGACTTTTGCACAGGAGTCCTGGCCTGGCTGAGGTGGGGTGTT
>VZTI01001119.1:1330471-1386562 GCA_013397865.1 Struthidea cinerea | reverse complement strand
AAGAAGAAAGAAAGAAAAGAAAGAAAGAAAGAAAGAAAGAAAGAAAGAAAGAAAGAAAGAAAGAAAGAAAGAAAGAAAGAAAGAAAGAAAGAAAGAAAGAAAGAAAGAAAGAAAGAAAGAAAGAAAGAAAGAAAGAAAGAAAGAAAGAAAGAAAGAGAAAGAAAGAAAGAAATTTAGTTTATTTCAATTTTTTTCTGCCTTTCTATGTGATGGTGCATAAGTGGTATGCCAGCAGGGAAAAAAAAACAAGAGAGAAAGAGAGTGGCCTGTACAGTGGGAAAAGTAGGACAAGAGTAGAAAGAATAGGACTGTAAGAAGTTTTGTGATATGCAAAGAAACTTTGTTAAAGAAGTCTTAAGGTTTCAGTGCTCCAGTTTCAGGAAAAGTGGAAGAAGAGTGAAGAAAATCTGAACTCTTAAATCTATTTAATTCTGCATATTCTTTCCATGAGAGACTCTATCCTTAAATAATGCTGCATTATTTTTCAGAAACCACCATTGCTCTTTTATCAAATATAAATACAAAGAACATGTCATATCCTGTACATATTTTTATATATATATATATTCTGGCACTGGTGTCTTTATATAGATTTTATTACCTGACACATTTTTAACTAAGACTCGTACCATTCGGTCTATTTCTTTTTCCTGGATTTCATAAAGCTGCATCTACTGCAAGGTATAGGCAACAACTGATTTCAACACACACACACCATTGTTTCCAGGAGTACTTTTGTTGACACCACATTAACTCAAATGAAAAGACCCAACCCTAGCACAATTTGGCCTTTTTAATCAAAATGACACCACAGCTGCTTCTCAGTTGCACAGTTTGAAGAAATAAAAATGTCTTCTACTGACCTATTTGTGACTTGAGACTGGCCTTAACTTCAACACCTAAAGTTTAGTCATCTCATTAAGGCTAGATATCTAGCTGTATCTATAGGCACGAGACAAAAATAGTGACAGTGTCCCCATTGGATATGATAACCTGTCTCTTGGACAGATTTTTTCAATTGAGTATAAAACCAGCTGTGATAACGGGCGTAGTTAAGACTCCTAACTATAGTTAAGAGAAGTGAATTTTATGTTTGGCATTTGTTATATTTACGCATCTGACTGTATTTTTCCAGCACCGTTGAGTGGCAGTGCTTACATACTGCAGTCATGGCTTGGGCTCTCCTACCAGGAGTAAACAACGGCATTCAGACACAACAGAGAGATCCAAGGGGAATGATTTTTCTTAACCATTTCTTAGTCACATGTGTGCAAATATATTATTGTTTATCAATAAAAGTTTTAAAAACATAAATAATCATACTGAACTGGACACAGAATTCCCCTTGCATCTCTGATTTGTTTTTCTTATTGTGTCCTCCATGTGGTGAACCCACCACCAATAAAGTAGTATCTGCACATTATTATGCAAATGTGAAGTGTTTGTTATCCTTGAAATAAAGCTAAAAGAAAAATATAAACAGGATCAGCCCCATAAAACTATATCAAAGGGAAAAAATACCAACAACATGAAAGAAAATTTAAAACTCCTTAAACTGAAATGTCTAATTAACCCATTGCCCTTCTTTATTTGGAATGGAATTGAGTGAAGAAAAAATATTCAAAAGGTACAAAAAGTTGCTGATGATATTATGATCAATAATAGTTTTTCCTGCTATCAACAGAGCTGTACTTAAATTTAAAAAAAAATGAGAAGGAAAAAGTAAAAGCAAAAATGTAATAGAGCTAAAGAACTTAAGACTAGTGTCTGTATGTATCAATAACTTAATACTTGCAGCAGAAAGATCCATTTCTAAACTATTTGAGTTGCCCTAGAAACTCAGGATTCCCTTATTCACAAATTTGCTTCATTTGGTTTGCTGCCTTCTTAGGAGTTGATAACAATTTTATTGAATCAAGTTGACCACCTCACAAAATCCAGCCCTTCAAACACTTTTGAACTTTAAGTTAAGCTCCAAATACTGTTGTCAGGCCTTATCACAGATAATTTTTATTACTTATTATATTTATCATAGGATTAACCCTCAGGATTAGTTACAGTGTGCAAACATTGAGAAGAACATAATACCTCTCAGAAAAAAATTTCAGGAAAGACTCATTTTGAAGATGGATCTATGAAAAATAAGAAGACAAAAAGAGAAGGCATGTGTTTTATCACTTTAATTTTTTATTAGGGGTAAACTTGTTGGATATGCGTTTTTTTTGTTTCTCTTTTAATTTTCTTCTTTTCTTTTCTTTTCTTTTCTTTTCTTTTCTTTTCTTTTCTTTTCTTTTCTTTTCTTTTCTTTTCTTTTCTTTTCTTTTCTTTTCTTTTTTCTTTTTCTTTTCTCTTCTCTTTTCTTTTCCTTTCAAAGCAAGAGCCTATGGTAAATTATCACATATATGTCACCCTTTACCCTTTCTTTTAACCAAACAGGGCAACAGATGTTGGATCTGAAACAACAACATTGAAAATATTTCTGGTTTCATACTGGTATTAAAGACCAGTTCTCTAAACATCAAAATAGAACAAAACAGTCCTATTTCATTTATTTTTCTTTCCAAGTTTCCTCACACTCTGCCTCAAAAGAGTGTATTCCAGATAGGCCAGACCAAACTAAGCAAGTGATGGATCTGTTAATTTTAGCACAAGTTTGTTACTTAGAATCTGACTGTAAAGTTTGAAAGTGGATGGGCATACAGGATATGTTCCTGCTAGTTCTTTGTCCTATTCTTTCAATCATTTAACCTCAATTTCAAGCAATTACTCTTCATCTTACAGAAGCCCTTTCAGTATTGTCTCTCCTTTCATTTTTCTTTTCAGCAAGTATATTTCCTTCCTAGCAATTTCCCCTTGGTTCCCACAAAAAAGTTCCCAAAAATAATCTATCTAATCTGCTTGAAGTGACATGAAACTTGTAAACTCTCCCTCTCTCTCTCTCTGTCTCAAAGTATCCTTTGAAGAATTCTTGGGAATTAAAAAGCATTTCTTCCTTCAAAAAAAAAAATCTAAATATCTATTCTTTTGAGATCAAATTCATCATTTCAGAGTGCTGTTTATAAGAAATGTGGCTGATACAACAGGTTGCATCCCAGACAAATCTTTCACATTTTCTTTTATATGAATCAGTGATAACTGAGTCAAAGTGTGGAGTTGTGTACAGAGACTGTAATAGGAACAATCAATCTACAGTCTCACCATGAAGGCAACCTGGCATCATTCATGGCTGCTGCATGATTAGCCATGCAAATTGTATGCTCTCCTCTTTATCATCATTCTCTTGAGACTTCCCCAATGTTGAAAAAATACACAAAAGTTTTGCCAGTGGGCTTAGAACCACTGAATTAATATGAATTGAGCAAATTGACTAGAAGTGACTTCAGTATTGACCAGTGCTTCATGAATTTCTCTCTTTGATTATTTCTTGGAAAGGAACCAGGAAAAAAAAGGTTGGTGTAGCGTACGAAGTAATTAAAATGGAATCATTATTCATTAAATAAATGAAACCTACACTTGAGACAGAGATGGTGCCACAGACAGGATGCTTACCTAATGTGTCATATCCTGTGAGCTTAATTCTGCATTATGGCTGCACTTTGGTAATTCTGAAGTAGTCCCATTGAGCTTCTGAGTTTATTTTGGGTTTCCTATAATGTATGTGGGGAGTGGATTTGTGTCTCCTGGTGTCCTGATGCAGCAGCACTCAATTTTACATTTCTTAGAGACGGCCAGAACAATGGGTGATCTCTTTGCCACTGCTTCATATACACATAATTCTTTTCTAATATGCATCATCTGTTTTCCTCATATTATCCTGCCTCAAGTTCACCTAAAATGTGAAGCATTCACGTCTATCATTCCTCACAGAACAAATGGAATAGTCTTTTAATCAGTTACAACACAAGATTGATTTTCTTCATAATGCATATTGCAAATTTTAATCTTTCCTGTCCTAAGAATATAAGCCACAAAAGAAATTAAAATGTCTTTAGAGAAGTATCAGAATCCTGCAAGAGCATTTGCCTTTTCTGCAGCTGCTGCACATAGCTAATTCCCTCTCTCAAAACAAAATAAACATGGCATGGGATGTTAAGGGGATGCTTCCTCTGACAGACTTCAGGGCCAGGGATACCTCCTGGTCACTGTAGCCTACCTGGGGCTCTCTGTCCCAAGATAATGGATGTGCTTTCCTCGTCATGTGTGCTTTCAGACAGCAGCAAAGTTGAGCATGTAACTCAGACACACACACGCACAGAGAGGATACAGACATGGTCAGCTTCTCAGACTGCCAAAGGCACGGTGCTGCCTTTAACAGCACCCATATAAACATGACCAGGACTCATTAAACATAGATGTGTGGACATACACAGACATACAGACAGTCAAGCTGCCTTCCTCTTCTCCAGCTGTTCAGAACTGAAGGTCACTAATGCAGGCACACACTTTTAACTCTCTAGGCTCCCAAGCATCCACACATTTGCAGGGTCTCCGTGTGTCGCTGTGACGTACAGAGAACAGCGAGTAACTACACAATCCAAGTTCAGGAAGACAGTAGTAATTTAATTAATTATAATTTGGTTTATATCACTTGGTTCCCAAAGATGACAGGAGGTCATTGGATCTTGGACCAGACATCCCTTGTCCCATTGGCTAAAGCACACAACACTTACTTCAAAAAATTATTTCACTCTGTACCATAACAACTCTGAAAAACAGATCCCAGGTGCATAGATAAAGACCCAGTTTACAAAAAACCCGTAGAAGTGTTTATCATAGCTTTCATGAGAACCACAGAGCTCTCACAGAATGCTGCAGAAAGCTGAAAAATTTCTCTGCTAAAGCTTTCAGCATCCACATCTGTGTACTGGCAGGGCCTCTCTGTCTCTTGGGCAATGCTGCCAGGATCCCAGGTGCTCTTACTCTCCACATGGCTCTCTTACTCACTAGCTGGCCCAGCACGAGGTTTGCTGGTGAATTACACACACATACTCCCACACACACCAGGTTTGAGGAAGATGCAAAGATTCTGGTAACCTCTACCAGCCACCACCAAGTACACAGGGTGTGACCCGCAGTCCCGCTCCAGCTGCTGTCACTGAGCCTCTCCCTCACTTTGTTCACCTCAATTTCCCCAGAAGTTACATCAGTCCCACCCCAGTGGCTGGGGCTGAGACCTCCACTGGCTTCAGTAGCTGACACCACAGGCCACAGGGCACCTTGGTCTGACTCCTGTTGCTGGCACCAAATCCACTCACATAGGTCTCACCAGAAGCTGGCAATGAGCCCTCACAGCCCTGATACAGGAAATAGAGAGTGAGATTACACAGAGGTATTTAAGAAATAATTTAATGAGAAAGTAGGACAGACCATGGTGATCTGACACCAGGCTTAGCCAGACCAGTTTACACATATCAAGCCCCTTTTATACACCTTTCTACTAAATCTCCTCTTTGTTGTACCCCATCCCTTTCCCTGAAGCGTTCTTTCAGAAGTTTTGCATTGTCCCACAAGCTGCTCTCGGATATCCCAAATCCTCGTGTTCCTCATGTTTCTCCCTTCATATCAGTACAAGGTTCAGGTTGTGCCTCTTCCATGCTGTGCCTGCAGTTTCTTGGTGGCCCAGCAATTACCCACTTACCACTTCTCCCTTTACTTTTGATTCCCTTTTGCATTGAAAAGTTTCCTGACTGCATGACATTAACAACACAGATGCTCTTAACCTACACATATTCTTACCAAGTGAGGTGAGCCTAGTCAAGCAGCTAGACCCTATGGATAGCCCATGAAATTCCAAGGGCCAGCTGGTTATTCTAAAAGAAGGAATATCTATTCTAAAAGAAATAATTCTATATCAAGAAAGCAATGTCTTGAGAACACCAAATTTTCATATTCTTCATCCCAGGTGTCGTGAAAATGAAGCAAAATATTTATTAAGTTGAAGAATTAACAAGTATTCTTATGACACAAGAAACTTCTGGAGAATTGTTCAAGCACAGTGTTGTAAGCGCTAGGGTGTTGTCCAGCAAGCTGCAGCTTTCCCTGGGAGCTCAGCCGAGGCTTCTAGGACAGGGCAGAATTTCTCTGCTCTTCCACAGTCCACCTCGGATGGCCCAGCACTTTTGCTCTGGCCAGCTGTCAGCCTTACAAACACAGCGATGGTGAAGGAGGTGAGAAGGGTCTCTCCATGGGGGTGTTAGAAGATGTTTAATCGCTGCATCTGATCCATGTGGCCCCTCAAGGTAGAAAGCGAGAGAGAGACCTGGTGGCCAGGGAGCAGGGCCTTTTTCCCCAGGGCTCAGGGGCGGTACAAGGGTGGGGTTGGGGTACAGGAACCAACAGGGAGAGCCTGAGGGAGTGGCCAGGACTGGGGGCAGGGGGAAAGGTGGGGGAACAATGTAAACTGAACCCTACAGCACAGTTTCATTATCAACAAAGAACTCCCTGCTAAACTTTAGGACAATGTATAGTGCTGAGATAAAACCATTATTCTGACATATTTGGTACACTTCTAAGTGTCTGTGGTGATGTTCTTGTTTTTAAGGTGGATAAATGCCCCGTGGTATGCGGTAATGCATAATTGATAAGTACATGTAAATAGTTGTAGCAGAAACAAGTGTGGTCTTCCCTACAGAGGATTTTTGTCTATACCCTATGAAGTAAAGAAATATTAAATCTCTCTGTATGAATCAATTTCTAAAAACAGCTTCATACTTAAAGAAGAACAACTGAAGCAGTACAAACTTTAACTTAAGGGCCATATCAAACATAATTTATGTCAGAAACCAAAATTCTCTTTTAAAAATATCTTATTACTTTCTTGTGCTACTTGTTATTTCACATGCATAGATAAGGGACAGCACAGGAAAAAAAAAGACATGAAACAAAAATAAACACAGACAACATTCTTGAACACAAGCAATTTGTTTACTAAATAACAAAAAAGGTTCAATTCTGTGTGGAGTTTAAAATCTTGCTTCTAATGTAAATGGAAATGAGATGTAAATGTGGTTAGGGTTTCCTAATATTTGTTCTTCAATTTTTATTTCATTATATACTAGCAATTTTTTTTAAGAAGCATTTATAAATTTCAGATAAGAGTCCATGGTTGCCCAAAATCAGCCTCACAATGTGTCTTCATTTAAATGTGTGCATGACTCAGTTTATCAGATATTTGTGTGCATCTCAGGCCTGTATTTACAGTTAATAACTTTTTTTTTTAGAGAAAAGGAGGTTCAGATGCAGGTAGAACTCCTCAGAACCTGCTGTAAAACAGGACAAGCGCAACAACCGCAGGCAGTCTGTTATTTATTAAATGTTATAAAAATGCATGCTCTGATTAATCTGTCTACTGCAAGTTGTTTCTTTTATGATCCTTTGACTTCTACAACTTCCTCAGGCTTGATTAGGCTTAGACGAACACACTGAAGCAGGCAGCTACCATGCTCACAGGTCATCAGTCCAGAGACAGCCCAGAAGATACTGCAAAGTGAAAAGGATTCTGCATTTAGAAGAGGAGAGATGCAGGACAGACTCAGCATGCTGTGCCCCTGGAACTGCACAAGGTGAACATGGAGACCCTTTGTAGAGCAGAAAAAAGGTTGATATCATGATGACCTGGAAACCATGAGCCTGTCATCAAAAGTGAAACGAAACACATGAGCAAGGAGGAAATTAAAGTACAAGCTGGGGAGAGGTTACTAACATCTCTGTTGAATTTTTATAATCTACTCCCATAAATGAAAAATAGTTGAGTTGAGGAGTATGGTTTGCAACAGAATATCTTCTTGCAGGGGCTTGAGTGAAAAGCAAAAAAAAAAAAGTACTCACCAGCTGTTTTCAGGAGATGACATGTGCCTGAATGTTTTTTTTCTAGAAAGAGAATTAAGTGATGAGGGAAGGTGAGCAGAAAGGTCTGTCCAATGGAGTGCTGAGTGAGCCAGGTACACATTGCAATGGTTAACCCTGAAGCAGGGCATTTGGCCTTGCATCCCAAGTGCTATTGTCTGAATATTCTGAGACATCTTGAAGGACGAAAGAACATCTCTGTTGTGGGTATCCAGAGTCATGCTAGAAACAAAGAGCTACTCCTTGTAATAGGAAAAAGTTAAGTGAATCATTTAGAGTGGAAAATGAGAAACTTGCTACAGAGGTCTACACCAGCCTCCTTATCATGAAGTAAAGGAAGTTATATACGGAGACAAGAAAACAGATGTGTAGACAAATAACCCAAAGTTTAATTTCACTAAAATCTAATCAAAACCTTTCCTATTTATCTTATAATAATGATTTTTCATACTGGTGTAGTTTGGTTCAGCTGGAACTGAATTGCCAGGCTGCCCTGAAGTTATTTTCAGAAAAGCCAGCACTAGCAGGAACAGTAGCACTGATAACTTCACAAAGTAGTAGGTTTGACTTGTTTTATAGCCCAGTTTGGCAGGTTTAAATGTGAAAGCAGTCATTCATGAGTTAGCATTTTGAGGGTATGTCTCTCTGATGCAGTCAGTGCTGAGCAAAACTGATAACCAGGGCATGTACAGTCATGAGAGGGAACAAACATCAGCTTGGGAAAAGTGCCATATTAACATTTGTCCACTGATGCAGCACTGCAGTTGGGCTCTTTCCAACAACTTTTTCTGAACTGTGTCATAGACACGCAACGGACCATCTGTAACATAAAAATTTGGTGTAAACCCCATTTTGTAAGTTTTTTATATTTTGTTGCTGTTGTTTGGTGCTTTTCCTCAATTTCCCAATACTGGAGTTGGATAATTTCTTGACAATGTCAGTTTTCATTTCTTGAAACAGCAATTAATGAACCCTCTGTTTCTCAAGAGGTTACACTGTCAGATAAAGAGAAGGTAAACTTTTTGTTTAAAAACAAATCTAATTATTTTAGGTTGATTTCACAATTTTCAAGAAGGTGTATTGATTTAAATGTCTAGCTAGATTTAGCAGTATTGTTCCTGTCCAGGTTATCAGACTAATTTTGTGTTTCAAAGTTTAATTCCTATGTTAATATGTAGTCATTTGTTGGTGTTGTTATTGTTGCTGAAATGGGCTTAGTTTTTCTAAATCCTGGCATCATATTATTATTTATACAGTTAAATTGTAGCAAAAACTGAAGAGCTAGTATTGGCAAAGTTTATAATGAACCTAATGCTACTGAAGGTCATTCTAGTCATTCTGATCATGAAGTTCAGAATTATGCCCTCAGAGGACCCCTAGAGAATATGGATAGTTAAGGGAAAAGTCACAAAGAATTAATCAGAGAAGCAAAAGTAAAAACCTGAAGTCAAGGAAGCATGGAAAGGCTAAGCCTAGAGATAAATGAAAAAGGAATGGGGGGGAGGCAAGTCTACAGTAAAAAGAAAAACAAAATCACAACCAGAAAATAATGATGTAGAAAATGGCATATTGAGCATGTTGCTGGCATACTGCACAAACTGTAGTATGACTCTTTCAGAAGACTCTCTTAAACTCTCTTGAAGCTTACAGGGAAATCTTTTAGGGCTTCTCAGTTATGAAAACACCGCTTGTCCATTTACAGGTAAAGCTGAATCCTATTTGCACTTCACTCAAGAAATCAGCCTTCTTGTTAAAGACAAAGGATTTATTGTACCATCTATAAACTAACAGCATGTTGAAATGGAAATTATTTGAATTTTCTTCTTTGTGAACCAGAAGTATTAAAAACAGGAATGAGAGAGAAATCAATACTTCAAAAGTAATTTACCAGAAAAAAATACAGGGATTTTGAATGGGTAATTTTATTTTCCTTGATATTTCCTTGATATTACCTAAACTTTTTCTTTTAACTTTCATCTTTGCTCTAAATTTAACCATAATTTTGCTTTAAATTCTCTGGGGTTGTGACTATTGCTATTGGATACTAACATTTGTATTGGTGATGTTAGTGATAGTAATGGTAATCATAGTATCTAAATATTTTTACAACAGAGATTCAAATCCAAAACCAATTTTAACACCTTTAGCCTTCAGATATTTGAAAATACCCAAATTTAACAAAGTGAAGATAATTAGCCGTCATTTCAAGAGCTGATACCACTGTGTTGTCTTTCTTCAGAAGCTAGCACTGATTGTTCCTCCAGTTTGTAATCATGAAGAATAAAATATACAGTTTAATAACACTGCCAAACCTAAGCACTGGGAAAAAAAGCCAAACCAAAAATAAGACCCGAAAGCCCTAACACGGGCTTAAAATGATGGGATACCTATATTTATTTTTATATTTCTCTTCTTTTTTTTATGTTTCTTATCAAGGGTTGTCACATTCACATGACACAGAAAGACTATGATGTCTTTTTTTTTGTTACTGGAAAGAGATGGAATTGTCATCACAAAGTTCATGTGGATGGGAGGTTATAGAAAAACATAAAAATTACAGAGAAAATTGACAATATGGGATGTTGAACCAATGAATCTGTTGGACAACTAGAAACATTTATGGTTTTGTAGTTATAATCTAAAATTGTTTTTCTGTGGGAGGACCACAAGGGAAGGACTCAGAGATATTACAGTGCTCTCACCTCACCCAGGAACCTGGTGCCAGCTGCAGCCTTTGCACCTACCGAGTGCTCTTCAAAGGCTGGTGGCCAAACCACAGCAACCTCCTGCCCTGCTTTCAGAGCTGTGGGAGTGAGTATTGCTCCTGGATTGAAGCACATTGTTTCTTTGGCGTTTAGCACCAACTGAACCCTATTAGCCTGGGCAGAGGAAGCCAGTGCAGCACAGCCTATTCTTGTCAGATAAACAGAGGCCCTTTCTCAAACAGCTCCATGTCCCGAAACACTGTCACACCGACCTGCTTCTGGAAAGAATACTTTCTGATTGATGACAGCTCTTCTGCTGAACTGTTAGAGCTGGAGTTTCTGCCCTTTTTTCCATCTTCCTTCTCCTGAGCCATCTGCCCAGCCACACCTTGCCTATATACCACGTCATACACAGCTATAATACTCTCACGCCGTATCTTGTCTGATCTTTGTGCTGTATCTTCTCTCATTCCAGAACTGCTTCTGTTCTCTTATTTCTATTCAGTCACTAATTTCCCAGAAAGGTGACCCATATGATACCTTGTTTAATCCGTTCTATGTCAGTACGCTGAACATGTATAATGTTGGCAAACATACACAAATACAGGTGAGACATGCCAGATCTAAATGTAGCTGTTTGTAATACTCAGAAACAAATGATCCAAGTGATCCTTGTAATAAACGTGTGCTCCTCTGTACTGTTCTGTCTGGTAGATGCAGGCAGAAACAGTGCTCCCTATCACAGTGTCTCATATATAATCCCTTGATGGTAACAAGCTGTAAACTCGAAAAGGCAAAATTCCTTCCTTACCGGTAATATGCACCAAGTCTCATGACTTTTGCTCTTCCATTTAATTTTTTTCTTATAAACTAGTGTTCAGGTATATTTGTATTCTTTAGAGGAAGATTAGTTTGAAAGCTGGGCTCATCAGCAGGACCAAAGAAGTAGCTTACATGCCCAGGGCTAGGAAGCCTGGAAGGCAGGTACATGAAATCAGTGATGCATGGGAACCAGAGATCCTGGGTATGTCATTGCAAAGCCTAGCTGACAAGAAGATGAACTTTCAATGGATAGACAGTCACATCGATGTACATCACTGCACTGATATCTCATAATTAGATAAAGGTAAATCCTAGGAGGTCTCACATGATTGGAAACCCATGCTGACATTGCCTAAGTAAAAATGTCTTTTAATGCCTTCAATTGCAGACTTAGGCACTGGACCTAAAAAGTCTCTGTCATTGTAATGGTTGTTCCACAGGTGGAAAAGAATAATAATAAAAAAAAAATATTAAGGGGACATGATATTGTCCAAAAGAAATAAAGCAGAAAACTTGCACCTGAGCAACTGAATAATATCAGTTTGAAAGGTTTCAATGTAGAGCAAGTAAAAGGACTGGGAGCTGGAAATCTTTTTTATATCTGCTGTCATTTGGCTCAATTAATAGCTAGGATGGAAACTGGAGGCTCGAGGGACCACCATGAATATGTGGATAAAATGTCTTATTGATCTGGCAATGCTTCTCATGAAGAAGAGTTTAATGCATTGATATACCCATAAGAAAAAGATATTGGTTTTTTTAAACCTGCACTGCACCTGACATGATGACAATTTAAGAAACAGATAGCAGCAATGATTAACATCTCTCTAAGCCACT
Source organism: Struthidea cinerea (assembly GCA_013397865.1). Lineage (NCBI taxonomy): Eukaryota > Metazoa > Chordata > Aves > Passeriformes > Corcoracidae > Struthidea > Struthidea cinerea. Next base: position 1,374,353 of record VZTI01001119.1, on the reverse strand, counting down.
TTTCAGTATGCATCCTCCACATGAAATCATATGAATGAAATAGAGTTTTACGAACTGTATAAAACCATGCAGAACTGTACAACTATGATCACATGCTCAATAGATGGCAATTCCCATCCCAAGCACTCTCTTATATTTCTGGTTTTAATTATTTTCAAGAACAGAGAGAACACAGGGGAATCAGTGAAGTTGGCATTTATACTTATACTCACACACTTTTCTTTCGAAAAGAGAGACTAGACCAACAGAGACCTGAAAATCATATCTAATTCAAGGGAGGATAAAATACCTCCTTTCTCATTATTTCTTCTGAAGAGAATTTCTTCTGAAGTAATGATGAGGCTGTTAGAATGAATTCTTTCAAGCTGGAGAACAGCAGATTTCCTATCAGCACTTATATCATGCTTAATTTTACTTTAACTACTAAATCTGGAGTGGTGAGGTTTACTTCTGAAATGGTATAAAAGATTAAATATCAAAGTTGTTTTTCTCTGATGAAAGTCAAGCAGCATTCAGTGGCAAATTGATTCCTGCACAGAAAGAAGGATGGTATCAAAGCAGGGAAATCTACACTTGGACCAGGCTGACATAATGCAGTGTTTCGTACCATTTTTAGATGAACACTGCTCACCTCCCATGATGCACATTTACCTGTATCTAAAGGCACAGAGTGTTCTTCTTGAATATGCATTTGCTTTCATTTGCAATTGGATATAAAAATCACACTGAATCACAAAGATCAAACACTCTTTTCACTGTGTCCTATCAGTGCACATTTAAACTACTGAGCAGGGCTGTCTCAGGTCCCCAGAACTGCTCCTGCTCTCTCCATGAAGGATGGTCTCTTCATCTGTTTGGTTTTTGGCTGCAGAGATACTCCATTAGTATTAGGATGCCTGAAGTGTAGATGCATGGCTTCAAAATGCAGATTGCAGTGCAGTAACCTTTGGTGGCTCTGCCTGCCAGAATGAGGAAGAAGGCAATAGGGAGAACCTAGGGAATCTTCCTGGCCCTTGTGTTTCCCGCAGAAGAGCAAACCCTTAAATGTAATACCTGTGCTAATGAAACCTTGAGGTTTCTAGTATCTGTACATAGAGATAATGTATTTAATAAAAGCAAGTTGGGAGGTAGGGCTCTACCTTCCCAATACGTGGCAGGAGAGGGGTGTGCTGTATGTATCCATTCATACTGAGGTTTGTAGGTTTTCAACAGAAAATTCCTCATTCAGTACTGGTTCTTTGAGCTGCCAACGCACAGCCCATCCCATAATGTGCCTGTTTCTAGTACACAGGAAGGCAAACAAGAGTTTTCTGTGCGTTGTTATTAAGCTTAAAACTGTTGTTTAAAAAACAGTCTGAAGACACTTCTAAACAAAAAAAAGCACACGGTGCATTTGGAAAACTACTTCGAAGTGCTTCTCTATCCCAACACATTCTTGTAAACAAAACCACTTGCACAACACAGAGTCAGTTTTTAAAGTTTTCAGTGTCATTTTCATTTTATATAAGACACTTCTCATGGGGACATCTTTAAAACCACTCTATCAATCTCTGTCAGTTTCTCAGAGCAGTCATTAGTGAAATGTCACCTTCTAAGTTCCTCATGCTGGGAGTTTAGACAGCTTCAGCTTTGAAAAATAAAAACTTAAGATAACATAATTGGTACACTTAGTTAAATTCACTTAAAGGTAGAATCATGACAGAAGAGAGACTAATAAGTATGTTAAATTACGGTAAGTATGGGGGGTGAGGGCGGAATTGCTTTGGTTTCTTTGAACAACTTCAATATTTGACTATTTCATTTTCCCAGTGGCCACCTTTAAACTCCTGCTGAATTTTAAGTAAATAGGCACACATTATGCAGTGTCTGAGGTCTCTGTTCTCCCTGTAAGGCATATAGATGTAATTAGCCAAGAGATTCTAGTGTAAGGTTCTTATGAAAAAGAGCAGGTCTCAGAATGAAATATTTTCTAGTGGAAACATAATTAGGAGGTTTTGAGGGAGGTCTCTAGGAGAGAACATCACCAACAGAGAGTTTGGATGTTCAACAAAAAATATCTGGATCGTTCTGAGGTACAGAGAGAAACCAGAGACACCAGAATCAAATGGATATTCTGACCAATTAGAAATGTTTAACAGATTTCCATGCTCCCTTGTAGCCCTTGGATTCTCTAGTCAACCATGGAAAAGATGAAAATTATACCCAGCTGATCTAGCATAGAGTCAGACAGCTAAGGAATGCTTCTGACAGTGAAACCAGTGTGCTGTGAGTTTATGTAGATAGAGCAGGGCCTGTAACATCCTGAATCAGCTTTTGAGCATGTGTCTGACACATTCTCTATCCTACAAAAACCCAGAAATACTACATCACCTTCACTTGTGTCTGAAGAGAAAGAAAGCCAACAGAAAACTATTTCTTCTTACGGCTGGGGAACCAAATCCTGTATTAGTGTGTTACACAGGTGTTACATGCACTTGGTAGCTTGACATCATCAAAGCGCCTGGGCCGAGCTCTCTTGCATCTCTGGAGCACTGAACAGCACAGCCTGGGGGCAAATGCTTGGGCACGAGCAGCTACGTGAGTATATGCAGCCATTCATGTATAGCACAGATGTTTAGAGCAAAGGGTTGTGCTTGCCATGAGAAGTTGCTTCCAGGATCAACAGTCCAGGGCAACTGCCTGGTCTTTCATGTCACAGCTTTATACGTAAGAAGGTAAAGCTCATTCTGGCTATGTGCCTATGTGCTTTTGGGAATCTGACTGATGTAATAGTCAGTAATGGGAGGTATGGGAGGAGATGAAGATTAAAATAAGGCACCTCTGTATTCAACAGTAGCAAAATAATTGAAATAAGTGTTTTAGTTTTAAATTTCCAAGTCTCTGATTTTATAGAATGTCTTATTTTCTATGTAACTGAGCTTTCAGGAATTAATTTCTCCAATTTCATATTGTCTTATATTTTTACCTCTTTTGTTTCTTTTTAAACCGAAATTTTGATGCAGCTGATTAAGTCATCAACCTTGTCTGCTAGCTACTGGGAAAAGCTGTTGCAGAGGATTTAATAAAAGATAGGATGACACCTAGTGGTACTGGAAAATACTTAAAGACAAAATGCACCGAAGTTTAAATACCTCCATATAAAGCAACCAAAAAGATTGTCTGTGATTGTTCTTCACTCATTTTAATATAAAAAAGTGCAGTTGTGGTCTGAAATTGCATTTCTACATTTTCATTTTCATCTTATTGGGGAGAAAAAAATACATAAAACATCATTCTCAGCACAGAAAATAAAATGCTTTGATTGAGATTCCTGTTTGCTACCAGGTCACAATGACCTCTCAAAAAAAAGTTCCAAAGAAAAACAGTTATCACTATATGTAGCTTTATCTCACCGATGAGGTATCAAGGCTTAACTGTCTTTCTTTCCTCAGGAAGTTAGTTACATGGTGATAAATAAAGATTACAGAACTTCCTCCTCTCTGATAAAGCTACATTACAGGAGACAAAAAGACTTAGCAAGGGATTCCAAAGTTCGTTTTTATTTTTGTCACTTTAACTCTGAATATGTTCAGACTACTAGTTGCTTACAGTGCCTGCATAAACATTCACCCAATATTCAACTGCCCCAATTTTTAAAGGAAATAATTAATAGGAAGTAATTAATACATTACCAGAAACAATCTCACATCACTTCTGTTATTCAATGATTTTAGATGCAAAGTAATTACCAAATGAACCAACACTTGAACATACAGGATTCTCAGATATCTCTGTATCGGCTCATAATATAAAACACATATAATTCCATGTAGCAAGTAGCAGTTGGAACATGGAAGGAATTGTAAACTACCATGGCATTTCTAACTCTGTAGCCTTAGGACTCTGCTAGCTTTATATTCTTGGTTTCCCAAGTCTTTTGTGAACGAAAATGACCAAAAAGAAACCCTCCCTTTCTCACCCTTCTCCCATTTGATGGTAACATCTCTATTCTCAGTAGGTATCTAAGATACCTTTCTTTGCCTATTCTGACTTTCTCTTCCCAAATTCATACATTGTGCTTTAGCGTCAAAGGTGCCTAGCATTTGTTAAGAGTAACAACAACAAAGAAAAGGGAAAACCAAGGTATTCTGCCAGAAGGTGAGAGGTTATTAATAAAACAATGGAATAAAGAACAAGCTATAAAATAAATAAAGGAGATATGCATAATTCCTATCTATGAAGTTTTGCTGTATTTTATTTGATCAGAAGGCAACCAAGCATACAGAAATAAACAATAAGCCCCCTCTTTGCATGCTGTATTTTTCATTCGACAGTGGATAATAAATCTGAGTTCATCCTAAAACCTGTGGAAAATAAGTTTTCTAAAAAAATATGGAGGAAGGTACTACATAATAATATGTAGTTCTGCAATGGATTTTCAAGAGTGACAAGAAATACACCACACTTTTCACAGGATGGTGCCACAGGCTCATACAGCCCAGGGAAAAGGTGGTGCTCCTCTGCATTGCTGTCATCTTGCCATTTGTTGTTTATAGAGCACAAATCATTAGCTGCAATTTTCTCCTGTAGACAAAGACACTTTTAACTCTCCCAATTTTTTTCCATATATATCAATGTACAAAGGACAGAAACAAAGTCATAAAAAGACACGGGAATGACATAAAAATTTGGAGAGACAAAAAGTGGCACTGTCAAAGTCAGAATTTGGCTCCTTTTCCCTCTAAGTTTATACAAAAGTTATCTTTTCAGCAAGAAGAAATATAACACTTTTAGAACTTAAGACAAATATACACTTACATTTTTTTGTTTTTAAAAATCCACATATTTGCTCTTTAAAACTCCTGTTTATTTGAATTATAGGAACACTCTAGTATAGACACATTCATCAATGAAGTAATTTACTAATCCTTAGTTCCAGGGTAAGGATTTTACCCAGTAGAAAAACTAAAGCCATATTCACTTTCTCCAGTCTCTATTGCAGCTGAATCACATAGATAATATATTTATGGAAGAATGCCTTTTTGTGCCTTGAAAACTGCAAAGAAGCAAGAGTTGAAACACCAATAACAAGAGTTAGGAGTCTACAATGCCAGCACCATATGGACTGCTATGAAGAAAATAATTGCACCCCAGCCAGACCCAGAAGAGTGCTAGTAGGAGAGATTTCTTTGGGAATACAGTAGAAGGCATTAGGAGTACCTTCCAGGTAAACTTTGCAATGCCAGGGCACAATATGTTATTAGGAGCCTGACAGCAGGAATCGCTTCTTTGCACATTAATACCTTGCCTAGATTTTCATATGAGTTAAGTGCATGCAGCTACATTAAATTAAAGTCATTACAATGACTAATTTTAAATTAAGGCACACAGATACACTGAGCCAGTACTTGTATTTTGAGAGAGTAGAGAGTACTCACAGTCTGCAAGGGTCACGAGGTAATATACTTTACAGAAGGCTTTGGAAAAAGAAAAGTACAAAGTCCTGAACAGAAGCATTAATGCATGCAGCATGCTCTGGTTTCTGTGGCCAGCAAGCTGGGGAAAAGGAGGTTAAATCTTTTCTGTGTGCCTATCTATAGGTATTGATAGAAATATGGATATGTATGTAGATAAATTTGGACAGATATTGGCATTGGTTATTTAATAATAAAAGAAAAAAGTCATCTTTTTGGCCCTATCACCCAATAACATCCACCCCCAAAAAGAGACAGAATCACTTCTAATTCTGTCCCTGAACTACAGAGAGTACTCACTGGCTGGCCTATCCTCACTGACACAAAGGACAGACTGAACTGATAGTTGTTTTATATATTTAACTTCCATGACTCATCATGTGGAACAACAGGATGCAAGAGAGTGCTGCAGTATAAAATTTAAAGCCAAAACTTTGTACCCATGAGAAGAACTCCAGTAGAAATACTGGAATTTAGCTATCAAAGCTCCAGGTTAAGAACATAAAGAGTACGTGTTTACTTATAAATATTTGGATCTCTCCATTGAATTAAGTTAGCCATAGGCTTATTTTACTTAATCAAACCTGGTATGGTATAGTAAAACTGGAGCAGTCAGATATCTTAAAATTCTTTTGTCATTGTGCATACAAAACCAAAAGTATGTTTTGTGTTTCTTACTTGTCTATTAGCAGTAAATGAATGAAATGTAAACAGGATACTCAGGCAAATTTCTTCATTATTATAATTAGTTTCCCAAGGTATCAATTAGGCAGACAGTTTCCAAGTTTTATGTTGCAAAGATTAATAAATAATACTGGTAAGATCACTGATGGCGTTGCAAGCAATAAGAAAAATAAAATCTTTCATACTTAATGAGAATAGTGTTCAATTAAAGAGATTAAACTAAAGAGAGATATACTGGTTTTAAATCTATTAATATTGATAACTATAATCTATTAATTACATTGTCCTTTGGACTGTTAACTGCATGTTCCAAGTGCATTTATTTTATTGAAGGAAATGGAGGCAGGGCTTTTAAAGGCATTAATTTAGGAATACAAAATGTTCAGTTGGAAACTCATTTGTTTACATTTTTATTTGCCAGCTTTTTCCCATTAATGAGTTGAAATCTTTTCAGATTAGTTTTATTGGAAATTTCATTAGTGTTTATAAACAAATAATATTTACAAGGGAGCAGTATGTGTGAAAATGAGACTGTGCCCATTCTGTATTTTCCACTTCTCCTTGTCCCTTCCCATCTACTTGTAGCACTGTCCGTTCTCTTGCACTTAATTCCTTGTAAGAACATGTACTCTTCTCACAGAATGGCTCCCAGAGGTAATTTTAACACCTTGATTTATATTTCAGAGGTTTTCACATCACATTTCTACAAAACAATACTACAGTATGATGGAAATCTTTGAGTGGGCCCCAGCCAAACAGAAATCCCAAAGATACAAAGATCAACTTAGAAACTACCATTTTTCACTCATCTGCATCTCAAAAGAGTCATGTGCTTAAAAAAAGCCGTAATTCTTCAGTTGAAGATTGAAGTAGAAAGAAGGAAATTAAGAAGATTCCTCATAGGATATCACTAGAGTAAAATCAAAGTCAGGATCTTGAAAATAAATATCTCAGGAAACAACTGGCGGTTTGTGGCAGAAGCAGTAAATTCAGTGAAGTACAAGGGAAATAATTCTAAGGACTCTTCCTCATCCATTCATACAAATAATGACACTCTTTCTCCTGTCACTGTCAGTAAGGGTACATTATGGAAATTTAGAGTTGCGTAAAAGATAGATTCATGGTAATTATCATCTCTGCTGATATTTGAAAACAAAGATTTTTTATGTTTAATTGACATTTGCTGGAAAGATAGCAAAACCAGAACATATTTCACAGTACCACGTATGTTTTAACAGATCATTCGGTTTCCTCTGTTTCACTTTTTTGTTATAACAGGGAGACATATGAAGAATAACACTTCTCTGAAATGACCCAGGGAAATTCTTTTTTCCCCCTCTAAAGTATACACACTGTTTGAATATAAGTAAGTTTATTCAAATACCTTATATAAAATTGAAATGCTGCGTGGACTAAAGTGTTGCCTAAAAAGCTCATACACTCTTACATTATATAAAATCAGTGTTTTATGTATGTGCCACACTAGAAAGTCTGATTGTCGTCTTTAAGGAAAAATTAGTAACTGGACCAGAAAAAATTCTGTCTCCAAGGTTCTCTTCTCAGCCCATTGTTTTTGCGTTTCCAGTGCAAGCTGCACAGAAGTGAAACAACCAGCATCAAGTGAATGTTGAATTTTCATCAAGACAACAAGTGCGGTACATAAATGACACCTACTGAAACTGCCTAGTCTGTTGTGCTAGGAAGGCTGCTTCCTACCCCACAAATAAAGAATGCCCAGAGTAGTGCACCACAGTGTGCCACACAGAATTCTCTGGTCTCCTCTTGCATACCTCATTCCATCCATAGACGCCAATATCCTTTGCTATAGTTATGGCAACGTAAGCACACAGTGGACTGATCCTGATCAAGCTTTTAGCAGGACTAGTGGCATACATATCTCACATATGACAAACAACATACAATAAGTCGCTTTTATATCAGAACTTTGTTTTTACCCTCTAGTCCTCAGGCCTAAAGCATTGGCAGGCTGGTCTACAAGGAATTGAGAAAAACAAGCCTAAGATTAAATTTGATAGACTTACATTCAAACTTCCACTGGGAAGTGTTTCTATGTCCACAGATTAAATGAAAGCTTCATAATGACTGGTCTGCTCAGGTGAAAACACAGCAAATAAAATCACTAGTGTAAAACAAAAACAGGGTTGCACAAAGGGATATAAAATGCTGTTCATATTACAAATAACAGATTCAAGAGTCTGATGTTTGATATTTACGTGTACTTTCTGTATAGCACCAACTAGACTGCCTCATAATTAAAGACAACTCCCATGAGGTAGAAAGTAATTGCTCATTTGTAAATGAGGTACTTCTGGATCAAGAAGTGATTAAAATATTTATATTGCACAGCTTGTTCAATTCACTCATATAATCAGATTAATTTACTTTAATTCACCATGCATCAACATTTACATGTTTTTTCTCAAAAAAATGGTACTTGAAATAAAATAACTTTTTATTACCTATTTTGCCACTTAATAATATGAATGTGTGGGGTGGATAGATGGCTACTGCCTCATTAGCATTTGTTATTTACTCTGTGTTATGTTGTGTACTGGACATGAAAAATTTATAAGTACTTAAGATGAAATAAATTTCAATCTGGAATCTTCAGAGAATATGGTTTGAATTAAAGAAGATTCACTAATAACAAGTATGTATTATTTTGTGAGTCCTGACGAAAAAATGCTTTTTTTTCTTTTATCAAATCAAAGTGTTCACATCTGAAGGTTTTTTAAAACCTGATATTCTTCTCTGACCTTTATTTATAAACTAAAATCTCTGCACTGCTGTGCTTTCTGTTGCTTTCTCTCCCGAAGTATTTAAGATAATAAATTAACTGGAATACTAATCTAAAAACCTACTTTATGCCTGGAAGTCCTCTCAACCTACACCTTTATATATACATATATAAAAACTTTATACATATATACAAACATATAAATGTATGTATGTATATATATATGTAAGTATAAACCCATGAAAATAGTGTGCACTGTATTTGTCAGTGTCAGGGCCTGTAAATACATTGTTTATGATACAGATTGCCCAGATTCCCAAGGTGGGACTTTGACAAGTGTCATTAAAATGTGTGACAAAACCTGCAGTAGACACATTTCCTCTGCAGATTGAACAGACCTGCCTGAAGCGGAACTTGCTTGGAGTTCAGAGCAGCTTTTACTGAAGATAAAAGATTACTTCTTTTTAAAGAAGATGGTTAAAGGCTCAGGTTTTAGCTAACTGGTTTAATACAAATTAGGCATGTTTATCCAGCTTTGCTGTAACAGCAAGGTGGATACAACCCCTACTGCCACAGACAGTGGCAGTACTGAGGAACCCTACCAGATCTGGGGGCTTTGCATCATTAGCTATCTTTCAACACTATGTTCCACATGGACATACATGGAAAAGCAGTGAGAAAGGCGTTTTGGGCAAGCAGAAGGCACTTTGTATTGTGACGTAGCCTATCCTTGTTCCCGTGGAAGAAAGCACTGTCAGTACATGAATCATGGAAGAGCAGAGTCTCTGTAGCCTGTGGTTATAGGACAAACCAGCATATCGAGGTTTAGACTTCCTGCAGACTCAATAAGCTGATTAAAAAAAAATTTATAAAGGCTCTGGCTTTATGACTGACAAGATAACATCTAAAAACCTTTATTGACCATCAGATTATATTGAGACTAAATGCCTCCAGTTAGTAGAACTTATTTTTGCTAATCTCCAAGCTACTACTGTGAAACTATTATAATAAATAAAAAATATACTCAATAAAGATTAAAAAATACCTATTTCTAGAGTCAAAAATGTCGCTCTAAAATAAGAAACTCAAGTGCTTTATCTAATTTATCTTGTTTACCTTCAATGTGATCCATAGAGATGCAATGGCTGACTAAAGTTACAACTCTGGAACAAATCAAAACATATCTTTTTTGGTTTATTGCATCTATTTTGCACACCAATTTCTCTGAGATTTTATGACACATTTTTGGTTAAATTATATTAAAACCTCATTTATATTTCCTATTAGCCAGATGTTCATCAATATTTTCACTGAAGTCGCATCAGATGATTCCAATGATTGTATTATTACTGGAACCTAACTTCTCACAATGCCAATAGAACATCTAAATAGAAACTCAAATCGGTGAGCTAATGAAAATGGCATGTCTCTTTTATCTTTTTTTATCAGCAAAAATCACTTTCAAGGTATGATTGTACTTGAAATTCAATACAGTTATCTCAACATACATTTTTGAGACAATTTTTTTGTGCTATACCCTTCTGCAAGATAAAGAAATCCTGAAGAAAGTGATCATACTAATAAATCATTATTAATTCAACTTTTGCTTTCAGAAAACTGCTTGCTCGGTTAGCAGTTTTGCAAGCATGTTGCCAAAAGATCTGACTCACAAGTCAAAGACGGAAACCTGCAAAAAACCTTTCGATATGTTCGTCCTTGATTTGCATATCAGATGGTCCATAAACTAGCTAACCTGCAAACCAAGACTGAGAAAAAGAGCAAGTGTACTGGGGATTAATTAGAATGTGAGTGAACAAGTATGTAATTTTTTTTTCCTTCAATCAATAGAAAATGCGATACATAGGAATTTCAAACTCTTGGTTTTAGAGACCTTGCCTGCACTTTGGATAAACAAACCTCAAAGCAACAATAGTTCTGTGAAGTGATTTTAAAGTAAATGTTAAATGAAATCTCTGAGTTATAGTGTTTATTTGTCTTCTCTTTCAATGCGGCTGGACAATGTTCAGTGGACGGCTTAGGGCAGGGGATCTGCAGTGAGTCTTGTTGCCTTCAGGAAAGGAACAAAACTGTGTTCAGTTCTGTCAGACATAGGCTGCCTACAGTGTCTGCCTGCATAAAAGAAAATAAAACAGACACTTCACCAGTCTCAGACTAAATGATACTTCCTAAGAGATGTTGCTGGGGTTTATTAGAGAAAAAAAAATTAGGTTACAGGACGGTATTTGCCAAAACAAAAGCCTACAACGTCTCTCTGACCACCAAAGGGCCTTTATGGTCACCATTAACATTTCCAACTCTAGGCATAGTTTTTAGACTTCTGGCATAAAAATTCTGAAAAAAGTCCACAAACAAATGTTATGAGACCTCATTGAGGAACAGTCCCTCTCAGGAAAGAATTGGAAGGGAATTTGAAACTACAAAACAGAAAAGATAGTAATTAAAGACATGGCTTTAGTATAAAGAAAGAAATAAAGTCTTTAGTGCTATGGTATGCAATAATTAAGGCTGAAGTTAGTTCTCGTAAGGTTTAGCCATACTGACATTCTTTCCTGGGAATTTTTGCTTGTTATTGTTAACTGTACCTTTGATCATTAGTTTTGTTACCTCCTACTACGAATCCTTAACAAAAATAACAGCAGAAACTTGTCCAGCCACAAGCTGCTCTTTTCATGTTCGCTCTTTTTCATGTTTAAGAAAGAAAAATAAACAAACTAAAAATCTCCTCATAAATGTCTCTGTATAATATTCTTTATAAGAGATAGATTTTTTTTTCCTATAAAGCCAAAACAGGAAGTTCTTCGAAGTCTGATTCTTAACCCTTGTGCAACTTTTTGGACAAAATCACACAAAAACATGGCTTTTACATTTATTTACAGCATGTGCATTGTTCTGGTCAGGAAACAGGATTTTCATAGAATCGTGGAACCACAGAAAATTCAGGCTGGAATGGAGTTCATGAGCTCCTGCTCACAGCAGGGCCAGCTCTGAGTCCAGACCTGATCACTCCAGGCTTTGTCCCAGTGGGTGTTGAAAACCTCCAAAACTGCAGCCTCTCTGGGCCACCTGACCCACCCCTGAGCTGTCATTAAGGTGAAGAAATTTCACCTTGTATCCAGCATGAACATCTCTTGGCCCAATTTGTGGCCAATGTCTCTCTTCCTCCCACCACACAGTTGAGAAAGACCAGGCTCCATCTCCTTGACAACATCCCTTGAAAGTATTTGGGAAGCTGCTCTTAAAGTCATCCTTGCTCCAGGTCTTGTCTCTCAGCATGACCCCACAGGGCAAGTTCTCCCACTGTCTCCACCCTGAGGACCCTCTCCTGAATACACTTTAATTTGTTGATGCCTTTCTTGTTATCAGGGGAGAAAAACTGAACGAAGTATTGTGGATTTGTGTAGAGGATAAATTGCTGTCCCTATCTCCTGGCCATGGTCTTGCTCATATAGACCAGGGAGCTGTTGGTCCACTTTGCTGCCTCTGCCTCACCTCGCTGCTTACCATAGATTTCCCAGAGCTGTTCCCAGCCTCCCTCTTTGCAACCTGTTTCCAGTATAAGAGCTCTTCTGCCCCATGACTAGCACTTCATGCTTGTCCTAGCTCAAATTCACAAGATTCCTATATGTCCATTCCCCTAGCTTGTCCAGGCCTCTTTGGATGTGTCCCTAACTGCAAGCACATCAACTTGTCTCCCCTGAGTTTGGTTTTATCTACACACTTGGTGACTGACTGTGTGCTCTGCTGCCTCCTCCAACTCACTGATAATATCAAGCGCAGCATCACCAGCTGGGCAAGGGAGCGGATTGTCCCTCTCTGCTCTGCACTGGGGCAGCCTCATCTCGAGTCCTTTGTGCAGTTTTGGGTGCCACAACATTAAAAAGATATAAAGCTATTAGTGAGCATCTAAGGTAGAGCTACGAACACGGTGAAGGGTCTGGAGGGGAAGCCGTATGAGGGGCAGACACAGATCTCTTCTCTCTGATGACCAGTGACAGGACCCAAGGGAGCATTATGAAGCTGTGTCAGGAGAGGTTTAGGTTGGATATTAGGACAAGGTTCTTCACCCAGAGGGTGGTTGGGCACTGAAACAGGCTCCCCAGGGAAGTGGTCACAGCACCAAGCCTGACAGAGTTCAAGAAGTGTTTTGAAAGTACTCTTAGGCACAGGGTGTGACTCTTGGGGCTGTCCTGTGCAGGGGTTGGACTTTGATGATCCTTGAGGATTCCTTCCAGCTCAGGATATTCTATGATTCTATGAGTGATTTCCATTACTTTTGTCACAAAGGGAGAGACTCCTGTTGTTACAATTAGATGCAGATTCAAATTAAACTGCTAGAGTCCACATAACCTTCATGTTACAGTCGCGTTTTTTTAAATCATAAGCACAGAATTTCTTGTCTCAGTTTGATGTGAAGTTTATATTTTTCATATTATTCTTCCTTGACATAAGTACTAAACAGACTGCAGCTCCATTTTTTTTCCAGCAGCTTCTGTTTCTGTAGAGATGGTTGTAAATATATTAAGCATCTCTGCATTTATACATTCATTAATTAATAACTTTTTAATAAGATTTTTTTCTCAAATTTTGCACTGAGGCTATATGTTTAGTACATACCATATCAATGAAAATGGAATTCTTGTTGTAGAGACATTCCCATCCCTTTCTTTTGGGGGATGTGACAGAGTCAAGGAATTCTAGATTTTAGTACAGAATTCAACTGTCATTGATAAATACTACTTTCTCACACCGCTTTAACAATATCTTTTTTCCTCAATAAAATTTCCTGTTTGGTGTCTTCTTTTTCTATCCATGGAGTACTTAGCACAGGTGCAGATAAAACATATGGATGCACTTCTTTCCTTTATATTTCTTTTTTCCCCCAAGACTGCATTCCGCACATATACATGTGCATATCCCAACAGTAATAAACACCTAACTAGAGATAAGTCTTGCTCCTCAACTCTCCAAACTACTCCAGTTCATCAATGAGCTGGAAATAGTGTCTATGTTCCTAACGTAGAGAAGCCCAGTTTTTATTAATTAATTCATTAATAAAAACTGAATGCTTTGAGAGAAAACAGATCCTATAGACACAGGTTGTTGATCTCAGAAGGAAAAATTATATTTAAAACTGGATAAAGATAAAGAATTTTGGTTTCTGTTGGAGGTACTGGTTTTGGTAGACTCTTTATCACTGTGCTTAATGAAAAATATTCCAAACTTAATCTGGAGTTTTGTAGCGGGTTCAGTTCGTAACCAGGTCGAAACACCAATTAAGTGTAGTGGTTTCGTTCAAAATTCATCATTTACTTATTTTCCTTCTGTGAGACAAGAATTAGGAGAAAGCAAAGCAGGCACAAAACTTACAGAATATAAAAAAGTTTATTAACAGACCTAAAAGAAAGAGGAAAAAGAAAGAAGATTATTAACAGACTTAAAAGAAAGAGGAAAAAACCTGCTGTGGTGTAAAACATTTCTTCCATGAAAACTCACAGTTTTTTCACACTGCAAGACATGGACCATCACATGGGGTTATTAAGCATGAATTATGTTGCCCTGAACACGAAGGTTTTTTCTTGCCACCAGTCTCTTAAAAGCTTTTCTCTCTCTCTGCCTTTAAGTAGCCTGGCATGGGCACTCTTCACAACCTTCACGGGCCACACATGAAATGTCCATCCCCCATGTACTTCAAATGGTTTAAAGAAATGCACAGTTTGTGATATTACAGTTCTTTACCACGGCATGCAGGAAGTATTTTAAGCTATGCGCGAGTAGCACGGCACCGCCCTCTCTTCTCCTCTGAAGCCAACTTTAGCTCCATCCCACGTGACGTGACTCACTTTCTCTTTCTTTCTGGCTCTGAAGCTGCTATGTTACCATTCAGGCTCCACGGTGGAGAGAGCCCCGCCCTCTCTGCGCTGCTGGCTGCATGGTATCCTCTTCAGTTCAGAGCAAAGTGTACAGGCTGCAGACAGGAGGCTCCTCCAGCTCCCACTGGCTCAGCGTGGAGAGGAGAGGGTCCCGCCGGTCCCAAAAAGCCGCGCCAGGTGGGCTCAGCCATGTGGGGTTAATACCGTTCCTTTCTGGCTCAGTGGGGTCCCACATGCTCCCACAGAAGCCTGGACAGATTCACTATTAAGTCAGTAGCAAAGAGTCAGGAAGGGTATTTGCTTGCATTCCGGTAGGAAAGTTTATTGCATCTTCACTGTCGAAGGTCGCTGGGGCAAATACGAGGACAATGGCTAACTTTGGGTTTTTCCTGGGGCTGGGGAAAAGGCGGGATCAGGGAGCGGGGACCAGTGGGAGAGCCCCGGGGGAGTGATGAGGGGCCAAGGCCAGCAGCCAACCAGGGAATTCAAACTGGAATAGATTAATTTAACAGAACCATGCACCCTAAGAAGAGCCCCCTGGTCGCCCCAGCATAAAGGTATGTTCACCGGCCACCACATGGGGTAGTCCATGGCTGACTGTAGCTGTTTGCGGCTCAGGGATAGTTCCCCCTCCCAATGACCCAGGGTCTGTTCCACGGCACTGGGAGAAGGTGGGGGAGGAAAGGGACCCCGGCCCGGCCCGGCAGGGCCTGGAGGCTCCGAGGTCCCCCCTACCTTCCGGAAGGTGAGCTGGAAAGGAAGGCCAATTCCCGCCTTCCCGCGCGGTTTAAATATGTAAATTGAGAGAAGCGTTAGTGGTTAAAAAGTTGTCTGTCAATTCAGGGTCAACCCACTACAAGTTTGAAAAGAAAATCCATGCACACACACACAAGCATGCAAAAGAAAAATAAAAATCTTAGAGTAAGTTAAAAATTAGAAAATTTTCCAGTGGTAACAAGATGCTTCTGGAAAGAGCTCTTCAGATTTCCCTAGGGGCTTCTAGTTGCCAAAGACACACACAATATTTTCTCATTATCAGTTCTTTAGTACAGACGCAAGAAAGTATCATGTTCTTTGCAGTCACATAAAAAAGTGGTATTTTGAGCAAGTAATTTAGATCAGTAAAGTGGAGGAAAGAAGGATGCAGAGCTTACAATGATGCACAATTGTCAGAGTGAAAGAGTTGGGCTGTGAACCCTTCTGTCGGGTTTCTTAAAAAAAAAAGCCTGTGAAAACTGATTTAAGGAGGGAAGGAGGAAAGAAGAATAAGAAAAACAGAGTGCTTGAGCATATGTGGTCCTGCATTACACCTGGTCATGCTTAATCTGCATTGTTTCGCATTCATCAAAACAAGACAAGCAGGTGCAAACTGTGGAGTATTATTTGGGCATCTTGTTGATTCAGTCAAATCATCAGTTTTCCAAGCAGTAAACAAAACATTTTCTATAAAACTCTACCATTTGCAAAGCAGTATATTTTTTGTTTGAATTCCCAAATGTGAACAAGAGATGTCATCCCAGCTGTTCTCTCCCTACTTTAGCTTTCAAAACCACAGACTTTTAGTGCCATAAACAGAGGAGTACATTTTTCAAAGCATTTTCTTAAAACACATCGCTGCCTTCTTCAATTATTATTACTAAGCGGGACTTTCAAAAGCCTCCAGAGAAGTTAGAACAATAGCTCTGCAGAGGTTTAATGAAAGCAGTCCTTTCAGTCTATATCTTCATATCTTTTAACCCTTTCTACATTTAAGGGAGTTTATGATTAAATACAGGGTTATGGCAAGTCCCTTAAGTCACATTGTTAAGAGTAACTAACTCTTACCCATAGAAGAAAGCACTGTGACTGAATTCTGAGTTCTGAGTTCTGTAAATCATATTTTGCTCTTTTTCAGGCATTTATTGTCTTCCGTCCTTTGATTTCTCCATCTGTAAAAGGAAGATAATGATAGGTAGCTGCTGTGTGTATCTCGCTGGTATGCAGAGGAGACTTTTTAATTGCATTTAGATTATGTAATCATTGAAACTGGTGATGAAACTACCATTGGCATTAGTGACTGGACTATGCATAGAAACTGTATTTCATGGGGTTTGAGAAGCCATTATGAAGCACTCCAGACAGTCCTCTGTTTTAGCCTATAAAAAATTGCTATATCTCATCTACTCTTTGAAACCTCACAAAGCAGTCTGGTTTATTAATTATCTGTCCTTGAAAGCAGGTACTTTCCCACAATTTCTGAAATTAATCATTTCTACAACAAGTCAAGTTAATTATATCTTGATGGTAAGAAAAATACTTTGTATTTCCAAGTACTTTGTAAACACAGTAACAGTTTACCGTGTGAAGATTAGTACTGTGTTTCCTCTAATCTTCCCTATTTCTATCTCTCCTGTTCTGTCAGCCTAGGAAGAGTATCTTGTAAACATCTCTATTAAAAATGTTGACATGGTAATTCTAAGGCAGACAACTAATTTAAAAAAATATTATTTCTCTTTTCCTAAATATGGCCCTGGTGATATTTGTCATATCTGTAACTAAGCCATTTTGGCTCAAATACCATGTTTGAACAGGTAAAACACCCAGATCAGTTCTTTCCCCTCTTCTACCAGGATTTTCCTGCCTGTTTTAAATTTGGTATTTGCTGGGGACAGCAGACCAGGTTGACTTAAAAGATATAATACTTACCCTTATTGAATTTCATCATGTTACTTGGAGACCATATCCTCACTTTTAAAATACCCTTTTAATTCAAAACTTATCCTTCTCAAGCACTTGGATCTTCCCTACTATATAACTTATATAACCCTATAAAATTCTTTATTCGATTACCATAGCCTTTAATACAAATTGTAGTAGTAGTTTCTATGTAGTTACAGGTCCAAAATATATCTCCAAGTATTCGCACAGTAAATCCTTTCAGTTTTAGAGGAAGTTTTCACTGAATTACAGGGAAGTTTTTTTTTGGAAAGCAGAGACCTGTTACAGCCAAGGAAACACTGGATGGATACCCTTAATACGCTCTGTATATGCAATATCCATGGATCTGCAGAAGATTTGTGACAGAAGATTACTGTGATTTCAAATAAAAAAAGCTGGAAAACAATTGAAGGCAAGGCTTTTGGGCTACATCAGCACCCCTGTGCTGGTTTTGGCTCAGGTAATTTTCTTCACAGTAGCTGGTATGGGGCTGTGTTTTCAATTTGAGCTAAGAACAGGGTTGATAACACTGGGGTGGTTTTAGTTACTCCTGAAGATCACTTACACAGAGTTAAGGTGTTTTCTGCCTTTTGTACTGCCCCGCCAGTACGTGGGCTGGGGGTGCACAAGGAGCTGGGAAGGGACACAGTTGGGATAGCTGACCCCAAATGACCAAAGGGACATTCCGTAACATATGGCATCATGTTCAGCTTATATAGTTGGAGGAAGAAACAGGAAGAAAAAGGAAGGGGAGGACATTCAGGATGCTGTTTGTCTTCCCAAGTCACCATTACAGGTGATGGAGTCCTTCTTTCCTGGGAATGGTGAGCACCTGCCTGCGCATGGGAAGTGGTGAATGAATCGCTTGTTTTGCTGTGCTTGCATACACAGCTTTTGCTTTACCTATTAAATAGTCTTCATCAGAACACATGAATTTTCTCACTTTTTCTCTTCTGGTTCTCGCCCCCATCTCACCAGGGGAGTAGAGAGCAAATGGCTGTGTGGGGCTTAGTTCCTGGCTGGGGTTAAAACACGCTCATCACACCAGATGCATGCAATTCACTGATAAGACGAATCCTAAAATACAACAAGCACCCAAAGAGATCGAGTAAGGACAAGGAAAGGAAAGAAACCTCAGTCTCTCACTGATGTGAGAAAAAAGAGAGAACTCCTACGGTTTGGAAGTATGTCAGATGAAGTATGTTCCTTTGAAAGAAACTCTGCTCTTTGGCCTGATAGACATCAACAGAATAAAAACCAGGCTGGGCTGATCAGGGAAAGGCAATATAACAAATGATGGTGGTAGTCATCTAGCAATGTTCTATCAGAAAACACAAACAGAACATAATACAGAATGCAGCATATGAGAGCCACTATGGTCTACTCCAATAAAATGAAAAATAGCTATAGATATCTTGAGCTGTACTTCTAATGTGTAAGGGCAACAGAAAAGCTGTGATTTGGAACAAAAAAAGAGTGTGTTGTAGACCAATTTGAAAGGGCAATAATATAAATTTTCAGTGGGGAAAAAAAAAAAAACAACAAAAAAAAGAAATTGATACAATTTAATACATATTTTTTGTACCTCTGAGTTCTACTACACATGAGTAATTTTACTTGATTTTATTTGTCTTCGAAAATAATGGAATCACACATGATAAGTAGAAAATATTTGCAGGTTTGAGCTGTTTGTGACATAAAACACAAACAGTTCTCTCTTTTGAAGCAATAAAAGCTAACTAATCATAAGAATTTTTTTTTTTTTTGCAATAAACTGCATCTTATAGGGGAAAAAAAGGGTGAAGAGGAAAGGAAAATGTGCTTAAGGATACCCAGACAGATGACCTTTAAGAATGTATTATGGGGAACAACATGTATTTTAGTATGAAGCATTGTTTAATTTTCTTGCAACTCCTCTAGTTTCTTACCTGATGAATTAGAGATATGTTTGGCAGGCCATTGACAAATTTAATACTTCATGTGTTTATGTCTCATGCCAAGTATCCTCAGTGAAACTGTAATTAGAAAACAAATTTAAGAGGCCAAGATCCACGTCCACAAAGATGGCATGTAACATCTTATTTAAATGTCTAATTCCTCTTGGGAAACACTCAGACATGATTGCCATGACAATGAGAATTGTCTCTTTTATTTTCAATTGATATATGATAAGGTCTCTGTAGTGCAATGACATTTGATATAAATATTTCTAGGAAAAGTCTAGCCATTTCAGCACAGCATAGCTAAAGCAAATTAGTTCACATAAAACCTTTTCTCCAACATGGCATTGTATTTCCCAAGATAGTTTGGTGTCTTCTAGGTAAGATATTTCTGTGCCACACACCATTTATTAGAGAATTGTGATAGCACAAGCTAGGAAAATAAAGACAAACCAGAAAAAGTATAAATTGCATGTTTCAAATATTCTGAATAGCCCAATGAAACCGATTATGTGTCATTTAATAGAAATAAAATACTGCTGCATTTTGAAAGACTAGCCTTTTTCTTCTTTTTAGTTAATTCCAAAACCAGAAATATTTGTTTGAGAAACACAGCTGTGTGAAAAGTTGTGATTTAGAGCAAAAGTGGAAGATTAGGTGTTGGATGAATGAAGGAACTGGTACCTTTTCCCAAAAAGAGTAGTACTACCCTTTTTTTCACTCTTGCTAATGTTTCATGTCCCAATTTCTTGCACAAAGTATCCACATACATACATATTTCATAAGTAGAGACTGTATTTTACCCATGTTCTTAATTTTTTAATTAAGAAAAGGGAATTTACTTTGGTTTTCAGACTTCGTTTTTTTCTGAAAATTAAGAGCAATATTTATAATGTTTCTGAAATACAATTCTGCTAGACATCAAAATGTCATTATTGTTTGGAAACTTGAAGTTGAAGGCTATTTTTCTGCCCAGTCTTTTAGAACTTTCATGACTTTCCCGTCCTTTGAGCCATCCATTGCACACATCTGTCTACATTACTTTCCTATTCAAATTACCTTGTAGATCTGTTTATAAAAATGGATTTTTGGAAAGTCCCTATGTGCAGCTGGACTTATTCTGATTTTCTTCTCTGCATGCCCTATGCACAAAGATACTGAGAAAATGATATTTAGAACTTGATTAAGTTGACACAGGCTAGTCATATTAGTCTCATATCATTTTAGGGGATGTTAGGGACGCTAGTAGGAACATTTAAATGCAGAACAACTCAGAAAAGAAATAAAAGTAGAAATAGAAGAAATAAAGGAGATAGCACAGCTGTAAAAATTGTTCTAAAAACAGCCATTCTGCAGGAAGAAGATATCCATAACACAGCTTCGGTTTACAGCCCCCAACTTAAGTTACACTGACCTGGGAAGAGATAAAGAGTCTCCAACATGGAGTTTTTAGGCAGTTTCAGAAGAATTATCTCACTGTCTCTCACAACGGTACACCTTTCTCTCTCTTGTGAATTTACTTCACTGCAAGTGGTAAAGGATGATAGTCTGAGCTAACATGGATCACTTCTAGCTTTGTCGGTTCCTTGAGTGTATGTCTTTTTCTCCTGTGGCATATCAGCTCCTCACCATTGATTAGACAATGTAGGCAGGGTGCTGAAAAGGAATGTGGGTATGTGATGTCTAATATCCCTTATATAACAGGGAAAAAAGCCAATGGAATCTTGAATGTATGCTTATATGCATCCTGTAATGAAGAAACTGACTATTGCCCTCTAAAGGCATAGTTAAACAATTAAACAAGGTATGTAGAGAGACTTCACATTAGAAAGATCTAGAGCAACTGGTTATTAGCATACACCAAAAAGGAAGAGGTGAACAACTTGATCTGAAGTTCTTTTCTAACATTCTTAGCTCATAATATGAAATCCTAACACATCATGTGTCTAGTTGACAAGGTGGTGTTAGGTCAGAAGTTGGACTCAATGATCTCAAAGGTCGTTTCCGACCTAGTTAGTTCTGTGATCCTGTGATCATGCACGCAAACATTTAATCACAGTTATTAAGAATTCTAGTGTGAAATGGCAAGTTGTCAACCTCTCATAAGTTTGGAAGAGACAGTTATCCTGTTGATCCAGAATAATGAAATACAACAGAAACAGTAACATTTCCCATAGGAAGGAGAGTTTAGCTGAAGTATTCATTCAATGCCATCATTTAGTCAATGTTTATTTGCAAATATTTGAATCACCCTTCTAATACACAATAATATATTCAAAATGCAAGTATAAAATTATACTACCCATGTAAATTGTCTTGCTACAACAAGATGGGACCACGTGTCATTATGCATAAAGCAGTTCTGTGGTAGTTTAAACAGTAGGTATTTTTTCACTTGGGGAGACATTAGTTTTCAAAAACATAGATTAAAGAATAATCATTAAAAAGCTTAGCTGTTCTTTGATAAGAAGAACAGTATCTTTCTTTGAAAAATAAATCCCTAAAAGAGGAAGGTATTGTAGGCTGAATATACACATTAAGATATTATGAAAGGGTTTCCAAGAGAAAATTAAATAGTAAGATAAACAAAAGTACAAATCTAGCATGTGAAGACATCTGGAGTGAATATATCATGAAGTCTTATTACAGAGAGAACTGAGGATTTAGAAGAACCAGGATGGGATGATCAGGAAGGCAGTAGAATGAAGAGCACAAAGGAAAAACACAGTGTTACACTGGTACCAGAACACATAGAGCAAATTAGAAATTCAAAAATTAGAAAAATACAGGTAGTTGATTGTAAAATAATTATAAACATTTCTTTGTATTATGTGCTCCCTGAAATATGTTTCTGTTGTAGTATTTGCAGTAAAAGACCGTGATGATGATCACCTGTTATGATAATAATTTATTATAACCATCGTAATAGTGGCATAAACTAAATAGCTATATAATGGCCATTTAAAAAATAAACAAATTAGAACAAGTTTTGGCCAGAAGACTAAGGGAAGGTGAGGGGAGACACAGCACTGACTTTCCAATGCATCCAAAACAATTGCCTTTTGCGTCAGAACCAGAAGTGATAAAAGCAGACCTGTTTTCCTTGGCATGTTTTGTCCATCTTCCTTACTGTCCAAATAACATGATGGTCAAAGTGTGTCTTATCCCTATTGAAGACTACCTGTTCCTGGGCAAGTTTTACTATTCCTTCACAGAATAAGAAAAGGAAGACGAGGGATTTTAGGGACACTGGGGAAAAAGGAAGCAGAAAAGAACATCTCTTTGAATTTTTAACAATTAAGTAGGCAAAATCTATCCTTTCTGTAAAGAAATAAACAAATGTTGGAATGATCAAACATTTCTTTTTGAAAACTGGCCTCTACTTTCTGGAAAAAAGACTTTTGATTAAGGTCCATCAAATTCAGTACAGTATGCCTTATTAATGGTCTCTAAGCCAACCCTCAGATAGCCATAAGTCTACAGCATTATCCAAGATGTACTTAAGGAAAAAATGCTTGACACAAGAGAAAAGGTTAGCGCAACACTGCAGGGATTCTAATTCTTAGTTTCATTAAGGAATTAAATTAGAGCAGAACTTTTACCCTTTCCTCCTCTCCTCATCACAAAAAGGAATGTTAACCTCAAACAGACCTGCTGCTCATCTTCAGTATTTTGCAACCTTTTCTTCACAGCAAGGGCAAAGGCCTCTGCATTGATATTCTGAAGGGAATCTGCATGACATTGTTAGGAATGGGCAAATGATCTGAAAGTCCCTACACAGCCAATATAATTCTGATTAAAGCTTGGCATTTGTTTTCTTGCTCCTTGGAGCAGATAGCATGCTGCCTGGAATTAGAAATATGAAAGGCAGAGGAACTTCCTACTGTGCACAGAGAGTATTTTTTCCTCCTCACTTTCAAAATGCAGCTAAGTTTGAATAGTTGTTGTTGTTGTTGTTTTTCAGGCAAATCATTAGAATAAGGTCATCCTTGTTTTCCATTTCAGAATGAGATTTGCTGTGTCTCACACATTTTCCTCCAGAATTACTGAGAAAGATTTTGCTCTGCTAGCTTCCTCACTGATACTTCACCTCTAGCATTTTAAAATGAAAAAATCATGATTTAGTTCTTCAAGGAAAGAGATGTATATAACTTTTGAGAGAACCTTATATGTATGATAACATATTTTTTTAAAATATCTATAGTAAAATCCTAACATTTCAAAGGAAAGCTCTTATTTGAGTGTGTGCATATTGGCTTACTAGCATCAAATATATTTGTAGCCACATTTAAAACATTGACTTAATGAATTTATTAATTCTCACTTAAATGCACCTGTCAAATGCACCTGCACCACGTAGGTGCAGACTAGGGTTGTCCAAAATGGTGCCTAAATGGTGCAGAAGAAATGTTCAAGTGCAATACTAATTCACTTGAAGTCAGTGGAAGAACCAACATCAGTCTTCAGGAGTTCAGGATTTCAGTTTTTCTTTACATTATATGTGTATATTGTTTAAAATCAATTGCAGTTGGCTTTTGATTTGTAACATACTTCAATGAAAACATTTAAGGTATGATTTCACAGTAAGCCATTGACAAAAATCATGCAGTAAAACTTACAGAACTGCCATAAATATTTTTATTGTGGTTTATGAAAGTTACAGACAGTTTTTCAGATAAGAAATGTTTGGTCACCACAATTTTTGTTTATTTGTTTATTCAGAAATTATAGATTTTGGCTGCATCAGTTCCCATTCAACAGTGAGGCAGAGCATCAGTGGATAAAATGGCAGTGCTTTGTTGATAGCAATAAAGCTGAACTGCTGCAGGAAAATGAGCACAGTAGTAGCCAATCTCCAGAAAACTCATTAAATGAGATTGAGATGTTCCCAGATGATCTAATTTTTTCTTGAACAGTCTCAATCAAATGGTTCAGGACCTGGACCAATAGGTTCTCCTGTTTCTCCTCCACAAAGGGGCCAGTTATTCCTCTTATTTTGCCTCAAGTATTCAAGGGCATGCACAATTTTAAAAAAACTTAAACTGTCCAAAGATACAAGAAATAATTGAGGGAAATTATTGAGCCTTCCAACAAAACATTGTGAAAAATTTAGTTTACATTAGAGCCGTGCACCAGGTTAACTATAAAAGGAAGGGGCCACATCTCTTCTTTCCTCTCTTTTTTTCCTCTGGCTCTCTTACTTCTCTCTCTCTTTCTCCTGTCTTTCTCCTTTATTTTCTTCGTTTGCCCCAGCTCTGGACCATCCATGCGGCAGAACCAACACGGGACTTGAAGACTGGTGATACTCTGTGTTTTCTTCCCTTGTTTTGTCTGGGCTAAGGACAGCTCTCATATTCCATACTGAACTTGGCTCTGGGACCGGGAGGCTTTTGTAATGGTGTGTTATGTGCCAGCACCTTTGAGGAGTTTGTTGTGAGAGTGGAGAAGTGTATTGTACAAAATTAAGGGCTTGTTAGCCAACACTTTTTGTGAAAATGTATTGTAAGAACTTAAGGGCATTTCAGCCAATGCCTTTTGAGTCAAAACAGTGGGCTGGTTGCCAAAATTATAGCAACTGTACAATAAAAGCGTAACAGTTCCCTGGCACGTGTCTTTGTTCGGCATGGGGAGAATTCATAAAGGACATCACACCCCTACCAGTGGGTCATGACATTCAGGCTCTCTTTTGTTTGTAAACAAGTTTTATTATGTAGGAATTATGTCTCAGGAAACTTGTTTGACTATTTTCCCCCAAACAAAGTTTAGATTTTAAGTTTTGGTATTATTATCGCAGTTATGACTTTATCATAGATAAAAATACTTACCTTAAGTAAAAGTGCAAAGTACAGTACATTTTCTGTTCAGATAAGATTCCTCATAAAGAAGGTTGTTTTAGCTTATCTGCCTATACTTAGGAGCAACAATACCAAACTGCAAAACAGCTGAGAGTCCAGAAATAATTGACATACTTCTTTCTGAGGTTTGTGCAATGCACAAAGTATTTCAGAGACTACTGTAATGACAGTTTTGATCAAGGTAATGTGAGCTCAGAACATCTCATCTAAGTGAGCAAGAGCTGCATGCTTATCTGACATCTCCTTTATTTGCAGTTTTTAAGAGGAAGTGCATTATGGCGATCTAGTCCAAAATCTTACCTAATACAAACCTCAGCCATTTCTATTTTATAGCTACATGCTAGGTTTACTGCCAATTTTTATGTTAAGAAAAGTTCCATCCCTAGGAACTAAATGGTCTTGTGCTTGTCCACATTTTCATCCTTCTTGACAATTTTATTTTTTTCAACAAGGTTAATCCCAGTCTGTTGAATTACCTCTGACACCCATTAAAATAATCTTCATATAAACAGGGAATTTTTTTTTTTTTTTCACAGTTTACATCCATCTAGTGTCCATTGGACCACTGGAACAAAATTCTTGTGGAGATCAGTGACAAGTAGTGTTCCTTTGGGGTTGGTATTAGGACCAACATTATTTGACATTGCTGACGTGGACACTGGGATTCAAAGCACCCTCAGCATGTTGGTCAAGGACAGCACACTGCATTCTGCAGTCAGCACACAGGAGGCAAGGGATGTCATCCAAAGGGACCTAGACAGGCTTGAGACGTGGGCCTGTGTGAACCTCATGAAGTTCACAAGGCCAAGTTCAACATCCTGCACCTGGATCAGGGCGATCCCAGGCACAAATAAGGCTGGATGGAGAATGAATCAAGAGCAGCCCCACCAAGAAGTACTTGGTGGTGTTCATGGATGAGAGGCTGGACATGCCCCAGTAATGTGCACTCACCAACTGCATCCCAAGCAGAGTGGGCAGCAGGGCAAGGGGAGGGGATTCTGCCCCTCTGCTCCGCTCTGGTGAGACCTCACCTGGAATGCTCTGGGGTCCCAGCACAGGGATGATATTGACCTGTTGGAGGAAATCCAGAGGATGGCCAAAGAGATGATCAGAGGACTGGGGAACCTCTCCTATAAATACAGGCTGAGAGAGCTGGGCTTTTTCAAATAGAAGGCTCCAGAGAGACCTTATAGCAGCCTTCCAGTAACTAAAGGAGGCTACTAGAGAGCTGGAGAAGCACTTTTTGGAAGGTCATATAGTGACAAAGAGGACTAGCTATCAGCTGAAAGAGGGTAGATTCAGACTAAATATTAAGGAGAAATTCTTTACTGTGAGGATGGTGAGGCACTGGAACAAGTTGCCCAGAGAAGTTGTGGATGTCTGTAGTGTCCCATCCCTGGAAGTGTTCAAGGCCAGGTTGGATGGGGGCTTGAGTGACGTGGTCTAGTGGAAGGTGTCCCCATCCATGGCAGAGGGATTGGAATTAGATGATCATTAATGTCCCTTGCAGCCCCAACTGTTCTATAGCTCTGATTCTACAAAAGTACTCAATGACCGAGGCCTTTGGAGAGCACTCAGACATGTGTCTGGTATATACCTGGAAATATGCCAAACTTTTTAATGAATGTAAGTCTTACCCTGAATAAACATTAAACAAAAAAAAGGATTTCTTTCCCAGCACACTATCTGCTTACTGTTTCATTTTTCCTGATAAGACACAGCTAAAAAGGCAAAGAGGTTTATTGAAATAGACACAGAAGCTGAAAAGGAGAAGGTTCTGCTTGTGTGGCTGTTAAATAGCCTTTGGCATGAAAGCTGCAAAGTTAATTCACTAACCTATATCTTGCTTTCCTTATATGGGATATATAAGTCCTGTG
This sequence comes from Struthidea cinerea, assembly GCA_013397865.1. Lineage (NCBI taxonomy): Eukaryota > Metazoa > Chordata > Aves > Passeriformes > Corcoracidae > Struthidea > Struthidea cinerea. The sequence continues at coordinate 1,347,198 of VZTI01001119.1, read as the reverse complement.
TAAAATGGTTGTATCTTATGTGGGAAGAAAGGATGGTGATGAAATCTGCAATTAAGTGTTTCCTGTATTTTCCTGCTCTATTTTCTTCTGAAAATTTTTTTTAATTATTATTTGAGAAATTTCTTTAAATTTCACAAAACAACCTAATTACTATCACTCAGCTGTTATTTTTTACTAAGTGCTGAGAAAGCTGATTTGCTGTTATAATATAAACACGATTTTAAAAGCTTTTGTCTTTACAGGCAGAAGTAAATTTTCTTTTCTGTCATTTAAAACAGAATTTAAAAATCACTCTGATCACTTGGGTTTATTTTGCACCACTGAAGTTTAAGCAAAACTTCCCAACTATTTTGTTGAGGTTTTCTTAATACATCAATGACACATTTTCCTGACAACATTAGCAAGCATGTAGTAGTGATGACATTGTGTTTGCCAACTGAGCCTTCAGCATCCTTTGTTATCACCACGTACACAAGTGATTTATAAGATATTCTTGTGCAATAAACCAAACCATTGCCATCTGCTTGGGAGACTGACAGCTTGGAAAATATCTTCTATAGCAATTTTGCTTAATAGAGACTGTCTCCTGAAACAGCATGATTGAGGGAGGGTGAGTAAATGAAGAAAGCAATAGCCTTTTTTCCCTGAGTGTCTTGATTTATATAAATTTGCTCATTTCACCTGTAATAATTTGCAAATCATCTTTGGAGCAAACTAGGGGGAACTTTTCTACAAAGAGAAAGATTTCTGATATGTACTTTAATAATAAATTTAACCCTAAAAAAAATCTACTGGTAAAAACTATACCCCTTATAGGATTATCAAGATTGTATTGTCTCTTTTCTTCTTGGAAGAAAATTGAAGAAAACATGATAATAAGAGATTAGTATAATTAGTATCCACATACTGAAATATATCGATATGTCCCACGTGTTTTATTCCTTCACTGTTGCTGAGTTGGTCTAAATTACACACAGGTTTCTCCTAAACTCTCTGTCTGATTTCCCATTTTTGCTCTGTGTGTTATGGGTCCTCTTCTGTAGTGGCACTAGTTACATGGTCACGATTTGTTAATAGAATTTAAAACAGGGAATTTTCAACTCAACACAAAGAAGAGAAAAATAAAAAAAAAAAACCTTGAATTTTCTTGGCTTGAACAGTAAAACTATATTCCTCAAAATAGATTTATAAGCCAGAAAACTGAGATTAATCAAACTCCAGTAAACTATAGACAACTTTAATGCATACAAGTAAAATGCCAGCTAATAACTAGTTTTCACCACAGCGTCCTTTGCAATGGTAGATCTTATGTTTTCATGTGATGCCTTCATGAAAACACCATGAAAGAAACTTCAGATCACTCACAATAAGAAACAAAGTTAATTTTTTTTTTTTTCTCAGTCATAGCCACCAAATTTTGACATTAATCCCAAAGGAAAGGAAAAAAAGCAAAGGAAAAAGGGAAAAAAAATCACAAGTCATCCTAATTTTTATGAAATAACTTTCACAGTGGTCAAAATGGTATTTCAATGCTTCAACTAAACCAACAGAATGACTGTGGCTGACACACAGCATTGTCTGGCTTTCTTTCTGGAAGATGAATAATAGGTCTTGATGTGATTTTAGACAAGTACAAGTACATTGATTGAGACAATGTTCATTCATATAATTTACACAAAGAAAAGAAAACACGATCTAACAGCAAGAAAAAAGTCCTACATTATAGACATAAGGATCTATTCAATAACTGTGTAAATGCCATAGCAACAACAATAACCCACGGCTTTGAATGCTTTGTTCAAAATACAATTCTCATAAAAACTGAAATTTTGTTTTGTTTTTTAGCATACAAAATCATTCTGCCAAGATAACAGGATTTCAGTTGAGGATGGTTGGTTGTAGCTACAAAATTAAAAGTAGCCCCTCCAGGAAAGAGGACCAATGTCTCCTCTAAAGTACAGCTGAATAAAAAATAAAATTTGTCATGAAATTCCAGGTTTTATGGTTGACATAGATTATGTTAATAAAGCTGAGAGCTAATCTTAAAAACTGATGTCCCAACATGATACCAGTACATCTCTTAGGGCAAATACTGCTCCGATGGTAAGGGAATTCAAACTGGATTTTGACACCTGCAAAAAGACAAGCCCATGATGCAACAAGATCAAACAGTAGTTTCATACCATCATTATCCTGGATTGCTAGGGAAGAGAAAGTGGCATTTGTTGCTTTTGCATAACACCTCTAATTTTCTTCATGGTACTTGACATGAACCACATTAGTCTCACACTAATTCCATTATAGTTTACATTCTCTTCCTCTAACTCAATTTCTCAGGATTAACCCACCTCCAAAGAAAAGTCATTTTCCTATTTGCCTTCCTCTTATCTCACTGAAACCTTTATTAAATGAGCTTCCTGAAATATAAGAGACTCTTTTTGTAATAGGTTTAGTTATTTTTCCCTGAAGAAAAACAAATTCAAGAGCAGTTTTTGACAAGGAACAGCTTATATCTAAAACCTAAAACCAGTTTAGCATTGTCATTAAAACAGTATTATTCCTCTAGCAATTTTTTCATGCACTGAAAAAAATTATTATGTTTTGCCAAATAATGTTTAACAGTCAAACTTCTAAACCCCAGTAACACACTTTCTTTCACTCCTTTCAGGAAAATGTACATTCCTCTTGAATTAATTGAAAATATTATTTCCACACTAATACCGTTCCTTCTGGGCTCCGTGGGGTCCTGCATTTCCCCACAGGTGCCTGGGCAGGTTCAGTATTAAGTCAGTGACAAAAGAGTCAGGAAGGGCATTTGCTTGCATTCCGGCAGGAGAGATCATTGCATCTTCACTGCTGAAGGTTGCAGGGGCAAATATGAGAACAATGGCTAACTTTGGGTTTTTCCCGGGGCTGGGGAAAAGGCAGGATCAGGGAGCGGGGACCAATGGGAGAGCCCCGGGGAAGTGACGAGGGGCCAAGGCCAGCAGCCAACCGGGGAATTCAAACTGGAATAGGTTAACTCAACAGAACCATGCACCCTGGGAAAAGCCTCTTGGTCGCCTTAATCTAAAAGTATGTTCACCAGCCACTACAACACACTGGTCAAGAAGTACACACCCTTATTCAAGTGGAGCAGGACGTATGCGGAGCCACAAGCATGAGACTGAGATCTGTGGAGTCTTTTCCTGAGCAGAGAGTCTTCAAGCAGACGGCTAAATACTTTCTTCTGTTGGAGCCTGCAGAACCAAATCTTTGGCTCTGAGCACTATAAGTCTCAGTTAAACTTTCTTTCTCCTCTGAAACACTGGCAAGGTGTTCAGTAGCTCGAAAACACTTTTTATAGCAGGAGGAAGATTGGTAAACTTTATACAAACCACCAGAAGATTAAATTAAAATAAGAGTATCAGGTATTAATCTCCCACATGCTGTTCTCAGAGAAAAAATAGAAAAAAATAAAAAGTAAGTTTGTGCAAACCCAGTCAATTGGAAGGAGCGTGTATTTTGATCCTTATGGAAGAACTCTTAGTCCCTATTAGCACTGAAGCGTCCTGTCAAATGTCAAAGGACAGTTACGACAAATGATATTTCACATAGCAATGTCTAACAGCCTATAAAATAATACTATGGCATGACACAAGGAGTATATTATTAAAGATGCTCTGGTCATTGACAGCTTGAAAATAAATTTTACTGAGGTTTGTGATACTTTAATTTTATTTAAAAGAGCAGTAGAAAAAATAAGCACCCTGCCAGATGTTCATTGTCAAAGCAACTGAGCTCTGTTTTGGCTGAGCTTTGCAGTTCTGCAACACAACATCGAGATGCCATCTCTTGCAGGGCAGCAGATGAAATCAGGTGTTGAGCACAGAGGGAGCACAATTTACTCTAAATATTTTTATCAGCCTCAGCAAAAACTGTGTTTCATAAAGGATAAAAAAAAAAAAAAGTCTTCCTTTGCAAACAAAGATGTTAATAACTTTACATGATAAATGCTTGCCTTCCTCTAGACATTAAGCCATTTTTTGTGCAGGCGTTGCAGAAACTGTAAACTGAGTTATAGAACAGTTTTCTATGTCTTTGATACAGCAACTGTTAAGGAACACTCAAAGAGTGCACAGAGCTGCAAGGGAGGAGCTAACATGGCCACTGTATATTTGGAAAACTGTGTAGGTGATCTGGATGGAAAGGGGAAGGAGGATAAACCTTTACGTCTATTTATTCTCCCTTACCACGGTGGTAGAGTGGATGATTTGGTTTGTTTTCCTCATTCTTTTCTCCTGAGGTAAGGAGATGTGTGTGGAAGAAAATCACTGGAAAAGCAGTCAGAAATCTATTCTGAACTGGGTATAAGGAGTCCAAAAATATTACTAAAAGCAGTAGAAAGCAAAAAATGTTTTCACTCCGCCTCTAATCTATTCTCCTGGGAACACACTTGAACAGACTTAGAAAGTAAACTACCTAGAAAAAAAAAAAAAAGCAGTAAGATAGCATACATTTTGATTCTTTCCTTATTTTAAAACAATAAACAATAGCTTTCATTTAATTTTAAATTTATGGTAACTCCTGTTTAGATTCCAGAAGTTATTATTTTATAAAAATGTTTTAATTTGTATGTTTTGCTATTTGTCATATGTAAAGTGTTGTGTTCAAGCCTGTAAGTGTTTATTCATGTATTAGAGTAATTTTATCTGCATTAATAAACTTGTTGACTGAAAATAGTAGATGGGAATTTTGGTGAAACTTCTCACATTAGGAAAGCTATTCATTTGTCCACATATTTAAGGATTCAACTTTCCAGCTATCTGAAAAATACATTGAAAAAAGTAAATATCTACAATGAAAAAAGAAATACATTCCCTGAATCAAAAACCAAAAACCAATAAACAAACAAACCCACAGTTTATGTGAGAGAGATTATGAAAAAAAAAAAAAATCCCACTGCTTTCCTTCACACTGTTTTAACACGGTGTGTGCATTTTATCTTTTGAGATTTTACTTATGTACTCTTTTTTTCTTGTAGAATTGGAAATAAATACCAGTGTTTGTTATTTGTTATATCAAGTGATCATCAAAGACAGTCTGGATCCCACAGGTCCTTGAAGAGTATTTTGATACTTAAATAGTCCAAAATTAAAATCCTTTTGAAGTAGCTGATATTATATACCATCCTATTCTAGATTTGTTCCAGATTCTCATAAATTTGGTAAATTTACAGCATATGCTGCACTATTTCCTCTTAAACAGTGTTAAGAAAAAATTTCCACCCACAGAGCGATCAATGATAAACTGCATGTGTACAGTATTTCTGAAGAAGATAAGGTGGATTTAAATGAAAAAAATATTTAGACATCCAAATGCTGAAGAGAATATACTGCACAGGGGTTGGTCAAGAAAGAGAGCATAGAGGCAGGTGTTTTCACCTCCAGACTGGCTCTGTGTGCTGGTAATGCTGCAATGACTTCACAGCCCACCAAAAGTGACTGAATGGCTGCCTTTGGAAGTCTCAGCCTTACGGCTGCATGCAGCTTCCTACTTCAAATATCAGGTCAAGCATTTCTATGTACGGAAAAAGAACTTTATTGTTAGTAAAATGCCTGACAGAAGTAGAAATTGCACTAACTTGAATCTGACAATCAGACTTTATAATTTTTTCCCATCTAGTGCAAGGCGGAATGCAGAGACTAAACATATTCGGGGTGTTCCTGTCAGGGGGAAAAAAACACTATCAGCAAGAAAAAATGGGTAAAGTATGGGAAGTGTAATGGACAAGAAAGAATGAAAGGAAGAGACAAAGAGAAAAGGACTTCATGTTCTTCCTTGAGACTGACAATGACAGAGATGCTACAAAAAGCACGAGGGCATTACAGAGTGCTGCAGAGGTATTTGTTGTTCTGTCAGATTAGAAATAGAAAAAACTCACTAGTCGGAGCCTGAGGGACACTTACATAAGACTTCAGTCTAAAAGTTGACTCCTGTAAGATTTAAGAGCAAAGGGAGAAAATGAGTAATACAGAAATATGTTGGGCTGCGTCCGTTTTCTCCCATCCAAATATTTCTATAAATTTTGTTAATATCCCTTTTAAAAATCCATTTTAAAAATACAGAACTTGAAATACATTTTGTACTGCTAACTGTTCACTGCACTTGGGGCATGAGGAGAGGATTATAATTGGCAGTGACTATGCCACAAAATGGACTGTGCCAAAAATCTTCTCCATGTGGTGACAGTACCTTTAGCCAGCTGGCAGAGCTTAGATCAGCTCCTGGCCTTAATTTCCCTGTCACAGAAACAGGGCAGAAATCCTTTCAGAAGAGGGAGCTTCTGTTGTTAGGACTGTAATTACCAAGCTGAACCTCTCTGTTTAAAGCCATCTACTAAAATAATTCCTCAAAACCTTGCCATTTGCTTGGAAAGAAAACAATGGGGTAAAATAAAACCATCAAGAGCTTCTTCCTCTCTCTTCCCCAGGTAATGTAAAAGCATTCCTCCCCACTAGTTATGTCTTTTGAACAGTTTTGGCAGAATGACTGGAGAATTAGAAACATTTTCATGTTTCATTTCAGCATATTTAAGGTGTTTCTGTGTTTGTTACGTGTTCACATGCATTAACAGCGGAGCAGGTGGATCACATCAGTCCCTGACAGTTCAGTGGCTGTGAATATTCCACTCCTTGGACTTATGGCACTTATTAGATCTGATTCTTCATGCATGTTTCAGGTCTAAAATAGTGCTGTGTTTTTAAATCTTAATTTTCTTTCTTGCTTACAAATGTGAAAATAACTCTATCCTTCAGCCATTTTTCAGCTTTTACTGCCATTTAGAATAGCCCTATTTTTCTCTTTATAAAAGTCCTTCACTCATTCCTGTCATCACTGGGAGTATTTCATATAATCAAATGCCATAATTATACAATAATTTTCCAATATAGTAAGATTGTATTTTTGGATGAAACCAAGCTGCAGCTGTTTGGGGGAAGCAATCTCATTCTGTTTTCATGTAAGGGCTGGGTTCAACACTTCTCTTTGAGTACTGCTCTGGGACCTCAGAAGGAAATGCTGTTTTTCACAGCAGTGGTGGCGGAACTGGAAATTTACTTATACCGCCATCCTTACAGTCCTTTTCTACAAGATGTATTACTGTCTCTGTCCGGCTCCGTAGCTCACATGCGTGCATGCACAAACGCACGGCTAGCTTCAGTATAAAGTCGGTGGCAAAAGAGGCAGGAAGGGTCTTGGCGTGGCATTCCACAGGAGCAGTTTATTGCTTACACACTGGGAAAGGTTCCAGAGGCAAAGGCGAGAACAACGCCGAACTCAGAGGTTTTATCCTGGCCGGAGAAAAGGCGGGACTAGGGAATAGGACCAATGGGGAAGCTCTGGGGGAGTGACAAGGGGTGGAGGCTGACAGCCAACCGGGGAAGCCAAACTGGAGTAGATTAACATAACAGAGCAAGCATCCTGGGAGAAGCCTCCTTCTCTCACCAGGGCTGGTAAGTCTGTGGCACCAGAGACTGTCTTACCAAGAGCCCTCTCTGTCCCCTGTGCCACAGGCCCATCAGCCACCACAAAGATGCTAGATAATAAACTGCCTTTTTCTTAGCTGCTTTGGGCTCAAAATTGGGAAGAATTTTTAATTTATGTTGCAGATAAGTGACCTGGCCTTTACCTCAGAAGCTCAGTAAAGACATAGGAAAAAAAAAGACAGTGAGATATTTTCACATATCAGTGGAAGTTTTCTTTGTCCTTCAGGTAACTCTCTAACCTTGAAGCTGGAGCAGTTCTGAGATTTATTTAGAAGTTCAGAGCAGTCATGTAATCAAGGTGCCTTGTTACCACCTCTGAAATGGAGCACTTGAGATGTGGGCTCCTGAGGGCAGTTACACAGATATTAGCTCATACTGCTCAAGGGGCGTCTGTTTTTCCCTGCCTTAACTTGTACACTGCAATTTTCTGTTCTTGGCTTCCAAGCTAATTCTTGTTGGTGTGCAATTCAACTGAAAAGACACACATTGTGCCTCAAACAGTTCTGCAACTCTGTTCAAATTGCAATTAAGACATATTTCTCCTAATTAAACTTTTTGACCACTTAAATCAAAGGGTTGCTTAGGGAATTTAGTTTTCCATATTCCATTCATTCATCAAAATGCAGTTTATAAATATTCTTATAAACATGTGCAAAAGGCTGTGCCTTTTCAGACTTTGGCACTGTGACCCAATTTCTTTATGCAGACAACAGTCCATGTTTAAAACTTAATTAAAAAAAATGTTCTGTAGAATTAAGCCTTTTAAAGTTTTATTGGTGTCTCTGTTTTATATTAATTGTGTTGCATGTCCCCAGGTAATTTCACAAAGGGCATTTTAGAAAGGCAAATTCAGCTGATGGATGAATTTCTCTGCAGAGGTTTATTAACATTTTTGTCAATTTATCCCATTAAATACAGAAACATCCCTAGGTGGTAATGAAGTGCAATAGCAGCAGAGGCTTCACACAATGATGGCAAACAGATTCCAATAATTTTCTCAGTAGTATCCTCATAGCACAAGTGAAATGCTGATCTTTACAAGGATGGCTGGGTAAGTAAAAAAACCCCACACAGATAAAACCCAAAATATATATTTATGAATGTTAATTTAAAGTGAGCGTACCTCATTATGTCCTCAAACTTCAGCAGCAGCCTAGGGCATGGAATTAAGAGGAATTAATAGTATTGGCAGCAATATTTCCCCCAGTAAATCAAGCATGCCAGAAATTTGTGTAAATACATGTAAAGGCTGACAAATGAGGCATATGTAGCAGAAACTTGACCCTGAAATCTCACTTTACCTAAAAGAAGGGATAAAACACACAACCACCCCACACTCCAATGCCCACGAACGCCAGTGAAATGGTTCCTTTTAATTTCAGCAGGCAGTGCAACAGGATATCAAAAGGAGCTTGAAATTCAGATTTTGACTACTAAATATTTACAGCAACGAGCTTATGAATAAGTTACATTTCTTCACGGGGATTTTTCAGCAAACAGCTTCAAATAATTAATTTGAGAAACTGCAATTTATCTTTTTTCAGAAATATATCAAAAAAAGGAAAAAAATCACTGAATAACTTATTATTGCAAACTACTCCCTCCTGTGACAGTGACTCCCCATTTCTCACATCACAATGTATTTACTTTTACTGCATTAACATGGTTTTCTCCTATAACAAAAACATAAGTGTTCATAAGATTCTAAGAAATACTATGAATGTTACATTAAAGAATATATATTAAAATTTTGTAAAAACTCTTTTAAAGCTTAAGAAATTATAGTAAAATAAGGATAATGGTAAGAAAGTAAGTACTAAAAGGGATTTGAAGAACTCTGCTAAAAAAGTTGATCATAATATTAAATATTGCCATAAAAGAAATTACAGGTATGATTGAAGTTTAAATTATTAGGTTGTTCATAGTCAAAAAGTGGGAAATACATCCAAAGTTACATTGTGGGAGGGAAAAAATTGCCTATGACATGAAACAAAGCAAATTAAACAGATTCTCTCCACATTATCACCTCTAATTTGTGAATTAGTACTACTTATCTACCCATATGCAGTAAAAATTGTTTGACTTTTGGTACTTATCATCCCAACAGGGCTATAACTGCTCTCTGTCTCTTAACAGGCTTTGTGTATCATTATGATTTCCAGCAAACAGTGGGCAAAGTGAGTCTTTCAGAAACTCTTTCATGTTTGCTTGTTTGTCTGCTTGCTTGCTTTAAACAATGACAGATGAAACAGAAATGAGGTGGCTGGTGATGAATAACATAAAATGCAGAAATGAGAAAATCTGCCAAATACTGAAGCATCTTCAGTATTCACTTCTCCCTTTGAATATGTATATCCATCCCTTCTCAGAAAAATTATTGCATCAAAGTGTGTCATTTTTCCTTACTTTGGTGTTTTTCTAAGGTTGCCACAGAGAAACAGACAGCTGATTTTTATAATTGCAAGTTGTCTTTACCAGCAATAGGAAAAATAGACTCTCAGTTTCCAAACATAAAAAATTCTGGTCCTTTTTTTTGTTTTTTTTCCTTGAGAATGAGTCATCAAATACGTATCTTTTATTTCTTCTTCAGAACTGAATGATTTCATCCCAGGCTGAATCGTAGCCGTAGATTTCTCAAATAAACCAGTGCTCATCTGTATTTATCTTTGTTTTTCCTAGTTACAAAATAAATATTAGTTACTTAAAAATAATTGCTAGTGCTTTTCATTATCAGCTCAGAACTATTTCCAACAGAAAATAAGCAAATCCACGTGGCTGTTATTTAAAAGAAAATTCATCTTTTGACGACTTTTCAAGGATTAACAGTTTATAGTTTCATTAACCTTTAACAAAATACCTTCTTATTTTGGGTCTTAACACCAATCCACCAATCATAGAATTCCATCACATAAAATCTCACTGAACAAGCTATCAAGAGCCCAAAAATATGACCAGTTTAGGTAATTTTTAAATATTTGAAGTTAAAAAAAAAATTCCATTCTTGGGTTTAGATAAAGTATTAATTTTGTGCTCAGCCATTTAGGACTCCTTTTTAGAGATTAGACCTGCAAAGAAGTTCTGATTCCCTCGGACACACTTGAAATAATGATGTTGCACTGTGGTGCATTAGTTTTTACTTTCTCTTTCCCTATAAGGCCCTGGATTTCCAACTCAGGTAAAATACTTGTGTCTGTTCACTCATATAATACAGTAAACACTCCCACATTGGAAATCAGGTTTTTTAAATCAGTTGAGCATTGAATGAAAGCTCACAAATAGAGAACATTTGAGTTATTTGTTTATTTAGTTATTTATTTTTAATTTAGGACTGGATCCAAAGACCAAGACAGTCAGTGTAAACAGACTCTGGATAAATTTCTGTAAGTTTCTGCCCGGGAAAACTCTTAATTAGCTAGTTGGACAGTAAATATATCTTGATGTATTTTTTAGCAGTGCGGATGCTAAGTATTCATGAGATAAATAATATTTTACATTCAGTGTTGTAATTAAGAGGGCACTTTTTAGCAAGCTGATTCTATTTTCTTTTTTTTTTACACTGAGAATTATCGGTGTAAATCAGAATTACAATCAATACAGCATGAGGGAAATACATGCTCCTATAGAAAGCTAAGAAATTTTGAATATGGTCATTTAAAATGGCAAGTTTTAAACCATTTTCCACAATCCACAATCTATTTTAATCCACAAAGAAATTTTTTATTATAATTTATATTCTTTTCCACTTTTCTACATGTTCATTTAAAAATTAAATTCACCAAATTTACTTGTATGAGTTTCATATAGATAAACTGCTCATAAAGTTCTCTGATTAATCATGAAAGAGAACATAGTTCTTGCAGCTGGTATTGGAGAAGAAATTATTTATAAGGCTGTCTATGGACATATTTCTGACTATTGATTGTTTTGTACAAATCTAGTCGAGTTCCTCTGATACAGCTATCTTCTGTTTATCTTGGAACAAGTAGGGACTCTTTGCACACATGGATCAAACATTAAAAATAAAATGACTGATTTTGAAGTGTGAAATATAAGGGCAGCAAGTCCTAAATCCAAAATAGATTAAATGTCCAGGAAAACATTTAAGATCAGAGGAACACAGTGTAAACCCTCTTCAGGCAACTAACTTCCTAATGCATTGACTCAAAGAAAAAACTATCTGTTCCAAGTGAGATAAAAAGTCTGAACAAAAGTATTTAGAAAAGGGGAACCAAATTAATATTGTGTCCATTAACATCAGCATCAATCAAAAAATTTATTGGAATTTGTCACAAGATAAAATTGCTTTGGCTTGCTTAAAAATAATTGCCTGTCTTTATTTCTTTCCCTGCAAAAGCTTTCTTATTACTCCCATCCTGACTACTTACATGTTGCCATTAATTAAAGTGTAAGTTTCAAGAAAAATTGTTTTATCTCCCTTGTATTCTACCTGGTGACACCAGAATTCATTTCCAGATTGTACTTGGATAGAGTTAATTTTCTTCACAGTGGCTGGTATGGGTCTGTGTTTTGGATTTGTGCTGGAAACAGTCTAATATTGCACAGCAATTTTGTTATTGCTGAGCAGCACAAGTGCTTGCTTGCATGTAGACAAGGCTTTTTCTGCTTCTCTACTGTCCCACCAGCGAGGGGGCTGGGGGTGCACAAGAACCTGGGAGGGGATACAGCTGGGAAAGATTACTCCAATCAACCAGAGTGACATTCCATACCGTGTAGTGTCATGCTCAGCATGTAGTCCTGGGGAAAGGAGGAAAAAGAGGTTGTTTAGAGTGATGGCTTTGTCTTCCCAAGTCATCATCATGTGAAGTGGAGCCCTGCTTTCCTGGGAATGGCAGAACACAGCCTGCTTGCCCATGGGAAGTGGTGAATGAATTCTTTGGGTTGTTTTGCTTGCACACACAGCTTTGGCTTTACCTATTAAACTGTCTTTGTTTCAACCCAGCGTTCTTCTCTCTTTTACACTTCCAGTTCTGTCCCCCATCCCACGAGGGATGAGTAACTGGCTGTGTGGGGCTGTGTGGTTAACAGCTGGAGTTAAACCATGACAAGCTCTCAGAAACATTGGACTTCAGAGACACCATGAACCACTTCACCCCACCTGAAGATGGATATTTAAATAGTTCATATGAATTAGCTAGAAATCACTATTCGTTATTCATCTCTGATAAATGGCCTTTGGTGGTATTAAGAGAATCCAGACATCCAAAGACGTCCTTTGTGAAGTCCCTTCACTTTCTGCTCCACATAGGAGAGAGAGAATAAAAAGAATATTTATCATAAACAGCTGATAACTAATAGAACTAAGAAAATACTTGACATGTAGAAAAATCTCAGTGTCTGGAATTTTTCACAGTTAGAAAATGGCAAATACTGAAATTGTTCAAGGAAAATATAATGTAGTTGGAGCTGGAGGTGATAAGAGGGCTGATTTTCTTTGACAAACCACACTTTCTACATTCGCCCAATTTATTGATGCCAACAGAATCATTTATCTGCTTCAAGCACAGCAATGCATTCAGAAAATACACTTGCTGTGATAACATAGAAGCTGGAACAAACATTCCCAGGTTTGTAGGTCAGTCAGATGAGAATATTAACATCAACAAAAATGACCCGTTTTAGTCTCATTCATCCAGTAGAAAATTCCACCAAAATTAGTATCTTCCTAGATAATAGGACCACTCTAACAGTCTACCAATCCCAGAAATGGGGAAGCCTTTCCCATTTTGCTTTAGTCCTAGATAAATGTTCTCTTATCTCACGAAATTATCTGTAGTGCGTCTGGACACCCATGGAAGCAAACATGAATTTTACAGAAACAAACTTTTTAGCTCATGACTTTAAGGGCCCAACAAGCACCACAAGAAAGGTTTCTACACCACTAAACCAAGAGTAGGAGAGAAGAGGGACAAAAGTGAGGAAAAAGAGGCGTGGAAAGGCTCAGATGCAGAGGCAGGGAGCTGGTAAATCACATTGACTGTCCACTGCAGACAGCTTTAAGACTAACTAGTTCCATGTAGAAGGGTGCTTTGGTTATCAAAGTTTTTTTCTGATGCAGACTCTCCCTGCATCTCACCATAATAAAAATTACCTTTGTCCATATCTTTTTCCACATCTCAACTCCCTGCTGCTTCAGGGAAAATCAAATGACAAGCTAAATAAGCAAAGCACCCCAAAACCACGAAGTCTTTCTTTAATTTTAAAGTTTAGCAGGTATCTGGAAATAAGCAGTGGGGTAACTACCCTTCATAAGCAAAAGATAATGAATGCTAAAACTTTGCTGACGGCCAAGATCACAGTGATTCCATTACTATTTGCAGGTTTAATCTAGTACTTTTAATTACCACCTGCTCCCAAAATACCCTGGCCACTTGCTTCTGCCCTCACATTGCCAACTGGCCCAAGCATCATGTAGCAGTGCAAACAGATTATCAGATAAGAGAAATCAGTCCAGTCAAAAAGTTACCCAGAAAAGTGCTTTCAGCTGGACCAGTTCCCTGATACTGTTTACCTCCTGGCTGCATAAGCACTTGCATTAGTCACATTTTCAGGGGGTGAAAACAACCAGAATGGCTAAAGCCTTTCAACATAATTTCCTCAGAAAGCCATTTCCCTTTCAGGCTGTCTGGGCTTACGTGCTTAGGGTGAATTTCTTCTCCCTCTGCACAATGTGTTGTTCCTTCACGTGGTTGCTCAGGACTGTAAAAGCCCATAATCAATACTATTTGTACATGCTGTTGCAAACTCTGAGCAAGGCTGTGGGGGACAAAAGTTGCAAAGAGGGAAGGACGTAGGCTGTAAGGGAACTTGCGATCCTGTAGTTATGGGAAGTAGTTTCAATGTTTATGGTGCTGATCACGAAAATAACAGAAATAACCTAGACAAACAACTATAAGTTGCTTTTTCAGATACTCTAGATGCCATATTAAAGCTCATTTTAAGTTTCTTCAGTAGCTGTTTGATACTTGAGTGGAGATTGTGTTAGAAATTGTGTATTGAATTAAGAATCAAATAAAGCTCTTAAGTTTTATATCAGTTACACTCTGAATTAGTTAAGAAAATAAAAATCCCTCCTGCATAATCTCTTTGATACTTGCAAACAAAACACATACTTGGCATAAAAAACAGCCATTTTTCAGTTATCTCATGATAATATTATTGTTGGAATATTTTGACATATTATTTTTATTCCAGTCAGAATAAAAGCCTTGAAGTATACAAATTTTAATAGCATTAGAGTTTACTTGGTACAGTTGATTCTTCTTTTTTTTCTGAGCAAATGGATTTCAACAAATATTTCATAAAATTACAGCTCATGGAAGTATCATAAGTGCTCTCCTGAACAAGGTGGGAGCTCTTATGCAACAGATTCATGATGACTCAACTTGACCTTTCATTGTAAAATAGGATTGGACTTCTGCCACATTATGGATGCTCTTCTTGTAAATATCCAGATGCCCCCATTAGTTTCTAGAGGTTTTTCACCAGATAGAAAACAGTGGAAGTGGTTATAGCAGCATATGCTCTCGTACCACAAAACTAAATCAAGCCAATGATGTTATGAGTGTTCTGCAAGTTCTTGACAGATGTTTCAATAAGTACTTGTGCAATATGTATCACACATATGCATGTGTGTGTGTGTGCATTTGTGTAGCAAAATTTTAGCTGAGAATTTTCATTTGATTTTACATAAAGAAATCCAGAAAAAAAATTGTAATTTGATCAACATGTTACAGTGTGCCAGACAAGACCAGTTTGAAAAAGTTTCCTTATGATAGTACTGTAGATTCCTGTCTTAATTCCAGTGGGTTTAGAGCACCTAGTTATATATTTTATGACGACAGAAAAAAGCATGTTTAAGGTGACTGGATTAGATCATTAAACCATCAACATTTGCTTCAAATTTTTCATGGTTGTCACCCCAGCTGACAACTAAGCCACACACGGATGCTTGCTCATTCCCCTACCAGAACTCCCCAGTGTGGTGGGGCAGAGAATCAGGAATGTAAAAGCTAGAGAACTCATGGGTTAAGATCAAGTTTAATAGGGAAAGAAAAAGCCACGTGCACAAGCAAAGCAAGGCAAGGAATTCATTCATTCACCACTTTCTATGGGCAGGCAGGTGTGTTCAGCCATTCCCAGGAAAGCAGGGTTCCATCCTGCATAATGGTGACTTGAAAAAGACAAATACCATCACTCTAAATGTCCTCCCCTTCCTTCTTCACCCAGCTTTATATACTGAGCATGATGACATGATATAGAATACCTTTTTAGTCAGCTGGGGTCAGCTGTCCTGGCTGTGTCCACTCCCAACTTCTTGTGCACCCCCAGCCTCCTCACTGCAGGGGTGTGAGAAGCAGAAAAGGCCTTGGCTCTGTGTAAGCTCTGCTCAGCAGTAACTAAAACATCTCTGGGTTATCAAGACTGTTTCCATAAAAAAATCCAAAACATAACCCCATACCAGCTACTGTGACAAACATTAACTCTGTCACGGCCAAAGTCAGCACAATATTACATGCAGGAAATAATCTGGTTTAGAGTCTTCTAAAGTTCAGAAGAAAAAAAGCAAGCCACTAACAAAAACCTACCAGAAAATTAGCACACCAAGACAGGGCGCTTAGTATGGACACATATATACAATAAGTACATACTAAATGGAAAGATGAGTCGTAGCTTATGGTGTGAAACCACAGCACTAGTCTGTGACATCCAGAACTGTGGTTAAATCCAAGTAAGCTTCTTGTTTGAAATGCAATTACAGCGATCTTTGCAGATGATTTGCTGTTACTGGCAATTTTTAGATCTAGAAAGGAATGTTATTCTATTTACGAATGTTTCTGACTCCTCTAAATATTTATTCACTGATGAGGGACAAATCAGTATCACAATTTTCTCTGCTACTGTTAAGGATCCCCCTGCAAAACACAAGAGTTGTGTCTGCTACCTAATTTTCAAATAATGAAGTCTTAGAACAGTTTAAAAAGTATTAAAACAAATAGGTTCAAAGTACATACAGGGCCTATGCTTTTGACCTTACTAAATCTGTAGAATGTTAGTTTGCCGAGTTCCTAGTACGTTCTGTAATGAAAAGAATTAATTCTGATGTCAGCAGGACTCTTCCCCAAACTCTTGCCTTCCAACAGAAGCTCCAAATTCAGTTACACCTGGGAAGGAAATTAAAAA
>VZTI01001119.1:1296886-1330441 GCA_013397865.1 Struthidea cinerea | reverse complement strand
AAAAAAAAAAAAGATTGTTCTTTTCACATGCAGCAGCATGAAGATATGACCTTTGAAATTCCTTGTAGAATTCTGCCAGAGAGCTGCAAGAGAAACAAGAAAATGTCCTCAGCATGGTGCAGCTCACGTTTCACAAACACTTCAGAAAACAGGATATAGTTTTCTCATGGGCGTACCTTCAGCTCATTACAGACAGCAAACTGTGAGGACTGCTCACAAAGCAAAATGAGTAAATTAATTATATGACAAGTGTTAATATCTTATTTAAAAAGAGGAATCCCTAAATATCAATTAAAAGTTTTCCTTAGTGTTGGAGATTGCTTAAATCTTAAAAGACAAAACAACCCATCAAAATCTTAATGTGAGAGAAAACTCATCCTTTTTTTTTTTTCCATTTACAACACTTTATAATATTAAAATGAGTAAACATTTTTTCAAGCAGAGAGCTTCAGTGCTGAAAATCATGTCTTATATGATTAAGAAGTTTCCATGGGAGTTTTTATTCCCATGAATAAACAATTCTGTCATTGTGATGAAAAAAAAGTAATATCTAGTGGGATAATTTAATATATTGCTTAATCTTGAAACTCAATTTTAAATTTAGGAATAATATGGAGTTGAAAAAATTTAAAGCCATATAATTTTCTTTAGCATGTTCAGAGAATCAGATCTACCTTAGTTCAATCTCAGTGAATGTTGAAACTGTAAAATAGTACCAAACTGGAAACTGTCCTATGTCTTAATATTTCACATAAATATGGTGCCAATCAACAAAATCCGAGATCTCTTTTACTGGTTATTTCACCTTAGCAGACACTTTAATATCCAGTAAAGGCACTTTATTTTTGCAACAAAATAAAAATGTCTCTAGCTTGCTCAGTATTACTGAGTATTACTCTTTCATTTCCAGCATTCCCATTAGTGTAATCAAAATGAAATGTTGCT
This sequence comes from Struthidea cinerea, assembly GCA_013397865.1. Taxonomy (NCBI): domain Eukaryota; kingdom Metazoa; phylum Chordata; class Aves; order Passeriformes; family Corcoracidae; genus Struthidea; species Struthidea cinerea. The sequence continues at coordinate 1,329,496 of VZTI01001119.1, read as the reverse complement.
GCCATAGTAAGGGAGAGTGGGATTGAGCTCTTCCTGCTACAGGAGATGAAGTAGGAGGAGGAGGGAATAAAGAGATGCTAGAGACAGAAACCAACATTATCTGGTTTTTGCTTGTGTTGATGTTTTTGCAGGTCACTTCCTCCCTCAACTTGCAATCACCAGTTCTACACTGCAATCTCTGCCTCAAAAACATCCAAAAAAGTTGGCTTTTTAGGAGGTGGATGGTGGGTCTCTTGTTGAAGGTTAAAGGCTGTTGAGATCTGGAAGAATCTAGCAAAATTTTAATAGCCATTCAATGCAGGAAGCAAATGGACATGTGCCAGAATATCAAATAAAAATAAAATCTGGATATTCTTTGCAATAACTTTGCCCCAAAATAAAATTTGCACATTTTGAATATATTTTAATATTAATCAAAAACTGCTGTCATTAGATAGAAATCATAAATATTTGCATCCATAGGATAACTTCTTATGTTGGGCTTGGATGACAAATCCTTAATAAAATAATTGTTATTTTTTACAATTATAATACTCTGTTCTTATCTTTATATAAAAGCTATGCTTGCCATCTTTATGCCTTTGACCTTTTAAAATTAAATAATCCAAATAATATTAAAAGCTCGCTTCTTATAAAAACCTGACTGTTTTTAATGCTCATTTTTATATCAGACTTATTGCCTGTCCCTAAAATTGTCTAATTTTTCAATTTCCTTTTCAAAGCAAGGCAACTCATATTGCAAGAAGGATTCCAAATTAATCTGCATCACTCATTTATATAGAGACCTTTATGGAGTGTTTATTCACATCAGAAAGCAAACAAAAATTAGTGTAAAGAGAATGAAAATAAATCCATTTTCCAAATCGATCTCATAAATTTTTTGCAGCATTAGCACAGGTCTCTGGCTGAGAGCTTCCACTTCTATTGTCATTCTATAATTATCTGGAAAAAGGGCATTATTTCACCATACAAGTGGAGCAGCGATCTCTCTTATTGAACAACATGGTATGTCAAGTGGTGTGCAGTACTCAGCTGATGCACTGATATAAATCTGAATACACAGTTTGAAACAAACATTAGTAGGAAAGCATATATCTTGTTTCTACTGAAATCCTAAGGGCACAAATTTTGTTTAGTTTAACATTTTGAGATTATAACCACTCAGTTAAGATATCTTTATATATATATTTACTGGGTGAAAAAACTGCTTGCTAAAACATTTATGAAAACACAATGCCAAAAAAAATGAAATTAATCAAGCTTTCATAGTGACTTCAGTGGTGACTTCTCATATAATATTAGCTGGATATCAAATATCCACTTTTTTGTTTATCAAGCAGAAGGTTTCGTCTCTAATTCACTTTTCCCTCTTTCTAGCTGTAGGACTTGATACATGTATGTTTTCAACAAGGAACTCTTTCACTCTATCTCTCCATTTGAAGACACAGTGTTACTAAATTCAGTCTCCCATCTCCCAGAGAATATTAGCATATCCTACTAGTCTAATCTGATAAAAACCCTAAACCTGTGATATTTGTGAGAGTTAAATATTTCATTTTTTCATGGATGGATTCAGTTTCATTTTATGCCAACTAAATATAGCAGAAGAAAAGGGCTCTTTTTCCATTGCATAAGAATTGTTAGTGCTTATGGGCTCCATATGCATTTCTGTATCAACTTCAGAAGAAACTGTTGAAGAAACTGCCTGAGAGAGCTCCCATCAGTCTTGCAGCCCATCCAGGGAGCGTCACAAAGTGATAGCACTGCCTTTTTTCCTGTCAAGTTGGTAACATACAACGGGTAAAGGACTGAGCAAAACATCTCTGCTTTCGTCAGCCTATACCCTGCTTTGTCTTTGTGTGTGTGTGTGTATGCATGTCCATCTCTATGTATGCAGGTCATATAGATCACATATAAGTGTATAAATGTGTGTATATATATATATATATACACATATATATTACATCTAAGTATTTTCTGATGAAAATGTTCTGGGAAAAGCATGTGGCACCAGGTGGTTTTGCAGTGCTAGCTCCTTCCTTTTCTTGGTTGGAGTCTGTAGAGAGTGTAATGCACTGGTATATTTATTGCATGTAATATATTAAGCACATAATTATAAACATGTTATTACTACTATAGAGATTTATACAGCTCATATTGGATGTACCTTTATATTATTCCTAACCAATGAATCTGACACAGGTTGCTTTCTTCATCTCAGACCAAATTGCTCAGTCCAACTCTGTTTCTACATCACTACTCCCAGTTCCACCACAGGGAGTAGCAGAGGGAGCAGCAGGCAGTCACTGTGCTCCTCCAGTACTTGGCTTATTTTTAGGGGTCTAAAAAAAGGTAAAACTGGCAGTTATGGTCAATTAAATCAATTTGTGAAGAAATTTAGCCTTATAACAGAAATATTTTTAGATTACAACCTGCTAAAGTTGGTATATCACACCATATACTATCAGTCTATAAATTAAAACAAATTATCTGCAATGGAAGTCAATCAGTTCTTAGGACTTCTAGAACAAAAAGAGACAGATAAGGCACTTCTTTAGAAGAGAGACATCTGAAAACAAACAATTATATGAAGACTAAATGAATTGTTCCTTTTATTTTTCTGAATATACCCACGATTTTCTGGAAAGTGACAGGATATATTTGTCTTTAATTAGTGAGTGGGCAAGGTACAGTGGGCAAGTTAGTCACAATGTTTCTCTGCAGGGAAACCTCAAATGCCTTCATAAGCAATCAGGAAAGAAAATAAGAAAATAAGAAAATAAATAAGAAAATAAGACCTAGTCCTTTGCAGAGAATCAGAAACAGAATATATTGTCAGTTTGTTAAGTAACCCACCTAAGTATTAGATGCTATGTCATAATTATTTCTTGAAACTTCCTATCAGTGGACTCAGAACTCAGAATTGTTCTCTTGGTGTAAGATGAATTAGAGGATATAGGCCCAGAATATTTTTGTCTTAATGTAATGTACTGATAAATGCAATCATCTAAATTACCAAGTAATTTAATTTATTAATGTGCATGTTGAACAGTTATTAGACGGCAAAAACCCTTCAGTATCTGATTCACAATTATCCAACACAAGGACTGAAGAGAATGATTCATTTGCCTTCAGATAGATAGTAGTTTTTCCCTTTCTCTAATAAAGGGTATGTCTCCACCTCATTGACTTACGTGATTTAACCAAGATTAAGTGATCTGCCTACAACTATAAAAAACATTTCTGGAGGACAGCCCAGGCCTTGCAACTCCATGGTTCCTGTTTTTATCAGAAACAAGCCTTCTGTTCCTTATCTAGATTTAGTCCAGTCTCCTGAGGAGTTCAGTCTGGTTTGATGAAGTGTGTGGATAGAAGCCTCATTTTGGTGGTGCTTTCATTCAGACCGTGCTCACTTTCAGCTGCACATTCAGCTGAAGATTTTTTCATGAAACAAAAGTTCAACTTCAATGACAAACTCAGATCTGCCTTTTAATAATTAAGCTACCATCCAGCAGAAAACACGTGTTTCTTCTGTAACAGCTCCTTTCATACATTAATCCTAGTGAGGCAATTTCCTCTTTGTCTCTTAGTCCACCTACTACTTCTCCATTTACTATTTTTCAAGAATTCTGCTTGCAAGTAGAACAGATTATTTGCATGATTGTAGTAGACTAATATTACTGAACTATGGTAAAACACTGATTCAGACAAAGTCTGGAAAAAGGCTAACAAACACAAAGTGAAAGCTTTCTGACAAATAGACAAAGCAATAATTACCTGTGTCTCTCCAAGCAGCTATAATTAGCAGGAGTAGAGCTAATAATTTTAAGTCATGCTGGTGATCTTTTGTTTCAGCATTTAAAAACACACACAAAGGCTTTCTCATCAGACAATATATTTAAAGAACCCCTTCTCTTTACCCTTACTATCACAGAATTTCATAGGTTGTCATCTCTCAAAAGAACAGCTGCACGACAGCAACACCACACTTTTAAATAAATCAGCAAAGCAAGCTTTGTTATTTACAACCATTATTGGACTTCTGAGTGGATGGGTTGTGCCTCTATTTTCTAATTATTTTAAGATTTCAATAGCCATTTAGGTAGCAAGGAAAGCAAGAGAAAGGGAAAGGAAAGTTGACTCATGTAAAGAAATGTTAGGGTACAAAATACAGAGCATGACTAAAGTACTGCTGTGGAATCTGCAGATAGAAAGACTTACTACCTGCAGAAAGTGTTACTGATGTCTTACCTGTCTGCATAAAAAATGCAACCTGCAGGGAATGCAAATTCATCAATTGTTTTCATTTTGTGATTTCATGGAGCGAAATATATGTGTAATATAGCATCAAATAAGCAAAGAAAATAGAAGACCATCCACAGAAACTTTAGTCATGGCTTGTCAAAGGGAAATGTGTTTCCACAAATAATTCCAAGAATATATTAAAAAAAGGAAGTAGCCATTAATTTTGAGCAGATTTTCCAAATATGAAATACACTAACAAGATCATGGCATGATCCTTACCTCCACTTCATATTCAAGCTCACAATGAAAACTAATAAATACTTAATATTTGTGGAAAAAACCCACAGTATTTTTATTCCATTGGAGATAATACTCTTAAACAAGCTTTTTTTATTGACCCTGGGTATAGATCCTCCCAACAGATGGAATTCTCAAAGATAATAATCATCAGGAACACAATACTCTCTCATTTTTGAAAGCACCCCAGTGGCTCAGAAACTTATAAATATAGCCTTCATCACTAAGAGAGAAACACGAAAAAATATTAAAAAGTGTTTGAGTATTTTTAACTTTTTGTTTTAAATACTTTCTTAAGGAGGGCATTTTTCTTTCCCACAACCAATATATTTTTTTCCTCCTTTCAGATGCCCAAGGGAGAGTTAATAAATCAGGAATAGATGCAGGCTGGATATAACTGGGCTCAAGAAGCATTGCTCTGGCCTTTCTTGAGAAGAGGATATGAGAAAGCAAGACACTCCTTAGGCAACTGCTTGGGTAATTGCAGGCAGAGGGGACGTGGATGAGGGAAACATCTAACAGGGAAGTATCAAAGAAGCAGAAGATGAAACACATGGGAAATTCCAGGGAACGTCAGTTTTCAGATGAATTGGTGAAGAAAATATGGTAAGACAATAATTATATGGCATTAGCAAAAGGGTCACAAAGCTTGGAAATATTCTGGAAGTTACTGATGGCTCCTTCTCTATGGGACACAGCAGCCTGTGATCACAGATTAATATATTCCATTGTCATTCACAACCATTGTTTCAAATGTCTCTGAAGAAAAGTGGCTGAAATATACCCACCTAAGAGAATGAGAGAGAGAGATGGGGTGAGGTAGCCAGAAGAGAGAGGAAAAGGGAGAAGGAGAGGGGGCTGGATTATAGGGGTTTGTGCCACCATGACCCAATACAAACCTATACAGAAAAAAACATAATAGTTCATGAACTTTCAGAGATGAAAGAGTCAAAAAGAAGATTGTAGATCACTATGGGCATTTTATGATGCGCGCATTATTAGAGGTAGCTCAGGCAGTAGTCCTGAGGCCACCTGTGTGCTGCAACTTGACTAGTGTGAAACCAAATTTAGGGCAGCGTTCTGAAAGTGTGACTTCAATTTTAAAGCTCAACGGGGACACAGGGTGTTATTGGTTACTGTCCTGCCTACATGACATGAAGTCAACTGTTCAAAATTAAAATATTTCCAGGAACCATCAGAAGACCACTGAGCACACTAGAAATCTCTTGGACCTCATAGAGCTTCAAAATATAAAACCTGTAGAGTTCGTTGTTTAACAATGACATGTATTAAAAAGGAAAAGAGAAAAAAGAGAAGTCACTTGTATAGTTATGTATTTGAATTCTATTTTAGAGCAGGTTGATATATTTGATGAAATTACCACTTTAAGACTGAAATTTGTAGAGTGCAAGGAGTGCAAAATCTTAATAATTTTTTACTGTAAGGCTTCTTGAACTTCCAATGTTTAATTGAATAGTTATTTCCGTCTTTATTGTATCTCCATCAATCTTACGGTCATTTGTATTTCTCTGTTTTATAAATTAAAATTCTTCCGAACAGAGTTTCTGATGTGTGCATATTTCTTGATTGCAAGGTGACATTTGTATAGGTGTTTGTAGAAAAACCTTTTAAAAAATGAGGTGCTGATTAAAAACTGCAAACCCACTTTAGTTTCAAATACTTTTTTAGGTGTGTTAAACTTTCCATATAGTGTAGTGGGTTGACCCTGGCTGGATGCCAAGAACCAACCAAAGATATTCTGTCAATTCCCTCTGCAACCGGACAGGGGAGAGAAAATAGAACAAGGGGTTCATGGGTTGACATAAGGACTGGGAGAGAGCACTCACCAAATACTGTCACAGGAAAAACATTTAAATTAGAGATATTAATTGAATTTATAAATATCAAAAGTAAAGCAGGATAATAAAAAGTTAAGCAAGACCTTAAAAACACCTTTCCTCTATCCTTCCCTCCTGCCCAGCTCTACCTCCTACCCCAAGCAGTGCAGGGAGATGGGAATGGGAGTTATGGTCAGTGATCACACATTGTTCCAGCCACTGCTCAGAGAGAGGAGTCCTTCCCCTGCTCCAGCATGGGATCTTTCCCATGGGAGATAACTCTCCATGAACTCCAGCATGAGTCCATCCCACTGGCAACATTCCTCCCCAGACTGCTGCAATCTGGGTTACCCTTCCATGGTGTGCGCTCCTTCAGGCACAGCCAGTGTGGGTCCCCCACAGGGTCCTGCCAGGAAACCTGATTCAGTGTGGGCTCCTCTCTCCACGGGTCCACAGGAAACTTTCTAGGAGCCTGATCCAGAGAGGGGCCCCCACAGAGTCACAGCCTCGTCTCAGGCATCCACCTGCTACAGCGTGAGGCTCCTCCAGGGGGTGGATCCCCATGGTCCTCCCCATGCATCCCCATGGTCCTCCATGGGCTGCAGAGGCACAGCTGCTTTACCATGGGCTGCACCACGGGCTGCAGGGAATCTCAGCTACAGCTCCTGGAGCACCTCCTGCTGCTCCTTCCTCACTGACCTTGGTGTCTGCAGGGCTGTCCTCTCACATTTTCTCACCCCACTTTTCTCTGGACACAATTACAACTGCACAATAACATTTTTCTTTTAAAATATGTTATCACAGAGGCATTGTCACAATTTCTAATTGGTCCAGCACATCCATCTTCAAGCCAGCAGGGATTGGCTCTGGTGAGATGGAGGAAGCTTTTGGAAGCTTGTCACAGACTCTACCCCTGTAAACCCCGCAGTATCAACACCTGGCCATACAAACCCAATACAGATTCAAAGTATTTTTGCTGCAACAACCAGATTGCATTTGTGTGGGAAAAAAGAAAAGAGATCTTTCCTGGTAGAGCTCATTAAGAAATCTAAGATAAAAAAATAAGTCTTGTAGATTTTTCTAATAACTGCCTATGTAAACATTGGAATAAAGTGTAATGTTTTGTTTGAGAGTCTGAAGATTCTCTTTCACTGTGCTGCAAGTGAACCACTTTCCTGAAATATAATGATGTGGACTAGTGACATTCTTGATATATGACTTTAGCCCCTTATTTTATTGAAATACAAGGAATTTAGAAAAAGTGATATTGCAGATCACAATACTTCTGTATGAAAATCAGAGCAGTATAAGCACAGAAAGGCAGAACCTGGGGAAAAAAAACAAACCAGAAAATTATTATATATATATATTATCATTAAATAGAAAAAAAATAGCAGTAGACACAGTAATTGCTGAAGGATGAAGACAATACTGTTAAACAGAAAATCAATAGCAACATTTGTACACAAAGTGACTTATATTACATTCTGTCACTGAACCTTAAACCTAATTGACACTCAATAGGTCTGTCCTTTCCAGTTCTATTTTCTAGTTTATTTCTGTGTTAAAAAATGGCAAGTCCTCGACAGCACATTATCTGATATTTTAAAAAGCTTTTATTGCATAGGTCAATTTTCTATTGTTCCAAAGGGCTCTGTGCCCATTTGAAAGAAAGGGTTGTACCTTGCTTAAGTCAATATGAAATAAAATTTTGGTGAAGAAAACACAGACAGTGAATTGACAAGCTACAACCAATTCAGTGAAGGCTTAAATTCATTCATTCATCATCACTGAAAGCAGTTTTTAAATGTGCTGTTCTTTTAGCAGCTGAGTCAGGTACCCAAACTCCCCATATGTTACTCAGAGAGAGAAAAGTGTCAGAAAATAAGGTTCATGACTGCTATAATACCCCAAGTCAGGAGGAATTAATAAAGAGAGGTTGTATCTTGACTCCCTCACACCCTGAGTCTTCAGGCTATGCATTTCCATGACACCAGTGGCAGGTCACAATTGAATCTGGAATTCCTCTTAAACGAAGCAGTAGATCATTGTTCTAAAATTTAACAAGGAAAAGGGAGATGTAGAATCAGTTACATCTGCAGCTGGGAGAGACTCAAGGCTACAGAAACAGACCCACTGCTAGTTTAACTGTACTGGGGAAAACAGTCAGACACAGCTTACACATTCTGACTAAAATAATAACTAAGAATCTGTTATCTAGCAAATGTTCTATATAGATAGATCCTCATGGGAGCACAGGCATGAGAAAATTCCGAGTGTTTGCTTACTGGTGAATGTGTAAACAGACAGAAAATTTAAACAGATTTTTTTTGAAAAATGTTTGTCCTTCCTCCCCAGAAGGAAAACTAAAATAATTAAAACATAGTCAAGCTAGGCCTTGACTGGATGAATTTAAAATATATGGTTTCAATACAAGACAGTTCACCTAATTTAGTTTATTCTTCCACCTGTATTCTGTACCACTAGATAGAAAACTTTTACTCTTCCACCTGTATCTCTTACGACTCGCCCCAGAAGGTGAGGGTAATCCAGGTTCTTGTTAATAGCTCCCTTGGGGCAGATTAGAGTGAAACAATACTGAATGATCAGTGTTCGTAAACATATATATATAAATATGTAAGTTTTATTTTAGAACGATTTGGTTGCAAAGGAAAGCAGTTAAGTAGCCATTTTTGCTATTGTATATTGTAATACAGCAATAAAAAAGCGTAAAAATATCACTTAAAAATGTATAAGGAAAAAGAAAAAAGTTATAAGAGTAAAAAGATACATAATCACCACCCATGATACAGCAATAAGAACTAATTGTTACAATTTCAATATCTGTTGACATCATCTGTTGTATTGTGTCACAACGTCCTAAGCACATTAGCCAAGAAAGATTGCTTAAAGGTGCAAAATTCTTAAATGTAACTTTCCATTTAAGAAACAAAAAATCAGAATAAATGGAAGGGCAAGGTCTGGGGTTATCATACTGCTTGATGGGAAATATACTTTTTAACATGTGGGTTTCTGTCTTAATTTAACACTATCTCCAAGTTTACTGAATTAGGTACCTTAACTCTAAAATACTGTTTGTAAATGATTCAGAAAAGCTTCTGGGAAAGTTTACTTCTGCATCCATAATTATATTTCTATATATCTCACAGGATCGTGGTAGCCATTTACCTTATCTAAGAAGTATCAGTATACATGTAATTCTAAATTACTCTAAAATTGAATAATGCAGGGAATATCTCGCTCAGATAACCATATCAGTCTGTATTACTATTAGAGCCCTACACTTGCATTTTGTATGTATCAGGTACATTCGCTTAGGTCTATTATTAAATCAGATATAATGAATGATTTACTGAATTCAAGGACAGAAATCTATACTCAGGTTAATTGATATTGATTTGTAACTAGCACCACATTCAACAACATTGAGATCACAAGAGGTGATAACATAAATTAGTGAAATTATTCTGTCAGATCTAATGGCAACAGTAAATGTAGCATTCAATTTGCCCAGAGAACTTTTTCTACAACACATGAATCTACTCCTAGCACCATTTTACAGTCTATTCCATTATTAATCACATGATTTTAGAGAAGAAAATATATCAGTATGAGTTGCTAGAGGAGTTTTCAATCTGTACCATGGATTAAAAATAAGAACCAAAACATGGCTTCGTTGGAGTGTATACATACACATTCAGAAGAATAAACCTCTGGGTCCTAACAGATCTATCAGACTAGGATGATCAAGGAACTTGATATATTTAAGCCAGAAATAATGTGCTTATCTTTCTGGGAAGTGGGCTTAATTAAAACAAAAGACTATTCCCGTCAGTCTGTGCTCAGTATGCCAACTTTATTTTAAGAGTTTGTGCTTACTGTTTGTTCTGGTGTATAACGTTTTTACTTCAAAAAAAAGAGCAAAACCATCCAGTTTGGAAACACTTTCTGGACAAAAAGGACCTGAAGTTTATGACAAATGGCATTCGAAAAACAGTTTGCCAATACATAAATGTCTGTGCATCCAAAATACAATTTTCAATGTATCACTTTCAGCTTAGCAGAAAATAAACATATTTCCATAAATATTTTTTTAGAAATTTTTTTATGTAAAACATAGAAACAAAAATGTAAGTGAAATATATGAGCAGGGGCACCTTCAACTACTTTAGATTGCACAGAGCCTTGCCCAGTCTGACCTTGAATGTTTCCAGGGATGGGGCATCCACCACCTGTCTGGGAAACCTATGCCAGTGTTTTGTCACCCTCAATGCAAATATTTCTTCCTCACATCTTTCTTATAGGCCCCCTTTAGGTACTGAAAGGCTGCTATAAGGTCTCCCCAGAGCCTTCTCAAAGCTGAACAGCACCAACTCTCAGCCTTTCCTCATAGGTGAGGTGCTTCAGCCCTCTGATCTTCTCCAAGGCCCTCCTCTGGAATGGCTCAAGCAGGTCCATGCCCTTCCTGTAGCAGGGACCCCAGAGCTGGATGCAGCACTCCAGGTGAGGTCTCACCAGAGCAGAGCAGAGAATCCCTTCCCTCATCCTACTGGCTACACTGCTTTGGTTGCAGCCCAGGCACAGTCAGCTTTCTGGGCTGTGAGAGCACATTCCTGGGCCACGTCCAGCTTTTCACCCGATAGTCCCCCCCAAGTCCTTCTCAGCAGGGCTGCTCTCAATCTTCATCCACTGACCAGCCCATCCATCAAATCCATATGTCTCCAATTTAGAGTGAAGGATGTTGTGGGCTGACCATGTCAAAGGCCTTTCAGAATTCCAGAGAGATGATTTGTTGGTGAGGTGTATGACACTTTATTCATTTCACAGCATAACAAGCTTTCAAGATGCCACAGGAATTCTTGGTGTTTAAAGGGGCACCTATTATGTACCAGTGTTTAAATACCTGCCAGAGGACACTGTGTTGTAGTGGCCACGCCCTCATTTAGATCCTAACACCCCCACCAAATGTTGGATTTATCCATTAGGCAGCTGTCTTGATCAGATATCGTCAGAATAAAGCAGAAAGAAAACAGGAAAAGAAACTTCAGTGGGATAGAAACAAAAAGAGGAAAATAAGGGGGACTGACATTTGGAATGCATAAAAATTTAGGTCCCTTTTAATAGTATTTTTTTCCTACAGAATTTAGCATTCCAATTAACACTAAAAATAAAAAAGACAAAATTAAAAAGAAGTTCACTATTACTGCAGTTCATTCCAGTATGAGAGAAGAATGGACAGCTATCCTATAATAAATTGAAATATTTAAATTTTATCCTCTGGTATCTTTCACCTTGTAGTGAATATATATGCAACTGTCCTCTAGTAACCTGAATAACTTAACATTATTAGGATATTGTAGTTCACCACTATTGGACTTTGAAATGGGTTTCGGTAATCAGTAAATAGTTACATGTACAAAAGAAACCCACAGGCATTCTCCATCTCTTTTAAGGGAATCTAAGGAAAATATTTCATTTTTAATACTGTACAAAATAAGCTTGTTTTAGAAAAACTGCTACTATGGTTTAAGCATTTGTTAGCTGCTCTTCAGACATACTGCATTTCTTAAACAGAAGAACTTAGTTACACTGAAATACAAGATAAACTCAAAAAACAAGTTAAGCTCAAGAAAAAACTGAATTTTATTTTAAAATCAAATATATTTTATAATTGTTGATTTCATTTTCCTCAATTATTTCTTCAAACACAAAACAATCATAACAAATTTCTCCAAATCGTAAAGAAAGAAAGAAGCACCAAGAGGCACATGGAAAGATATACCAAGAGAGATTAATATTTAATTTTGTATTCTTTTGCCATTCAGACACAATGATCATAACATTATTTTGATATAAATCAGATCACACCTAAGAGAAAAATCTCTGAGATTCATTATCTATTTACAGTGAAGAAAACTATGCATTAATAATAAATAATTTGCAGCAGCTTACAATAGGACCTTGCCTAACCAAGAATGTTCTCCTTACAGCTCTCAAAGGGAATAATTAATTTTAAGTCTATCAGGATATTTCAGATGTATTTTAGCATTAAAAAAGAAAAAATATTCATGACTGAAATTTCTTCTTTAGTAATAATGAAGAAAGATGGATTTCTTGCACACTTGAGTGCTTCTGAAATTCTGTATAAAATGTATTTCTTTCCTGCAGGAATGTACCAAACTTAAAGTCCCAGATGTGTCATCAATGTGATCCACATTCCTGAGATGCCTGTAGAACTGATGGAAAATCTTATAATCTTTTAGCTACCTTAAATTCAATCATATTATATTTTATATTCAAGCTATTTCTAGCATAGAATTAATTTATTTGGTCTTCCAGATAGATTGATTAATTAGTAGATGTTCAAGTTTCAAACTATTCACACTTCCTCACCATCAAGCAAATTGCCTACAAGTTTACAATTAGACAGTCAGAAAGGGGAGGAGGAACCATGGGAAAAGAAGGAAGAACATAAGGCTGTCACCAACAACTCAAAAGATTGGATAGGTCCAGAAAAATATGATCATTGGAAATGATCAGCCTATGTTAAAAGTACAATATTTCCAGTGAGATTAGGTTTAAGAAAAAGGAGAAATTATGTGTTTAATTCCTCTTCTTTTGCGAACATCTTAGATTGATTACAAAGAAAACAGGGAACACCATAGTGCTTTGTTAGATGAAAACTAAAATGGATTCTTGGGAACCGTATCTAACTGGATCTCATGTTGCTGGAATGTCTTTAGGTCAAAACTATTCCAGGCCCTGGCAAACGTAGGGGACATGGGTATGCAAGAGTATGGACAGACCATCCTTATTCTTCTAAATGAAGCAGAGGGGATGGACTGCAAAATAATTCTCAAACGTACCCTGACTGACAACGTGGTCCCCACAGCACTGAAATATCCATCTCACAATCTGTTTCAAGTTGCCTGTATTATTGGTATTTCTTATTGAAAGGACTGGGGAGCAAAAAAACTGAATGCCATGCTTTTATCTGGCACAGCGATGAAAGACAGCCTATTCTGTAACACTGTCAGTGTGTCTGAGACAGGAGGAGACCAGTTGTCTCTCTTTGAGGCTCGGGTATGTCCAAAAAATGGAAAATGTTGGAAGCAGACAGGCATAGATCGCTTCAGATAAAAACAGAAAAATGTTTCCACAAGTAATGTTACTGGTAGAGAGGAAAACTAAAATATGTAGAGGCAGATGTGACAACAAAGATACCTTGAACAGAAACAGTTGGGTGTTACCAGCAATAGAAGGGACTGTTTTACAAAGATTTTCAGTCTCTGGATATTTATCGGGGTTATGATGAAAAACTGGAAAAAATATTGTGAAGTAGGCATAGATAGCTGATAATCTGCTGTACAAATAGCAATAGGATTTCCTCAGCATGCTGAGAAATTTCAAATACATGAACTTTCCAGGCTTTAGGAAAGCTTTAAATTTTTCTGAAGCTGAAGGAGAATTTAAGCTGTTTGCAAAGGACAACCTAAAAAGTCAATAGAGGATTTTAAAGGATATGGAGGAGTTGTTGCACCACTTGATCTGTAAGTCATTAAAATTAGCTACAGTGCTGCAAAATTCTGTAAAATTAAGCACTGTACTGAGTAACACAAGGTCATCAGGAGGATAATGCTTATAAAATAAAATACTGGTGGTTTCTTCCCATATGGGACAGACACAAAGAGTGTAGTAGACATGAACCAGTATACTAAGGACTGACACAATAAACTAGTTAAATAAAAGACATTTGAAACAACTTCTTCATTATCTAATGCTTTCACAATATCTGTCCATCAGGGAGATGGTTTTTTAAGGAAAAATTGTTTACACCGTAAACATTTTTCTAGATGTGCTTGTTTAGTGAATGTTGCCTATCCAGGATTGCACAAAGCCTCCAAAACCATCTTGAACCCACAGCTACTCCCCAGATCTCCTCCTTTCAGATACAACCTGCACAATACATATCCATGTGGCAATATTTGTATATCTATTTATATCCAAATCTTAGGTGATATTGAAGAAATTTTCCTGTGTAGATAAATCTAAATATCTGTATCTCTCTGTAAATATTTTTAACAATGAAATTTTTATCCTCCTAGTTTAATAGAATGAAGGAATAAAAAGAAAAAGTAGACTTGTAACTGGAAATGACAGTAATCCATAATACAGTGTTGATAATTATCGGACTAATGCAAAGATGAAGGGCTGAAGCGTTAGTCTTAGAAAAGGATAGAAAATTCTGTATGTGTCTGTAATCTTACCTTTGAGAAGCACTACATCTTAGTCTTCATTAATGCACAGTTTTAAAAATTAAATGTTGCACTTCATTCAGTTTGTATCCTGAAGTCATCCAACAAAAAATTCTAAAAATTATGTTTAAAACTGTTCTTGATAAAGAGTTAACATCGGGGGTGGGGGGGGGGAGTTTCTTTTTCTACTAGAAATTTAAGCTCTGACTGGGAAAGTAGTTCAGAGTATTCAAAATTTGCAAATATTTTGATGACAAAAATTCCACTGAAAAAATATTTTTAGGCCAACAAGATTCAACTCTTTAAAATTTTGTACTGAAATTTTAAAAATTCCTTTTTTAATTTGATTAAAATATGGTATGTTGCTTTAAGGAAACGAAAGGTATAATTTGTACCTATAAAAAACATAAATGGTACTGGTAATAATTAGATTGTTCAACTGCAAAGAATTCCACATGCAAATGAAGCCCCCTCTGCACTCAGATAAGATAAACTATGCCCTGCATTAATGGGACTTGTTTTGTGCACTTGCTTGCCAAACACCTGCTGGTCGAGCAAGATTGCTGACGGGTTAAATTGATTAAACTCCCACGTGGGGATACTGTGTTGTTTCTTTAACTCACTGAAATGCAACACCTCACTTGGTGAGTGACAAAATGTTTTTGAGTAGATTATGTGTTTAATAAACAGCTATGTGGTGCCCTAGGAAAAAAATTACACTTGGGAAAATTTCCTTTTTAAATGTTCCTTTCTTTTCTCCTTTTACTTTCTCTACTAAAGGAAGGGAAACTGCATTTATAGAATTTTCTACACTGATTATAGAAAAAATAGGATATCAAAATTTTCTACTGTGATATAAAATAATATTTCACAGTTTTGTCATTTCAGTTTCTGTGCAATTTAAGTTGCACATGTGACATGAGGATGTTCGTATTCATGTGACAGGGAAAAGAATTTTTGTAGTCACAACATCTCCTTAATCCATCAAAAAAGGAAGTTAATACTGCAGGACAATTCTCAGTAGATGTGAGAGAAGTAATGCTAATTCATGGCAGCCATCAGCTAGTTTACAAATTTAGAAAAAAAGTGCTGATATATGTTCAACAAATTATGCAACAAAACAGTCATAGATCTATGTGGAAAAATGCAGAAAAACAACTAAAAGAAGTTTTATTGGTCTGAATTACTAATGAATAATATATGAAAAAACATTCATGATGTGCAGGATACCAAAGAACCTTTTTAGTATTTGCATTACATACCTAAGTAATATTTATCAATAGTAGGTTCAATGCTGAATGTTAGTAGTTTGTCTATTCAAAGGATAAACTTCTTATACTAGAATTGAAGGGAAAGTGCTTTGCACCACACAGACCTCAGCCCTAGTTTATCAATTACATAGATTGTGAACCTGACATAGGACCCTATTTCCTTCCTCCCCATGAAACTAGGGATCCTTTTTATTTAAACAGAAGTAGATTCAAGTACTTTCTATGGCACAAAGTAAAATGGCAGGAGGAGGGATGGTTCACATTTCAGTTTCATTCTGAAGAAAGTTAAAAGAATGACAAAAGCTGAAAAGCATTCAGAAATACCACAATTAAGATAAAAACACTTCATCTTTAAAAGTCTCAGTAATGTTTTTGCACATCTGACTTTTTTTTCCCAAAGAAACTATTAGTCTATTTCAGAGGAAATTTCTAAAACTTTTACAAAAATTTTAAAATAAAAGCCTTTGCTCTCATTCTGATCTTGCTAATAACTAAGCTAATAGAACTAACAGAGGAAATACGCGGCCTGCCCCATGGGTTCTTAGTACCATGCTTGCATGTTTCATTCTATAAATATAATGTGTATCGTAATTGAAATAAAGAAAATATCAAGAAAAGGAATTTTCCTTGTCGAAATATTTCTTCTTCTCTATTTGTGTCTTCAGAGAGGCCTTGAAGTGTATTGCTAGCAAAAAGAGAGGAAAACCCTTATTGTTACACTTCTTGAAAGCTGCCTCTTCCCTTCACAACAGAATTTTAAATCCAGGTTATTGTTCTTTAGCAGCCTTTTAAATTTTTGGTGTAGTCAAAGAGTTCAGAAAGTGTTTTAAGTGTGCTTCAGAAACATGAAGGTCTATCAGGTCTGAGGAGACCATATATTAAATAGGCAAAAGGACCCATGTGCTGTCAGAGCGCTTCTGAAGAGCTCTTTGGTAGAATTTCTTATGCCGATATTTATCTTATCAAAGCCATAATGTATCCTCAATCTAATAATCCAGAAAAAACGTATTACTTTCTTAACTGGAAGGGGGTGTGGTATGGAAAGCAGCCTTGCTGAGAAAGACATGGGTATGCTGGTGGATGAAAGAACGCACATGACCCAGCAATGTGCACTTGCAGTCCAGAAAGCCAAATGTGTCCTGGGCTGCATCCAGTTTGGGGGTCCACAGTACAAGAAAGACATCGACCTGTTGGAGTGAGCCAGAGAAGGGCCACCAAGATGGTTAGAGGGATGGAGCACCTCTTCCAAGAGGAAAGGCGAACAGAATTGGAATTGTTCAGCCTGGAAAAGAGAAAGCTTAAGGGTGACCTAATTGCATCCCCTAGTACCTGAAGGGAGCCTACAAGAAAGATGGGCACTATTTACCAGAGCATCTAGAAACAGGGCAAGGGGGAATGGCTTCAAACTGAAAGAGCATAAGTTGTGATTAGATATTGGGAAGAAATTCTTGGCTGTGAGGGTGGTGAGGCACTGGAACAGGTTGCCCAGAGTAGGTGAGGATGCCCCATCTCTGGAAGTGTTTAAGGCCACGATGGATGGAGCTCTGAGTAATCTGGTCTAATTGAAGGTGTCTCTGCCCATCCCATGGCAATGGGGTGGGAACTAGAGGATCTTCCAGGTTCCCTTCCAATGCAAAGCATTCCATGCTTCTATGAAATCATGCTCTGGGTTACCATACACAGTCAAAGCTAATGTCCAGGCCAAAAATAATAAAGTTCAATGGCCCTATTCTCTGTGTCTAAGTACAGTAGACTATGTAATACAGAATTAATCCTCATCTTTTAAAATCATCTCTTGAATTTTTTTTCTCTTTAAAGCCTCTCCTTCGGTCATGGAGTTGTTGACTGCTGTGCATTTTAGAGAGCCTTATACACACCTCTGAAAGAGCTTTACAAGATTCTGTGAAAGGCTTACTTGACAAATCGCTATTTGGCAGAAGGTCATTGGCAGCAAACTGCAGACTGATAGATATATAGATATAGCAAGGCATTGAAATATTAAAGGGATCTGTGCGACCCATGATTTGAAGGCTGGCATTTAAAACAAAGTTCACGAATGCCTTTTCCTTTCCATGTGCAATTTCAACCTGTGACTGAGTTCAGTGTTTATTAAAGCTATCACTCAGTTAAATGGGAGATAACAAAGACAGCAAGAACAAAGAGGGGGAAAAGGTAAAGCTGGGGATCTCCAGAGAATTAAAGCAATTTAGGAAAACTGCTGATTTCTAAATTCTTAAAAGTTAAGGCTAGCTTTTTGATAACATTATTTTAAATACTCGAGGAAAAAAAAACCTCTTCTGTATATAAACTGTGTGGAAGCCAAGAAGGTAAGACAAAAACAGGTGTAAGAAATTTAAAGGTGAAGAATTATTTGTCTGCATTCTCATTCTCTTTAAAATAGCATTTCTCACCATAGACAATTTTCATCACGGCTCCGTAAGTTCACAGCCATGAAAAAGAAATATATGCACATCTACCCAGCTAGCTATCTAGCTATTTGTATATGCGCACAATGCATTCATGCAAACATACACACAAATTAAGGTTTTCTAATTTCCAGTTTGGACTGGATCACAAGGAATGGCAGCATCACATTGTGCATTTTCAGGAGCTGGCAGTGACATGATCAGATTTTTTTTTAAATTGTTATTAGTGCCAACTTTACTAAAAAAGTTTTTTTATGTTTATTAAGCCGAAAAAAAATGCTCATACTGGGAAAAAAAAAGGAGGAAAAGAGGAAAAGGAAAGAGGAAGACTAGGAGAGGAACTGTAGTAGAAACTAACTCTACTGTTGCAGAGAAAATGCAGTAGAATTAAGGTTTTTATTGTTCACTTAACTGAAAGCCTGGTAGTGAGCATTGTAGATTTGTTTCTGCCCCCATCTTCTGGGAAAGGCACTGGCCTGTAACTTGGAAAACCATGATGATGATGATGATGATGATGTGGCTAGCCAGGACAAAACGCTTCCCCACAGTGCAGAATCTTTCCATGTAGAAAACTATTATCAACGTGCTGCAAAAGTTTGTTCATCTTATGGGGTGATGTTAAAGAATCAGGCTTCTTAGAGTGAAATCAGAGAGCAGCTTCTAGCCCTGCAGCTGCCCTGTCCCTGCAGCCTCTCATGGAAATGAGTAGAGGAAGGGAACCCCAGCCACCTCCATCCGCATTTCCTGTGAGTAAGCTTTAGACACACCAAGCAAATTTGTAGCCAAGCAAGAACAGCTAAGGAGAAACACAGACCAGGTCACACAGGCAGAAATGGTCTAAAAAACATTTGTCAATGTATCAGCGGTTTTGGCCCTTTGGTGTTCACCTGAAGCTGATGTCTCTCATTCAAAGATACTTCGAACAGGCTATGTAGCAAAGTGTTGATTTCAGGAAAGGACCAGTCTGTGAAAAAATACTGACATATGACTTGTGGTAGGATGACTTCACATAGCTGCCTGAAGACATATGTATTTAACATGCTGCAGAAAGGCCATGGAATATGAATTTCCTGCTGAATTATTGTATCTCATTCATTACTGAGTAACAACTTGGAAATTTCTTTACTCCAGATCTATATCATACAAGGAATATATGATGTAGGGAGTAACTCAAAGGGCCGAAAGCACCTGGATCCCCTGAGAGCAGAATACAGATATCTGGTTCACCATGCACCCTTAATAGCCATTTTTTTAGTATTATTTTTTATTCTAGACTGTCTAAAAAAGACTGCAGGTACTTTTTTTTGGCAATGACAAAGAGCAGGCAAGTTGGAGAGATGCTTCCAAGACGTGTTGTCTACTCTGCCTGGAAACTCAACTTAGAGCTGTTAAAAGGAAACCAAAAGGAACTAATCAACATTTTGATTCCAAGACACATGAAGTCTGAGCTTGGTGAATAACAAAGTCATATTTCATAGCACAAAACACAGAAATTATAAGAGCAGGTCAGACCAAAGGTGTATGCTCATGGCTTGTCCCTTCTGTGCTTCCTCTTTTACTTTTCCTAAACCAAACAAAAAAGCCCACAGCTGTAGTTTCACAGTAGAGATTTTTCGGGCAGGGAGACAGGGCTGCTTATGATTAACAACATATTTTTCTCTTTGAACAAGGTGTAGAGAGGTGCTGCATTTTGATAGAATTAACATAAATTAGCTTTCCAACAGAATCCTCTTCCCTGCTCTCTGACTAAGGATAAGTAGAGTCTACTAGTCAGAACAACTTTCTTTTTCCAGAATACAGATATAAGACACAAGACACACAGTTCATAATTTTATAATTCTCCCAATTCTAAGTCTGTGCTGTGATCGCCAACATGCATTCCTGTTATATATACATCATGCAAAATAAAGTAGATACAACTATGTTGGAAAGTGCAATGGGAAATAACTTGCTTTGCCTGGACTCTAAGATGTGTGTCCACATCACCTGAGTAGGAGCACTTCTGTGCAGTCTGTCCACATTTGAAAATGTTACCAATTTTAAAGAACAATGAATTTTCAGGGACTGGATATTGCTGAACACTGAGAAGCTTCTCTTTTCTTGGTGTGGTAAAATAGCTAGCAAAAAGTTTGTATATAGATTCATGTGTTTTAAAAATGGAATAGAATATATATATCATCAGGTACATATTCATACAGAGAATGAAACTCACTCAATTAAAACCAGCTATCATGTTACGTACTGCCATGCGACCTGATCACGTATGTATATTTTCATACCCACTCTTTCATCCATTTACTGGCCTCTAATTAAACAGAAAGTGAGAAAGGGGGCAGTATGGTGGAGAGGGTATTGATATTAAAAAACAGTGAAGTCTATCTTAATGTTTAAGTTTTAAATGCTCTTTTAGGACTGATATATAACTTCCCAACAATATCTGCCAAAGTTTGCAGACTTGACTGGACTCTAAGAAAGCTATGTCATATCTGGAAATGTCTGTGTATTCAGGTGAAGAAACAAGATCATAGTCTTTGGGATGCCAACAATATCATATTTCCTCATAGTACCTGTATTTCATTTTATTTATGTCATTTAAATAATTAAGATTTACTACCTAAGTATTCATATCAGGCATATCTGTGATGACAAGATCATTTTCAAAAGCAGATCATTTTCAAGAGGTAAAGAGAGAAATTCCATGTAGAAATTGCCCTGAGTCAAAAAATACACCCATCCTGGAATACAAAGTTAGAAGTTGATTAAATAAAGCAAGGCTAGTATGATTCCAAATTAAAAAATAATTCATAGATATTTCAGGAGGAAGAGGAGGGAGAGGGGGTGTATTTAATAATTTCTTCACATATATATATATACACACATGACATGTGCATAGGCATACACACACTGAACAACAAGGGCATAAAACTGAAAGGCTGGAAAAGGTATAAACAAGTGCAATGGAAAACTTTCATCATCTCCACAGTTATGGGAACTAATTTTCTAACTGCACAAACAAAAAAGCGTTAACTTCACTTGGTGATCTATTTGATAATTTTAATAATGTAGGTAGTCCTCATGAATCAAGAATGTTAACAGAGATATTCCAGTCGTAAATTGCTTCATGCACTTTTTGAGAATAGCTCATAAATCTTCAATTCAATTCAAAATTAAAAATGAAATATTTTGCAACCTTAAAATTTCAAGATGTTTCTGAAATGTACAAATATTTCTCTTCATCTCTTGTTATAAACTTTAAAAATAGAATATTACCCAATGGTGGGATTGGATTTTACTACTGGAAGTAGGAAAATATTACAGGAAATAATAACGCCCTTCGTTATGGTGATTCCAAAGACGGCTGGATACTATTTTGACCCTGTTGTAATGAAGATGAAACACAGGTTTCTCTTTAATCTAGCCTTGCATAGCAGCTTCCTAAAATCTAGAATGGTCACAGCATTTTGCATGTGCTACACTGTATCACTTCTCTCCATTATCAAAGGTAACATACAACTTTTCAGTCTCAAATAAATAGAAAATTTTCTTACCATATCAAAAGTCTTGTTGTTTTAATCTCTTGGTGAGCTACTAGCATGTTCCAATATGCCTATTACAAAGATTTCAGGCCATAAATACATTTATCTATTCTCTACAATATTTCAAAAGGAAATATGTAAAAAAGTGGGATTTCTGAGCTCCTGCAGAGCAAGTTATTCTGAAACATTCAAAGAATCATGGATTTCAGCTTTACTATCCCCAACCCTCAGAATTTATTCTATTTCAGAAAAGGTGAAATAAGGATGTAGTTACTAATGTTATGTCACTGAAACTATTTGTTAGAATCACAGTTTATTTCCAGCTTTTGTCAAACAGATATAATAGCAATGCAATATAATTATATAACAAAACAACTCCTGTATGACTATTTCTGATTTATTCACTAAGTTACATAGGTTTTGTGAAAGAAACAACATTTTTCCCTCTGAGTCTTATTCTCCTTTTGATGTGACTGTAATCAACATGCCACATCAAATCACTGGAGTCTCTTGAAGCTAGTGCAACTACAACGTCAGATAAATTTGGAAGTTCATTTCCCTGCCTGGCTGCTATTGCAAGATGTAAAGCAAAATGGGGGCAGGAGGAAATTTTGAGTGACATGAAGAAAAGTGCCTACAGACTGTTGTAAATTACACCTCTTTTACAGTGCAATCTTGGCCCTTTCTGAAGAACTGTGTAAATCAGCTGATTTTTTTGCAACTGACCTTGTTAGCAATGGCATTCTTTTCCCTGTTTCTAAGACTGTCTTTAAAAATACTAAAACCTGAAAGTCTTTTGGGTATTGAAGAAATTTCATATTTACAGATCTTTATGGGTCTTTTTTTTTAAAGCTCTAGTGTGACACATAAAATCAAGACTTCACCTCTGGAAATGTCACAGGTTTCACTTTTGACATTGAATAAGGCATTCTTTCTACACAGGTAGATACTTCAGCTACCTATAAATAAAAGGAGAAAACTAATTTTAAATTTACTCTCTTTTTTTTCTTTACAGATGTATTTACTGACTATCATCGGGGACCTCTACACTCATCAGTGATAAATCCTCCAAGCAGTATAAATCAGTTTTTTTTTTCTCAAATACGTCCTTTTTCAAGCTGGCTTCCACTCACTTGATTGATATCACTAAGATATGCAGTTACCTGATTGGTAACACTTACCTCCTGTCTATGAACACTGTCCGTGCCGTACTTGCATAAAAAACCCACAGATAATACTGCATAAGGGGAAATGCAATTATTTTGTTTGACAGTGACTGTTTTAGGTTATTTTTTGAGCAGATATTCATAATGACATTTCTGTAGTTCATTTTCTTCTAAAGCTTGACTACCAGAACTAATATCCATTAAAAAGAAAAAAAAATTAAATCTCTCTTCTTATGTTTTTCTTGTCATTCAACATCTTCATTTTTAGTTCTACAAGCTTCATCTGCCATCCAGCCTACATGGCAATGTATCGCATGCCTGTACAGTTTGTTAATGAACCCAGAGTCTTTTTTTTCTTATTTTTAGAGCTATCACTGCTACCTCTCTGCTAGACCACAGCTGGTAAACTGTTTCTGTTGCAAAGAAGCAAGGTATGACCAAAAGTTTTAATTTTTTCTAAGTACTTGTTGAAATTTTGCCATTTCTTTGACATCTCCCAAGGTGCTGAATTTTATACTCTAATTATTTTTCATATTATAACTCCAACCCCAATAGCAGCAACACATATTAGATTTTTTTTTGCCCCCTCCTGGGAGTAGCAATTAATTCCCTTCTTTTTAAGAGGAAAGAACCTTGCCTGTGACCCTAAAAACTGTGGTCTGACCTTCAGAAATAAGTCCAAAAGCACAGTAAGTTAAGACAGCAGGTTTCTCTTGAGCAACAGCAGCAGCTCTGGGAGCTCTGACAGTTCTGAAGAACTGATTCCTTTCTAGGTTGCCATGGTGAGGGTTCTAATTTATAAACCATTAATGTTATGCTTTTATTCCTCAAAGTCAGAATTAATTGTTTAGCAAATGCCTTCCACAGGAGGTGAGTTAAAGAAATAAATCAGTGTACAAATCCTACAAAGTAAATTAGTAATCTGTCCATTCAGAATCTCTTCTTTTGAAAATCTTACTTTTAAAATTCATCATTAAATTGTGCATGAGTTGTCAGCTGTCCATACATTATTATTTTAGCTAAAATACTTTTTTTTAAAGCCTCCTCAATGCCATCTCAGTTCTCAATGCAATGCATGCATCCTGCAGCCTGTCTTGGTACCAACTTTATAATTAATATATGCTGACCAAAGAAACTCTTCTGATTATAAACAGATCACTTATTGAAGTTACAAATTTCAAAGCAACAACTTTATATCAAAAAACATCATTTATATGCAAAATTGGTGATTACATCCCATGTCTCTCAGTTCTATTCTTTATGCATCCTCTTTGCTTTTCTTTAATTTTTACCTTAATTTTTTTAATTTTAATTACCTTCTCTAATTATTTTGTTATAGAGAAATCCTGCCTTCAGTAAACTGATTGCCACACTAAATTTCAAACCTACACCACCCTTGTTTCAAATAAATATCACAAAGGCAAGCCCATCATACAAGCTCTATTAAAATGGTCCAAAAAATGAACCACAGGGACAAGTGCACTAATTTGAGCCATTAGTACCATAGGAATTTATTCTTTTATATTTTGGGGCTACTAAGAACTATAAATTATTCTAAAAGCAGAATTCAATCACTTTGTTTTCAGCTCCTGAAGCCAAAGTGTCTGGACACTTTGATTTATATCTGGTGGCTGAATCGTATATGCACCACTACAGCTTCATTTCAAATGATGCAGAAAAGATTGGTCCCCAGGTATTAATCCTCCAGAAACTGAACATTTAGCTTTTCAGGAGCACCTATTTGTTAAAAACACAAGCATGGCATAGGAATAAGTAGTTAGTGACTTACGGTGCTAAAGGCTAATCAGTGCTATCTGTAATATGAGAGAGCATTAATTCAGAATGTTTTTCTTGATGTCAGCATCTGAAGGGTTCATCTGGGATGGTACAAGTGAAGACAGCAAAATAAATGGAATGAAGTGTCATGTGAAAAAGAGACATTTAAAAAGGAAAAAAAAAAAACAAGCAAAACCAGCTGTACATAAAAGTGAATGAAAAATATACTCATCAAATTGAGATGGTATGAAGTAGCAGTACATGGAGATAGGCAGGGAATAGTCAAACAGCCCGCTGAGGAATCATAGCCAGAACACAGGTGCTGCAGATAGCCAAGCCTTCAGCCTTCAGGAGTATTATTCTGATAATAGAGTGTGCAACTTTTCTGTACAATGAAGAAACATACTGGGACACAACTCAGCTGCTGGCCTAATCTTGTGAACCATTGCTGTCATTTAATTTTACATATTTAAAGTACTAAAAAACTAGTCTCCAAAGAAAATTAATTCCTGTGTAAGAATTTTGCTTTTAAGACCTGAATTGCTGAGAAAAAAGTAGAGTAGACAACAGTTCCCGTCTAAATCCCATTGAAATGAACTTCTAGTTTAAACATCTTTCTCTGACAGAATTTACAGGTTCCCATGATAATGGTGTTATGCTTGCCATAACACAAAACCTCAAGGAAATACATGTAAATTCTGTGGCAATATTTATGTCTCTGAGAGTATCTTCCATCTCTCTCATATCTGCATTATTGTGACTTATGTTGAAAATGCACATTGCTGAACAGTTTTAGCACAATTACATCTTTCTATGAACTGCTTCATCTTGAGTTCAGTAGAGATTCCAATCAGACAATTCAGAATCTCCTTACCTCTCTTCATGGGTGTTTGAGAACTGGAGCACTAGTCCCATCATCTGTCCACTTTCTCATACCCTTTGCTGCTCTTCGCTTCAGATGCAGTCCTTGTTTTCTTGAATTATCTGCCTGTGACAGGAAACCTTGCTCTTTGTCTTCTCTCATGTTTGTTTCCGTAAATACTGAAGACATCTGCGAAGTAATCCAAGAAAATCCCTCCTTGAAGAAAAATGGAGAGCAATGGGCAGGTTCAGGTGAATTCTCTGAAAATGGAGTGATAGCGGCTTACACCCATGAACCTGAACACCCTAGGGCAACCTGATAGAAAGTACCCACGGAACAGGGAGACTCTCCACGGATACCAACTTACTCCTATACATGTAATGGCAAAAGTGTGTTCTAATGACAGATTTTGTAGAGGATGAAGCTGTAGCATTGTGAACACCTACTGGGACCTCTTCAAAGGCACGAGTGAAAAAGCTGAAGAACTCATCCAAGTATTTGCTTGAAAATCTTGCCAGCGTACAATGAAAACTGGCAGTACAGATTTCATTCTATCTGAAGGAACTCTCCACTTCTCATAATGGGCATAAAGATGGAATCAGTGTCTCTTGCAGCTTTTTTTTTTCATCCCTTGAAATACTGAGAAATATCTAGTTCCCTGACAAATCCATCAATATCTATGAATGAAATAGTCTGAGGCAGTTTATGTCTCATGGGCTCCTTGCACACAGCCGAGATTCTAATACACATTTTTAATCTCTTACATTAATAAGGGTTGGAAATGTTTTATTTCCCCCAGATGAGAGCTCTGATTCTCCAGTGTAATGGGGTAATAAGTTTGTAATTTGTAAAGCAATTTGATGATTGCAAAATGCACATTATACTTTGATTATATTATTTTAAAAGCATCAATGTTTTTAAACAAAAACACTAATATTCCTGTATTCTTTTAACATTTTCATTACTCACAGACTTTTTATACTTTCTGTCTAGTGTCAGATCACTAGTATTAATGTAAAATGGAGTTTATGCTTCAACAAAGATACCAAGCTCATTGTGCTAGACCGAGTAGTGTTAATCCATTCATGTTCATTGTACTTTATTGTGTTTCATGATTTCAAAGAACCATAGAATGGTTTGCGTTGGAAGCAACCTTAAAGATCTTCTGGTTCGAACCTCATTGCCATGGGCAGGGGCACCTTACACTAGACCAGATTGCTCAGAGGTCCATCTATCCTTGAACACTTCCAGAGATGGGGCATCCACAACTTCTCTGGGCAACCTGTTCCAGTTGACCTTCACAGTCAAGAAATTCCTCCTAATATTTAATCTATCTAAACTGATGTTCTTTCAGTTTGAAGCCATTCCCCCTTGTCCTGCCATTACATGCTTTTGTAAAAAGTCCCTCTCCATCTTTTTTGTAGGCTTCCTTCAGGTACGGGAAGGCTGCAAGTAGGTCACCCTGAAGCCTTCTCTTTTCCAGGCTGAAGAAACCCAATTTCATTTCACCTTTCCTCTTGGAAGAGGTGCGCCATCCCTCTAACCATCTTGGTGGCCTTGTCTGTGTGGTGGCCAGTGAACATACATTGCAAGGGACAGAGAATTTTCAGTAAGACAAGTCCCTAGTACGACAAGAACCACTTTATGTTAGAGTGACCAGAAAGGCTTCTCCCAGGACACATTGTTCTGTTATGTTAATCTATCCAAGTTTGAATTCCCTGGTTGGCTGTTAGCCTCTGCCCCTTGTCACTCCCCCAGAGCTTCCCCATTGGTCCCCGTTCCTTAATCCCACCTTTTCCCCAGCCCCAGGAAAAACCCTGAGCTTCCCACTGTTCTTGTGTTTGTCTCTGCGACCTTCGACAGTGTAGAGGCCATGAATGCTGCTGCCGGAACGCACGCAAATATCCTTTCCGACTCTTTGCTACCGACCATAATACTGAAACTGCCCGTGCATCTGTGGGGGCACGCGGGACCCCACGGAGCTGGGCAGGGGCAGTATTACGTCTGTACTCACTCCAGCAAATCCATGTCCTTCCTGTGCTGGAGACCCCAGAGCTGGATGCAACATTTCAGGTGGGGTCTCATGAGAGCAGAGTAGAGGAGTAGGTTTTATGTATTACTGTTTACTTTGGTCTTTTTGAAACAAACACAAAAATAGAAGCAACCCCAAACAGTATCAAATGAATATTTTAAAATATTCATTACTGCTTTATTTTTTATGCAAAATGCTCCAATTAGACAATCTCATGGAAATTAGGAGTAACGTCTCCTCCCACATCTCTTGAAAAATCAAGGGATTTTTTTCTTCCATTCTGACATGGATTTGTGTCCTGAAGCATCCACTGCCATTAATTCAACAGATGTTTGTAATATTTCAATGTTTTAGGCAATCAGATTGGAATAGTTTGCCATGTTCTTTCTGTCTCCCTTAAATACCAATGAATATATCCAAGAACATCCTGAATTTAAACAAGCACTTTCAGACGTTCATACTAATTCTTGAGTCATGGTAGGTATTTCATTATTAATAATGTAATATTTATAATGTAATATTAATGTATATGTAATAATGTTGATTACAGGAAGCCCAAGCAGTCAGCTTTTAGTTTATTTTCCATAAATCTTTCATAAAGCACAACTGCAGTTCATAATTTGCTTTGCATCCATACACAAATAATACATAAACACTTCATAAAATAAAGCACAATAGTAGCTGTTACAGCAAGATCTTTCCATAATTATCTTTTCCTTGGTATGAAGACCTGTGCTTTTTAAATCAAAATCAGAACTAGAAAAAGTTCTCCAGGAGCGAATTTTCTCCTAGGGTTAGCTAGGAAGGCAGGGATCCTACCCTTGTTGCATGGTTACAACATGAATAAAGACTATGCTGCAGGGAACAGGTAGCAGCTGTAATTCTGATACATTATTCTGTAAGAGCAGCACAAGGCCATGACTGCAATTCTTTGAATGTCTGGGTAAGCACTCTTCTCCACGTATTATAAATGTCCATGGGAAGTTCAGGTTCATGCTTAGCACTCATTGTGCCTTTCCTGCTGCATGCAATGCATAGCGCAGTGGCATTCATATCAATACCAAAGAATGTATTTAGGTTTACCCAATTTTTACTTGTATAATATTATAACTTTTATTAAAGAGTTGCATTTTTTTTTTGAGTGAATTAAAGTCAGGCACTGGAGACCTTTTTTGCAAAAATCCCTTGCTGAAAATATTTACATGAAGAATTTAAATTAAATTGTAACTTATATGTTGAATATATTAAATACCAGTATTTCTCTTTTATCAAATTTTTTCTTTCAAAATCTTGGGTTTGGCACCTTGGATAATCTTAATATCATGTCAATCTGGAAACAAATTGAAAAACATAAGAACTTCTGCTCTCAAAAATTAAAATTATCATATCTAAATCTCTCTCTACCTTGCTTTACAAATCCTACCCACTGTAAATTATACAACTTTTATGCGTTAAAACCCACAAATAATGGGTTGTTATATGACAGAAACTGAACCAGGAAAAGTTGTTTCAGCATGACTTTGTGCTGTACTCGCTTTTGCTATATCATTTGCGATAAGACTTGCCTACTAATATATAAAACGCAATTTTTTTTCACGTCAAAATACTGTAAGAATGTAAGAGGTCTCAGCAGTAATAGAGCACACCATTTTAAAATCAGTGAATATATTTAAAGTGTATCCAACATTACAAAACCATGTTTAATACATAAAAGTATGAAAAACATAAACAAATAAAATTTTGAGCTATTTTGGGGGTTGTGCAACATATTTACATTTTTAAAAGCTGGCAATGTTATATGAGATAATCAAAACTCAGAAAACAAAAAAATAAACACCACATTTCCTTGAAAGATTACTATCTACTTCTGTTTCACTCCAGGACCAGTTTCCCAAGGGATTTTTTTTAATATATGGCATATAGGTGTTATATAAAAATTATATTATATTCACTATCCATAAAAGCTTCTTTTAAAGTTCAGAGCCATCTTAATCATAAAAATATTTCAATCAGACTTTATCAATCAATCAAGTTTTTACCAAAAGCTTTAGGCAAAGAGGAGTTATAAATTATCTGTATTCTTTGCATTTCATCTTAGCTTGTGTAATAAACCTCTTCTAAGTAAATGTACTTGAGTGGGGCATTAAATACTTTTGGACATCTGAATGAAAAATATTTGTAACAGCTAAATATCTTGTTCATGTAGTCCAATCATAACCAAAATGTTTCTTCTCATGATTAGTTGGAACTTCACTAGATTCTCTGGATTCTGTTTGTCTTCTTAGCTGAAAATTAACATAAAGTGTACATACAAAAAGCCATAGGGTGCATTGTTTGTGCAAAGATTTTTTTTGTATTTCAGCATAAAAATATGAATATAAAATAATAAATATATTGAAAAAATTTCTGTTTTTCCAGAAGCAGTTGAGATTTTGCAAAACTTGCCCTTCTTATAGCTGTGTCTGTTTCTCCTAAAATAGAGTGGGGACACTATTTTATGCACCTGTTCCACAATACCAGTGTTCAAGGCCAATCAACATAGTGGCAATTGCCACAAAGAAGGCTTAAAAATATTCAATGTTTTAAGATCTTCTGCATAGTTTTTCTATATTGAAGTAAAAGGGCCTTTCCTAATTAATTTGCTAAACCATATTCTCTCCTAACTCTGAAGCAGCAAGAGTAGTATCAAAACCCACAAAATACTGTAATATTGTGCACAATAAAATGTCCAAATTAAATTAAATTTCATATTTCAAAATATGAAAACCCTAATAAGCTACCTTAATTCTGGCATATAAAAGTATTTGAAATATGCTTTATAAATATTGTATCTGTAATATATATATATAAAAAAATATAATATTATATATAAGATATTATTATATATAAGATATATTTGTAATAAATATATAATTTTTGATAGAAAATATGTTTAAATACTAAGGTTTTCATAGATGGTTTCATCATAGGCTGATTTCAATATGAACAGTACTCAGTAATTCAGCTCTGCTTCTTCATCCACTGAACGCTATTCAAACACATTAACTGGAAGACAATATTAATTACCCACTGTATGCCAAAACAGATAAAACTAAACTTAATCCTTTTAAAATCAAAAGGTAGCATCTCAGGACTGTATTTAAATTAATGGGAGTAGAGCAGCCTCTGTCCATGAGATAATAGAGTATTTTGTGAAAGTGTCCTGCACTGATTTTCTCTGAGTGTGAGACATTGAGCAATTTCACAAATCTACTAAACAAGAGCCTTTCTACTTTGAAGGTCCACCACAGCAGAAAGTTGAGGGAAAACAGAGGAGAAAAGAATGTAAAGATTAGCTGCCAGGTGTATTAAAACAGTTATTTACTGGAACAAATCAGGAATTCTGCTTCCATGGTCATTAAATGTTAGTTTAATGTGAAAATACGCCTGCAGACAGTGTGTGAGTTACAAAAAGACATAAAATATATTGAATGCATCATTTTTCTGAAGCATTTCAGCCCAGTTTTTATGATTCATCAAACACCAGTCTCAACATATCACCCAGAGTCTTCCCAGTATGATATACCCAAAAGCAGCACAGTAAAAAAGAAGTATTTTTCTGCAATATACATCAGGGCTCGGACACTTCTTTTGAAACAGGTTTTTAACTAGATTAACTAGTCAGCCTGAGGGCACACCTAACATTCATCCTGGCTGCATCTGTACAACCTGGTCTACAGCACATCCTAAATATGAGAAATTATACAATCAGAATGTTTAAGGCTCTGGCATTAATTTTCAAAAGCTGAAAAAGAATAAAGCTGTATTATTGCTCTAACTCTAAAAATGCCAAGCACCTAGAATGAGAACTAGGCCCATATAAATAGAGACGCCCAAAAATAAGTATTAGGAAAGGCATTCTCACTGCAATATTAAGGAAATGAGTCTGTGAATTCACATCAAAGGAAAGGCCTCTGCATGAGAAATACAGACTTAAAGTCTTATGGATCAATATTAACCTTTCTCCATACAGGCATAAAATATTTAAAATTGTATTTGCTGTGTGCCCCTTTTTAAAGACAAGGAGATTAAGCTGATAGTAAGGTTCAACATTCAAGCTAATCACTTCGAAATTCTTAGTGATATATTGAATAAGCTTTTCATTTTAGACTTAGGTCCAGCTCAAAATTTGCGTTTGTTCAATGGTTGATTTATGTTTAAATATTCCATTTGCAATGAGACAATATTAACGCCACAGGCCCCATTCTATTGTTGATTTCATATGGAATAGATGAATTTAGTGTATATTCATGTATAATTACAGTAAATTAAACAAGAATTTGGCTTTGTAATAAATATTTTTTAAAACTATACTCTGATGTCTCTGACGCTATTTTGCGTGAGGTTTACGTCACATTTTCACAAAGATGACTTGTGTCTGGCTTTGGAAAAGGCTGTCAAGGGAAATGGTGAAATCATCCTTTGACATGTTAAAAAAACACATGAATGTGACACGTGGGGACATTGTATAGTGGTGAACTCAGTAGTGCTGAATTAATGATTGGATTTGATGATCTCAGAGGACTTTTCCAGCCTTAATGATTCTATGATCCAAGTTCTGTCATGAGGTTGTGTCTTAGTTTGGACAAATTTGGAGGAGAATATCCTTTGATAGAAGTCAGGTTGCAACCACCCCTCCCCGCTAGGTTCGGGAAAAAAATTTCCTCAAAGGAAAGTGAAAGAGATAACAAACCATTTATTTAACAAACACACAGGTGGGGAATAATAATGCTAAATAATGAGATCCCTCTCTCTCTGTGGAGAGAAAACCTGAGAAGATTTCAGAGGTCCTTCTGTAGGTGCGGTCTCTCTCCTCCTCGGAGCTGGTCGGCGAGGGGCCACCCCC
>VZTI01001119.1:1147618-1296843 GCA_013397865.1 Struthidea cinerea | reverse complement strand
TGTCCTTGAAACAACTGCTTTGAAACGTTTTTTTGTTTTCTGTCCTTCTTAGGCTCAGTTTAAAGACACAGAAAAGATTGGTGGGCATAGGGTAGCGATAGGGGATACACATTATAAAGTCACCCCAAGACAGGTTGATTTCGTGATATCTTTTTTGTGCCAGGATAACCTAAAATATTCCACCATTTACACTTACGTTGCATTGTTTCTAAAGAACAGACTTGATCAGAAGTTGAATTTTGAGGAATTGGTGGTGTTGTTGTTGTTGTTGTTGGGTGAAATATTGATCGTTTTTGAAGAACAGATCTATCTGGATGCATTTTCAATATGAACAAAAGGAACAAAATGCAGCAGAACATTACATTTCAGAAGGAGCAGATAGCTTTTTAGGTGCTTAGGGAACTACTCCTTTCTTTACAATGAGCAAAGCCAACCTAGAAAAATAAAAATACTTGATTAGGTGAAAGAAACATTCGTATGTGAAATAAAGGCTCTGTAATTCTTTAAAACTATGTGGCTTAATTGAAATGTGTGTGTTTATGGTTGAGAGTGAAGTATGTGAATATTTATACATGATCACATACAGTCTTGTAAGTACCCCCCACTGGAAATTAGGAGTTGTTATTATTGATACTATTATTTATATTACTAAAGAGGCAGTTCATGTCCTGATTCTCAATTATTCAGCATTTTTAAGTGACTGAGTCACACACAGTATATCATTAACTTGACAAGGACAACTTCATCTAAATTTGACATCTTCCTGCTTTTCATATGTTCCTCGTTCCAGTATTTCCTCTTTCATATGCTGACGATTTCTATTCTAAATTCTCATTTGGGAACAAAGAAAGTACATTGATTATATTCTCCAGAATCTACGTTTTGGGTAGAAATGTGAGTAGATGCTGGATGCTGAAGTAACTGAGTAAGGTCAACAGAGATACGTATATGTTCATTTTAGAAGTTTAATTGTTGTCTTAAATAAAGATTGTGTAATAAATCAAGAGGTGTGGGGTACCTGTGACAGCTTATCCTATCTTTTGTTTAGTATACATTTCATATATATTCTGTTAGGTGTGTTTTCGTCTGATTATTACGTATTTTTTACTATATTGCTCTATCACATATGTCCTTTATAGTACTTTAATTTTCTTTGTTTTGAAGGCAATTCAGTTTTAGGGGCTCAGTTTCATTCATTGTTTCTTTCACTTGTCCTTCTGTTCTTGATTTTTTTAGTAAGATTCTGCCATACTTTGATTTTGGTTCTGTTCATTTTAGTCACCAAACCATATTTAATCTCTCCAAATTTTTGCCCTTGCCTCACCTGATATTTTCCAGGGATGACTAGGCAGTCTTTGTACAGTTTATCTGCTTTGCAGTCTGTCTGCTGCTCTTCTGTGCTCTTTGTCATGTGCTGTTTGCTCACACTTCTCTGGATAAGAAGTGAAAATATCCTTGATCAAGTGATCCTCCAAGACTGCTGAAGGGCAGCAGACCTTCTTCAACTGAAAAGAAGCAAAAAAGCACAAAATGATGTTGCACCAAGATATTCAGAATTTTGTGAGTCTGAAAGAAACTACAGAAGCAACTATCTCTATTCGTGTAGTCTGAGGACTTCCACAGCCATTAGTTCACTAACACTGTCCAGGTTTTGCCTCCTGTTATGACAAAGAAGGCCTTAGAACTATGACACAATAAAAGTAAAAATGGCAGTTCATTTTTATGTTTGAATCTTCAGGGTTTCCTCTTCTCTGCATGAACAACTTGCCAAGTACCACCACAGATTTTCATATCATTAAAGTATTTGAGCACTTTTAAGAAGAGCTAAAAACAAATCGGTTAAAAACTTCTTCGTCTTCTACCTATTCCTCCACTATTGAATCATCTTTCTGCTCATCCATACCATCAGAAACAGATTATTTCCACGGTAGTTCATATCCTTTCACCACTTGATTCTGCCTCGCCTTCCAAAATTTTTTTTATTTTAATTGGTTCCTGTCTTTTACCAGAATGGGAATCCAAAAGACAGTTTGTCTTTTCCAGGACTTTAGGGAATAAGAAGAATTCTTTGGTGTGTTAATCTAACTGCATTGCTTCTAACATATAGTTCAGTGGTACACAAATATCTGGGAGCCTTTTCAAGGGACTCTTCTAGATATTTCTAAATCTAAAAGAACATGCCACTATCAGACATTTGAAGTTCAATAATTTGTTGGTTTATGATCCTCTGTCCCATATAGCAGGGCCCACAACCACAAAAGTCTGAATACCGCAGTTTAGAAAGGGAAAATATTTTCTACATGCACAGAGAATCTCTCTCAAAAATAGAACTCAGAATCCTGAATCAGAGAGAAGAAGGGAACTGAGTGGTGATAATAACAACAAAAACAAAGCAATGTAAAAAAAAAAAAAAAAAAAAAAAAAAAAAAAAAACACTAATGTGGAAAAATAAATCAATTTATGTAATTAAGGCATTATTATTGACACATTGGGTGTGAGATGGATGCACAATCTCTAACAGGACCCCTCATAGAAAGAGAAGTAAATGAATCAACCAGTAATCCCAGGCTAAGTGGCAAGAATATAATCAAACCCACGTAAATTATTTACTCAAGGGAGGAATACTGACAGTCCTTATACATGGTAACATTAATAATCACTTCTATCAGGGATGTGGAAGCCTGTGCAATACCATTCACCTTTACCTTGTCTTCTGCAAAATTCTTGTTCTTTTAAATTTTAGCTTTCATAATACAAAATATAGAGAAAAATTACATCAAGTCATGTAATCTTAATTGATAGTGCTCACTAAGAGTAAAAAAGCATTTAGAGAATAATACACATCTGGGAAGAAGTGGAAGAATACAGGTTACCTGTACTAAAATAAGACTGGGACAAAATGTCTTTTAAAACTTCATTAGATGGTTTCCATCCCCTAAATATAACACAAAAACTTGTTCCAACTTGAGTAAGTTTGGTAGTCCACAAAAAAAAAAAAACCAAACTAGAGACATCAGGCTAAATTATCAGGCTAAAATTGAAGTACATTAGGAACGCTGAAGGAAAGTTAATCAGGAACATTTAAATAGAGTAGGTTTTAGGTTTTCACCACCAAATGCTAAATCAGCAGAATTTGGCTGTTTCATCGCTGCCATCTCTCTTGACAAACAGGAAAATCTTGTCTGGGCTAATGTCAGTTTTTGTGCCATCTTATGCAGTGTCTGGCTTCACAAGGTCTGCTGGTCTGGGCTCAGCCCCGCATGTACACTGCCTTGGGGACAGGGACCCGGTGCTTTCAGAAACCGCTGCTCTGGAAAGAGCTGCCAGGTGGACAGCTTGGGGTCACAGCCATGAAAGCTTCCAGATTTCCAGAACAGCTGGTGCTCTGCACTAACTGACATCCACAGTTATGGAAAACATCTGAGCAGACAGGGGAGAACACAATTGCACAGTTTCCTTATTATGATGTCGTCTTTTCTGTAAAGTCCACATTAAAAAATTACGATTTGAGCCAGACAAGTAGAAGAACTTTTGACCCTTTGAGAATCTGACAACTAAAAAGTCCCAGCAGGAGACTGGGAAATGGCTTTTCCAGTCCTATACCGTAGCCACACTCTGTTTTCCCTATAGGTAGTCCCTCCTTGTTGTCTATTCAAGGTATTGCTGCACTCTTTTCCAGATAGAAACCTCAACTACAGAGAGATATTTTCTTAAATTTCATGAACATAACATAAATATGGACATAAATACCAGTACTGAATCAAATGAAATGTGCCAAAGGTAAAATTTCTCAAGTGATACTGCTCCCTTCCATAGGAATTTATAAAGTGTTTTTAAATTTTGTTACAGGTAAAAGGTCAAATCATTAAATCTGAATCCTTCTAACCATTAAGCAATGATACATGTATTAGCATTTTTAGAAAGCCATTCACAGAACAGTTTATAATTTTACTTTATAGCTCTCAAAAAATTTTGCACTCTCACTTATAAACTTTCGTCTTCAAAACACTGGAAATTGGAAAAAAGTTTCCAAATTCTTTAATTTGTATTGTAGTTCCGTGTCAATAAAACTAATCAGGACCTCATTTATCAACAAGAATCTCTTTGGTCATAACACAGTCCTCAGACAAAACAACGAAGTATATAATACAATTGTAAAAAATGGGGGTTTTTAGAATTTTCACTGATGTCAATTTCTGTGCATGTTTGGGAACAAGGAGGGAGCTAAAAACATAAAGATAAAGAAGGCAACATTTGTAAATATACCTATTTAATGTGATACAGAAAGACTTTGAAGTTCTCACACAACAGAAACCCTGCTCTCCGTTTCTGGAATCATAGCAAGCGAACTTGCTTTATGTCTATAACAAGCCATAATATCTGAAAGTCAAAGTCTGTAATGAAGAGGTTCCTTCATGTCTGTGGAAACTCCTTGCCTTCCAAAAGCTTTGACAAATTGTGATCTGCCATTTTAAAAAATCTGCATGACATCCAAAACCGTAACCTTCTTTTATTTGACTGTGCATGACCATACGCAGATCTCAGAGTCTTCAGATGTATTTTCAGTAATTCAGCATAGGAATCTGTAGGAACATGGTAAGTCTCCTATTTGGCCTGTGCACACACATCCAGCATACAAGTATAAAGTTAACAAACTCAGTGGACTTTAGATCCCATTTCAAATGAAAAAGCTTAAAGATATCAGAGACTTTCCCGTAACTGAAACATTCAATGTGTCAAAAATATCTTAAATGGAAAGATGAACCCTTTTTATCATGTTCTGTAGGAGAAAAATACTGATAATAGGAATGTTTAGGTTTTCGGTTAAAACTCTCTGTACATCACAGCATTAGCAAAATTTGGAATTCTATTTGATGCTAGCAAGTACAACTTTCTGAGAAAAATAGTAGGAAAATGAGAAACACAATTTGACAGCACGCAAAAATAATCTTCAAAGAAAACACAACAATATGTACTGCAACACATTTCTCTTTTAAATCAACACGTAATCTTACAAGCATCTTATACAAAAGGAAGTATTTCGTTATCAAAATACATATGCTGTTGCACAAGGTTGTCTAAATGGAGTAACATTTTTTTTTACATGCAGATAGTCAAGGGAAAAAAATGAGTTATTTTCCTTCAGTCCAAAACATAATACCTGTATTTTTTTATTTTAAAAAGAATTAATCTTAAAAATATATATAAATAAAACCCAAAAATGTGATTTCCCTGTCCAAATTCAGCTTTTTTTGATTGCTGCCTTTCGACGCAAAGCATCTGCACATGGTTCTTACGTTAGCTTATTTTATTTTATATCTTATGCTATGTTGTTATGTTATACTATGTTAGGTTTGTTATGTTATCCTATGTCATGCTATGCTATTCAGTGTTGTGTTACATCTTAGAAGCTGATCTTTTATAAAATTCTGAATACATTATTTTTAAAAATACCAGTTTTTAAAAAACTTGAAATTTAGAGAATGCTGCCCTATCTGTTACCGCCTTATTTCCGCAATATTCCACCAGAAGGAAGACTTCTGAAGACTTTTTTTGAAAAGGTTAATTTACTAAAACTAAAGTTGTTTTAAAGATAATTCTAAAGAACTTTTAGAAAGAAGACAGGGAAATTTCTGCGTAGAAGGAAAAATATTCTTGGGAATGCAGCTCTTTGGTTAGCAGTGTGTTTATTTGGAAACATTGAAAAAGAAGGGTGAGGGTGTTGGGTTTTTTGTTTGTTTTGTTGTTTGGAGGGGGGTTTTTTTTGCAGGAGGAGTTTCTGGCTATTATGAGGGATATGAAGTACTCCTATTCATGCTCAGATCCTTATGCTTTCTCTGCCAGTGTCAAAGTAGTTTCTATCAACCTCCTTTTCCACCACCTAGGTTTCAGTACAAATCTGTTTTCAGATTAGTATTTCCCACTGAATAGCTACTCAGTATATTTAATAAGTGATACAGGGTCCCTTGTTTCATTCATCCTTTTTTAGTTTGCATGTAATCCTAAATCCTAGTTATTAATTAGATCATGCCTTATGTCCCTATAAAATTTTTACGTTATGGTCATCGATACTTACTCTTTCAAATCCTTCCTGACAAGAAAAATTGTGTTCCATGGGGTGGGGTTAATGTAGATTAAAATATCCACGGCAGAACATCTGTGTGAGACTGAGAAACTTTTTGTACTCAGTAAACAACGCTTGGGAGTACACTCTGTAACAATGCAAATAATTAGCGAATTGCATGAAGAGCTTTTATTCTCCTCCAGAAGAGAAATTAAAAGAAACTACTTGCTCTGGGAAAGGAGTTCAATTCTTTGTAACATGACAAGACAAAGCTACTCGAGAAAACATAATGATCACATTTTTAAAACAACAGAGTGACTTCTAAATATAAAAGTAGTTCATCCCTAAGCACTGAAATGTCTAAAAGTCTGAACCAGATTCAGAACATGCTAAATGTTAATTGCAAAGTAGGAGTTTAAGGGAAACTGAAAATCATGGAATACAAAATATCAATAATTGGATTTGCCTCAGTATCAACCCAAATATCTTTAGCTCTGACTGCAATGAATTCTCTGGTATCGAATCGATTTTCTGTACTCGTCAGTATTAGAGAAAATCATTTTTATGGCAAAATCCTTTAAGAATGTAAAACGTAAAGAATATAATCTTTCAAATATAAATTTCAACTTGGTATAGAAACAGCAACGAGTTTAATGTGGGAAAATAAAATATCAGCTTAATTCTTTGAACTAAAAAAAAGAAAAAAAAAAAAAGAAAAGGAAACCTATGCATGCAATAACCTAAAGGAAACAACAAAGGGCAGTGAGCCACATGACGGTATTGTGATCCATGACACCCATAACATTAGTCTAGACAGCAGACAATAAATGACTAAATATTTTATTCTATGCATCTAACAACAGCAGACCTGAAAACCTCCAGAGACTTGAATTTGCAGTAAAGGGGAAATACTTCTCATGATTTTTTTTATTTTCTTGGGTAGCTTCAATATGATCCACCCAGGAAGTCTTTCTTGGAAAATATCTACATTCTGTTTGCTTCCACCAGCTTGGTGAGACATATTATGTTCTTAGTGTCAATCTTATGACATAGTTTCTTGAGAAATCTAGTCCGTGACAGCATGATGCGGCTTATGAGGATATCAGGAAGTAAATGTAAAGGTATTATAGAGCATTACCAATGCTAAAGGGTGCTATAAAGGTGATTACTTTGAAGCTCAGGATAAGCTACATTTCTAGCTATCTTTCTTACTGTCCTAGACTTCTAATTTGAAAGAAATGTTTCAGTCACTCTTTGCAAAAGCAGATTTTGAAGCAGCCTCGGGAGAGAGGAAAAGTGCTAGAGCATTTATTACCGTCTGTCCAAGAAATAACAGGGTTAATAATGTTTGATAAGCCTACGCAATGTAAAGAGTGAAAAGAACTGATGCATTTTTAAAGGGATTGTCAGTCCCACTTGAGGCAGGCGCAATAGTCACCCAGAGAGCTCTGTCAGTAAGCAATGTCATTAATAATGATTCATGGATATGGATATTCACAACAGCTGTGTCCTCAACTTTAAGTACCTCATACAATATTTAGAAAGTGCTGGGAGATATTGCAGCAGGGAAGCAACTAAATTGCTAGGAGGCAATGCTGGTTTAAATTGTTTAATGTTCCTCCTTGAAACTGGTATACCGATTTTTCAGAGTGAATCTCTCTTCTTCCATCTCTCTCCAGTAAACCTGTGGCAAGCAAAATGAGCAACATGCTAATCATCTAGTCAGTGAGATCTTACAATGGTGTGATGTGTTGGCATCAACACAAATATATATCATCAGCTTATGAATAAGTTACCAATCACCTTCCTCCATTAACATAGAATAGAAACATACGGAGCAGTTTCCCAGGAACATCTTGAATTTTAAAATTCATAAGTACTTAATGTTCCTTTTTTTTTTTCACTCTGAGCTGTTGTAGTTCAAAAGCATGAATTCATTGTTTTCATGAAATAAGATGTATTTCATCATCAGACTCAGCAAAAATAACCTAGCTACATTCTAATTATTCTTGAAAACAGGACAAATGTCTAGTAAAATATTCTTCTTGTCATCTTTAAGGACTATAAAAAATGAGCTCTAAAATTACAAACTAAAACTGCTTAAATGTTAACAATATTGCCTATATTGCAACGATCAAAAGGACATAGTGAGTTTTTTGTAGGAGGGAATCACCATAAGGTGGATGCATGCACAGTTCCTGGACCCTTCCCATCCTAATTTACTGAATGACTGAACTTTGGCCCCAGAGGTCACTCGTGGATGGCACACAAACAAATACAAACGTAGAAAAGTTATAATTTCCTAGTTTTTGTAGCAATTCAGGACCATCTTCAAGCCAAGGTCTGATTCAATTTGCCAGTATATATCTCAGAAAGTATCCTTAAGTGCACTACTGGTGCTTCAAGTCATGGGCCATGGACTCTACACCTTCTCAAATTGCGTTCTTCTTCTGCCAGTCCTCAGTGTAGTAAAACTGACAAACTTTTGCATTGTCACTGTTGGCTTTGCATTAACAGTGCATGGCTGTCTCAGGCAGAGTGGGAGCTTCAGACAAAGCTGATTAGAGAAATCCTTCCATTGAGTCACAAGGTACAGGAAGGACCCCCCTTGCTTTCTAAACTCTTTCTCAGAGAATCGCCTGGGTGTGGCTGGATCCAATCCTAGACCCATGCTTAGTCAACAGTTTATGTCTAAAGAATTATACAGGTATAATTGAACCTTTATACAATCTTGTTCTACAGGCTTAAGTATGGAAAACAAATATATTTATGTAAATATAATAAATAATTTATTTAAATTGATTCAAATAATTACAATGATTAGCCAAAAATACCTTAATCAGAATTATTCACTATACAGCACAGATGTTTGTAACTACTAGGACAGCATAATGTTTTTTGAAGCAATTTTGAAGTAATTAGATAAAAGCAATTATAGTGACACAATTATATTTAAGCTAGCAAAACAATGATTAAGTAGAGACTGATGATACTTACCTGACTGATGATATCAATGCCTGTGGGCAAATCTCTTTCTCTCAGCCTCAAGGAGTAACACTGAGGGGCATCCCCACTCAAGGGCAGGATCTTCACACACCTTAGGGAGGTGTGCTAGAAGTCCTCATTGTGCAAAAGTGGGACCGGCCTTTTATAGTATAAAGTCATTGTCAGTCATACGTATTTTTTAGACTATGTGTTGTCAGGTTTACTCAACAAAATATGCTTTGTGCTGAAAAAGGTGTCAGCAGCTCCTTGCTTCATTCTGACTCTCCCCTCTCAGTCAGGGCCTGCACACTCTTGCTGCTTCCTGACTCAGTCAGGGAGCACCTGTCTTGCATGTCCTCATGGTGGGTCTGATAGTTGCTCAAGCTTGTCTCAGCATTCTTCAACACTAAAAGCAGCAGAAAGACCCTCTTTGCTTGATCTTATCCCTGATTGGATCTTCCTTGCTCCACCAAGAAGCAGACCCTCCTTGCTCAAGCCATCACTGAAAACTTGTACAAAGTGTGAGGACCCACTCTTAAGGTTAAGGAACATGATCAAATTTCAAGCTGCTGCAAAGTTGTTGCATCCCTGCTTAGGCAGAGTATCCTGCTACAATGACACGGCATTAATGGTGTGCAGCAACAGCAGGGTGACTGCTGTGAAGAAGGATTCTTTCACGCTGGCATAGGCCTCCTGCACCAGAGCCAATCCAGCAGCAAAAGCTGAGTGACTCTCGAAGTGATGATTGGAAACGCTGCTTTGTGGATCAGAAAAATTACAGAAGTAACCCTGCCAACTATCCTACCTCTAACTACTTCATGCCTTTAAGTAATATTCTGCACCAGCAGCTGGAACACCGATTGTGTTGGTGCTGATTAACACCAGGGGCATTATGGCCAAGTGATTCCACTCTCCCTAGCATCTAGTTGTGTAAGAGCTTGGAATGACAGCACCTAATCAGAGCATGCTGTTAAACAGTTGGAGCTCATGGATGTACATATCTGGTGATGCCACTTACTCTCTCCATAACTATTTTTCATGTCTACCAAGCACTCACTGTCTTCCCACCTCATTTTTTTGCCATTTTCATACAGGCATAAACAATTCTTTCAGTCAGTATGAAAACTTTGATACAGAGAAAACACAAATACAAGCGGCTGTTATTAAGAAACAAAACAATCTTCTGGGGAACCCAATTAGACTGCTTTTCATGGGCCAGTCTTCTACACTATCCTTTGTTTATTGAATCCATGGGAGCCTCTAAACCAAGTGGTATAAAGAATACTAATTTTTAAAGCATCTATTTCATTTTTAACCATAAAATATTATAAGACATTGCAACCTGTATTTTATTTTCCTAGCAAATTCAATTTTCTACAAGACATCTATTGGGAGTCTAAAATGCAGTACTCATAAAGATTCAAACCCTAGTAAAAACGCAAACCTGTACAGCTCAGATTTCAGCTACTAGCATTTTCTGAGAGAGAAAACCACAAAAATTGCCAAAAAATAGTTCAATCACCAAATAAAATTAATAACTCTGCCTTTCTCTTTCCTGAAATCTTGTTCAGTATCACAGAAACACAGAAACACAGAATAATTAAGTTTTGAAAAGACCTCTGGAGATTGTTCAGTTTAAGAGCTCTTCTCAAGCAAGGTCAAATACATCAGGCTGCTCAGGGTTATGTCCAGTCAGGTTTTGAGTACTTGCAAAGGTGGAAACCCCACAACCTCTCTAGAAACCTATTCCAGTATTTTAACACCCTCACACTCAAAGAGAAAAATGTTTTATTTTCTTATGTTTAAGTGCAATTTCCTATATTTCAGTCTTATTATTAAATAAATAGTTGTGGGTTCAAATTATGGTACTCGTGTTCATCTGTGACTTACATGGACATTCA
The DNA here is from genome assembly GCA_013397865.1 of Struthidea cinerea. Classification (NCBI taxonomy): domain Eukaryota; kingdom Metazoa; phylum Chordata; class Aves; order Passeriformes; family Corcoracidae; genus Struthidea; species Struthidea cinerea. Next base: position 1,285,893 of record VZTI01001119.1, on the reverse strand, counting down.
AAGTTCCACTTGCAGAAATGAGAGACAAATTCATTGCCACCAAAACTTTGAATATTTTTTCATAATTGAGTTTTTAATTGGATTGATAACCTACAGGGTAACCAAGGGCAGAAATTTATCCATTGGCCTAGGATTTTTGTCTGCTTTTGAGGCAAAGAGCAGTGAAATAAAGTAGCTCTTTAATTACACTTCTTATTAGTTTTGCCTCAAAAGGGGACAACAGACAGTTGGCTAATTCAATGCCATAAGACAAAGAGTGTACACATGCCCTGTGCTGAAGATCAGCCAGCTGTCACAATCAGCTGCACCAGGCAGGTTTCCAATTTATGAAGTGGAACATTTAACATATTGGTTCAAAACACCTACCCTCTTGCCAATCATGTGAAAACGAAATTAGCTATGGTCAATTTAGCTATGAGCAGAACATAGAAGGATAATCAGCCACCTTATTTAGCATTATTTCTTTGTCCCCAAGAGTGTACACACCCCATGCCTGTTTAATTATCAAAGGGAAAACACATTTCATTACTAATTTTTGGAAGGCGGAAAATAATCTACACGCTTTTTTAATTGGACCACCTCAAAGTCAGGATAAAAAAACTGTAAGAAGGTCTTGGCATGTAAACCTAGCGTTTAAAATTCAGAAGGAAATGTTAAAGCTCATTGCCAGCAGGATTTAAATTTTCTTTGCTAGTCTGATTTTAATATTTTGTCTCTTGAAGATATTTAATAGTGCAGAAATTAGCTTCATAGAAATAAATGGTCAAAAGCATTAAGAGTAGTTAGTCATCTAAGTCCTCTTGAAGCTCCCACTTCATTTATGAGCATTTACTTGAGTAAAATGGTTTCACAGAATCACTGAATGGTTGTGGTTGGAAGAAACCTCTGGAGACCACAGAGACCCCCTGCTAAAGCACGTTCTCCTGGAGCAGGTTGCACCAGACCACATCCAGGAAGGTTTTGAATATATCCAGGGAAAAGGACTCCCCAACCTCTCTGAGCAGCCTCTTCCAGTGCTCTGGCATGCTCAAATAATTTTCTCATATTCATATGGAACATCCTGTGTTTCATTTTTTGCTTATTGTCCTGTCACTGGACACCACCAAAAAGAGTCCCATCTGTAAGATGTTTCACGGAATCACAGAATATTCTGAGTTGGAAGAGACCTCCAAGGATCATCAAGTCCAACTCTTAAGAGAATGTCCCCCATGGAGATAAAACCCACAAACCGTTGGCATTATTAGCACCATGATCCAACCACCTGAGCTCATCTCAGGGTCAGTTGTATGCATACAGGTAAGATCACCTCTCAGTCATTCCTTCTTCAGGATAAACAATCCCACCTACCTCACTATTTCTTCGTAGGAGAGTTGCTCCAGATCCCTCATCATCTTTGCAGCCTTCCTCTGAACCCTCTCCAGAAGCTCCAACTCTCTCCTGTACAGAGGAGCCCAGACCTGGACACAGAACCCCAGATGTGGCCTCATCAGAGCAGAGTAGAGGGGCAGGATGACCTTCCTTGACCTGCTGGCCACAGTCTTCCTGATGCAGCCCAGGATGCTATTGGCCTTGGCCAACCCACCTCCCTGTCCACTCATGTAACACACACTTCCCGAGCTTACCTATGAGGATGTTATGGGAGGCAGTGTCAGCAGCCTTGACATCCACACATCCACTGCTCTCCCCTCATCAATCATGTCATTCCATCACAGAAGTCTATCAGAATGGTCAAGCATGATTCCCCCTTGGTGAATCCATTTGACTACTCCTGATAACCTTACTTTTTTTCGTGAGTTTAGAGAAGACATTCGTGAGATATTTTTAACATCTTTCAGGGATGGAGGGCACAATGGAGAGCCGTGTTTTGTTTGTTCATTTGTGGGGGAGTTTGCCCCTGTGGTTCTTTTCCTCTTCACCAGCACAAGGTGACACAACAATTCTATTTCGTAATAATTGAAATTCAGGCAACTAGATGAATTGACATAATTTTACAAAATAATGTAATTTTGTAAAATTAAGATTAAGTACTAAGACTCTAAAATGCCAGATAAAAAGGCAGTCCTAGGTCTACTGATTTAAGTATCAGGATATAATTAACAGAGCTACACCAAAAAGCAGGAAATTGTATAGCGATAATAAAGTTACTAATAATAGGGTAATAACTGCAGGTCACAACCTGCTCTTCATTAAGTGCTCCATCTAGGCAGAGTTGAAGGCACAAAGAAATGCACAGGAGGATATGAAGTTCATTCATTTCAGGTTAATTCCCTTTTTTTCATCTTATGATTCGCTTTTAATTCCATTGGGGTAATGAAGTTGTGGTATTTAACTCCAGGGAAGAAATATTAATTACTGGAGTGTTTTGTATAACCTTAGTAGATACACAGAATGACAGAATCATTTATTTGGGAAAACACCTCTGAGAACATCAAGCCCAACATTTGACCAGACTTGTCAACCAGACCACGGCACTATGTGCCACATCCAGTTGCTTCTTGAACACCTCCAGAAAGGTGAATCTACCACCTACCTAGACACTGAAAGGTTCAACAGCCCTTGCTGTGAAGAAATTCCTCCTGATGTCCAGCCTGAACCTCTCCTGGCACATCCTGAAGGAATTTCCTCTTGTCCTGTCACTTGTTACCTGGGAGAAGAGAGTGATCACCACCTGGCCCCAGCCTCCTTTCAGGCAGTTGTAGAGAGTGGTAAGGTCCCCCCTGACCCTCCTTTTCTCCAGGCTAAACAAGCCCAGCTCCCTCAGCTGCTCCTCATAGGACTTACTCTCTAGACCCTTCACCAGCTTCCTTGCTCTTGTCTGGACTCACTCCAGCACCTCAATGTCTTTCTTGAAGCTAGAATTAACTACCTTTTTTTTACATTTATTTAGTTACATTTTATTAATCTTTTGGTTATGTTATATGAATAATAAAGAAAGTCTATACTAATTGAGCAAAATAGTTCTTTACAAAGACATTCCTTGCAATGAACCTTTATCATCACATGTATCAATCACTATTATAAATGCTACAGTGAACTTACAGACCTGTGTTAAACAGATAAATTATTCTCAAAACGAATTGCAAAATATGGGGAAACACTCTCTCTTACATGCAGTTTTACTCTGTATATTTTCTACATCGACACATAGAAATCTTCTCAGGTCATCCCTGAACAAGTACAGTGCAAAGTACTATCATTCAGAAAGAACTTACCATTCTGCAACAAAACTTTCATTTGCTTGTTAGCAGAAACAGAGTGAACACAAAGAATAGAAGTTTCATTATTTATTTATTCATTATTTCTGGATAAAAGCTGGAACCAAGTTCTTCCTCTAAGCCACTGAAACTTCATTGATGTTAAAATGTTGTGTGAGTTAGGCAGAAGAAAATGAAATTGTTACTTTTAAATGCTGGGGTAATGGAGCCAAACTTTCTTTCAGAAACAGTAAAGAAATGTGTTTCTAAGACCTTGGCACTTAAATCTTTTGTATGACCTGTGGTTTTCCATTTCTCTACCACTATCTATTAGTGTATAAGGGTTTAGTTAGGATTTCTCTTTCTAACTGAACGGAGACACATCTATAATTAGACCTGATGTAAGCTTATTGATCTATTTAGACAAAACCACTTTTTCTTCTCTCAGTCATTATCTCTCAGGTGTAACAATTTCAGATTTTTTGGGGGTGCTTTTGTTGCTACACCAAATGCTTTATAAATCAAAAGTAACAGACTTACAAATCTTCTATACCATGACTATTTCAGACCAATAATACAATAGACCAGATTCACATGTTTAATTTTAAGCATAGATCAAAATTATATTATTATCGATGGCATGCATTATGTAATTTAAATAATAAACCATTGGTTTACTGAAATGGGATTTGATTTACTATTCAAACTTCTATTCATGTGTATAGAGGCATCTCTCTTTTATGGAGACATGGACCATATCCAGCTCCCAGTACTGTTCACAGCATGGTGTATTAAATCTTCAACAGAAGTACTTGTCACCATAGGAATTTGGCAGAAACAGTCTGAATATGGAGAAAGGAAAAGAAAAACAAGGAATATCAACAATGTTGTACTAAAGTGGTGGACAGGGCATGGCTGGTCAGAGGAAGACCTAAGGGTGTGGGAATACTGAGTGGATCACTGGAGTTTTTCTCATCTTTACAGCTGAGATCAGATGGAGTGTCTGTTGTGCCCCTCGGTGTAACCAAGCAGCTACTGTTTGCGGTTCAATGGGTTGTGGTCCTTTGTGACTGGTAGTGCTCAGGATAAAGGAAGGGCCAGGCCAGCAGAACAGAGCTTAACAATGCAGGCACAAGACAGGGTTTCAGAAGAAGTCTTCCTGTGACCGCTTAGCTGATGAGGAGATGAAGGAGTGAGGGGAAAAATAAATTTCCTTCTGACATTTCTTATGGATAAAATAAGGCTGAAACTGTGGTGTTCCTGTAGGGTGCCAGCAGCAGGGAAGTTTTCAGCTCAGGGGGGGAACTCACACAAAGATGCATTGATCTTCCCCATGCAGTATAAATGTTCTGCATCAGGAAGGGTACAAAAGGGAGAAAGGGGGAGAGCCTTAATACTGCAGATAATACAGACTTCAAGCAGCCCTTCTGCTGCGTCATGGAGTAACGCATCATGGAGTAAATTTCTTTACCAGTTTCAAGAGTTTTCAGAATTCCAGTACAAGCTGTTACAAATCACACTAGAATCAATAAAAGAGTTTGAAATTATAACCTTTCTTTGAGTTTGGAGTGAAGTATCTCCTGGTAGAACAGTCAGACTTTCAATGAATGAGTAAGCCACAACTAGCAAATATTCCCACCATTTTGATGCGGAAGAAACTCAAGCCTATTCTGAGGATGTTTTGGTAAGTGTTAATATTAAGCCATCAATTGGCTCTTGGTGTGCGGCATTTGCCATTTGTGTGTGGCAGCCATAAGTAGATGTGGATCTAGTCTTTGTTCAAAAACTGTAATATTTTCTTTATTGATTATTAGTTTTTGCAGTTTACACATACCACTGATTTAAATCTGCTAGATTTCAAGAGAAACACCAGTGGAATGAGTTCCATCTTTTTTGATGGAAACATAACTGAGGCCCGTATTTAATAAATTCATTTTTTACTTTCAGAATTCGTAAATTCTGAGAAAACAGGCAAGTCAAAAAAAAAAAAAAGTGCTTGTCTGGCTGGAGCAGAAAGCACACTTGCTAGAAGTGGTAGCATATCTTTTGCCTTGTGGTGGAAGATTGGAAGGACTTTTTGTGAAGCTCCATGTGGATGCCTGCAGGCCCACTCAATCAGAACGCTCATCTTCCAAGATGCTTTCCACTGCCAAATCTCTCAAGCTGTCAGGCCCTGCCAACACCATTCTGCCCAGCATGGGGACACCACTGAAATTCAGGCTGGCCACAGCTGCCTCCTGTGCTTCACCTTGTGGCTGCAAGTACATGCTGGCTCCATGGCAAACATTCCCTGTCTGTACCTAAAACTGCTCAGCCACACAGCATGTGTCCCTTTCTTCTGTCCCCAAGGATATGGATTTTGGACACTTTCAAGCGGTGGCTACCATAGCTAGCTCACGTGTTCTATGATGCCAAAAAGTCATATAACAGAAACTAATAATAATTTTTAGATAAAAGATCTCGCAAAGAAGTTTGTTCCAGTAGGCACAATGCTTCAAATTTTTTTATTGTTTAAAGATATGGCTTCAAAAATATGTCTAGCAGAAGAAATATGTCTTGCCACCTTAACTACAAACGTTGGAAAAAAAGTCTCCGGGGTCTTCTCACTCTCCTTATAAATGAACTTAGTCTGGATGAGACTTTCACAAAACACCTAGGTTTGAGCTCAGTTGCAATGCCACCAGCTAATTACACATCTTTCAGTTATGCTTTTTATAAAATTATCTGACATTATTGCATTGTCAGTTACGTGTCATGACACATAATATAGCTATGACTTGTCAGCAGAGAAGACAGTTAGAATCACTCACTTTAATGAAAGACAGAATAGCTCGCATTTTCTCCCAGAAATGTTGAATTTATGAAAATTGACCTTGAAGTAATTGGACATGAAATCCATCTCAATGGAAAGATTATTATTACATTGTATTACTTGTTAAATCAGCCTATCACTATTTTTTTCTTTTTCCTTGTACAGCTTTCTTTTTTCCTTCTGCTGACTTTTTTTCTTTTTCGCAAAGACGAATGAAGTGACAATTATTTTTTGAATTGCTGAGAGCTATTTTCATGTTACCTGAAGATTTCAGCAGTGACACCTTGCTTATACAGGCAGTGCTCATCATCTATTGGCAGACAGTGTCAACTGAGAAGCCACAGTCATCATTACACAAGTATTCAGCCTTTTTAAGGTAAATCTTTTTTTGGCTCTCTTTTTGGAATAGGTAGTGCTAGAGCAGAAGACCAGGAAGGGGGAATATCTGCATGTCAGCTCTGAGGACAGCTACTAGAGTTGGCCCTCCTGAAGGCTACGAGAAGAACACCCTGTTGCCCTATTCTTCTTTTTCAAAAATAATAACAACGTTATTAAGGAACAGCAGAAATTCAGGACACTAGTGCACAAAAGAAAAAAAGCTATCAAACCAAAACCAGGCTTCTTTTATGCTTATTGATTTCTCCTGTCAAGACAAAATGGGGCTCGAAACCTACTGCTTTAAATACCTTTATGTCATTTTTTTGACAGCACAAGCAGAATATCTCTCTAATGGTGTTATTACAATCAATTAATTTTCTGCTTCTGTTATGACAGAAAAATTCTTTTGTTTGTATTCATAGCAAATGTCCTAGTATTTCAAATATGCCTAGAATTCAGATATTTGAAAGATCTCTGTTTAGATTACTTCCTTAAAGCCTCATGAAAACTAAAAATAAATATTCCTCATAGCAAATGCCTAAACAAATCACATAAAGAATAATGTTCATAAAATAACTAATCATATTTTCATCTGTTCTTTTTGTGGCATAAAGCAAAGGCCACAGAAATCTAAGGAAACTATTTTTCAATTAGTTCAATTGATTTTAAAACAAGCTTTGCTTACATGAACAGGGTGAATCTGATACTAATCTGAATTCTACTGCTACATAAGTATTCACAGTATTTAGTGCAGAGATAATTGTGTGACTTGGACAATGTGGGAACTTTGTGGTACATTTACTGTCATGTATCCGAGGACTGCAAAGTGCTATAACTCTGCACCCACAGAATAGCCCCACTTTTATGTCCCCACTAAAGCTGAATGGATTAATATCTTGTTTGTGAGGAAATAAATAACACATCCGTTTGTGCAAGATGAGCCATTTGGAATTGGAATCTCATAACAATCTGAGGCAACAAACGCTGTAATGCCTACTCACTTCCTGAAGACAGGAGTTGAGAGGCCTTGGAGCAAATAAGCTACTGAGAGTGTAGGCAATTTAGAAAGGTTTTACTGCAGCCAAACATGAGATGTAGAGACAAGATGGATTCCAGGAGTCATGCTGGGTCAGCTCTCTTATGGAAGTGACCCCCATTTTAAACTTAACGTGATAAGGAATTTCATAAGCTGCTGTACTGGTTTTGGCTGGAGTTGAGTTACTTTTCTTCACAGTAGCTGGTATGGGGCTGTGTTTTGGATTTGTGCTGTGTTGATAACACATGGATGTTTTTGATATCACTGAGCAGCACTTGCACAGAGCCAAGGCCTTTTCTGTTCCTCATCCCACCCCACCAGCGAGGAGGCTGGGGAGGCACAAGGAGCTGGGAGGGGACACAGCCAAATCAGCTGACCTGGCTGACCAAAGGGACATTCCATACTGTATGACATCGTGCTCAGTAATAAAACTGGCCATGAGGAAGGTCATCTGTGGCTGCCAATGTTTGGTTGGGCATGAGGCCATGAGCAATTGGGGGTTTTTGCATCACTTGTCTTTCTTGGTTTAATATATTTTCTCCTTTACAATTTTTCTGTGGTTTCTGATATTTTGGTTTGTTGGGTTTTTTTTTTAATTAATTAATTTTCTTTATCTCAACCCATGAGTTCCCTCATTTTTACAGTTCTGATTCAGTGAGTGGCTGTGTGGTGATGAGCTGCTGGCTGGGGCTAAAACACAACAGCTGCATTGCACTGACCAATAGATTACTACTTTCAAAGGAAAGATTATCTTCAATGCCATATTTCCCTGGAACTGTAAAGGAAATTTCAGACAGTACAGTCAAGGCTGTTTCTTACAGAAATTCCTTGTAGAAGTCCAGAGAGACAAAGAAGCATACTTCAGTCCAGAGGTTCAGACATTCAGGAGAAGTAGCTCTCCCATAAAAAAAAGCTACTAAGTTATAACACTGAAATCTAATGTGAAAAATATTACATTGTTGGTCTAGATTTCACAGGAATTATATTTAATCAGAAAAAGATTGCAGGCCAAAACAGACTTTCTTAGCTCTCTCCTTAGCTGAGCTCTCCTTAAGTCATCTACCTTTGACTAAAGTTGCAGTACTTGAGCTTTTCTGGAATAATAGCTTCTAAAAAGCATTCTTCATTTGGTGATATTTCCATATAATGCAATCAGCTAAAAAGAAATTTTAGTATAAAATTATTGAAATACAAAGCTTGGAAACAGTATGATGTTCTTGCATCCCCGGCTCTATTCTCACTGCAAGGAAACACTGATCTGATCTACATTTTTAGTGTGTGACTCTCTTTTCTTAGTTTCAACATTTAAAACCACTTACTTTTCAAATTATTCTGAGCAAAGCTTATAATATTGTCTTGTAATGTCACGCCTAAGGATTTTTTTTTTGCCAAGTCATAAATGTAAGTGGAAAACATACAGTGATAATAACTTTAGAATGTAAGTCATAAAGGAAAAATAATATTCAAATTCAGATTTGTCCTACGGTTATAATTGTGGAGTAATTTGGTATCAGAGCAAGGCCTATGTACACACCCAATGCACTAAGTTATTATTTGCCTGGTCCGGGAACTCCCCAGATTGTCTCTGCATAGAGACTGAATAGATATAATGGTCGGGCTTGAGATAAGAAAAGGTGATTAAGATACTTCCCAGCCTCCTTCACAACAAAGTTTTTGACTAATTGCTGCGGGAACTCTAGAGTTGGGAATTTTGGAAAGGTCTAGAGATTTCCCTAGGCAGTTTCTGCTGTGCATAAACCAATTGTTATGTTTAAATATGTAGATTAATACCCTGGGTGGAGACTTGGACTATCACAGAGAATCTCAGGTGATTCCAAATTGTAGAACTGGCCATATTGTACATAACTGGAAGTACAAACTGCTACCGCAGATGTAGCATCATAAAATAAGTGCTTTGTACATCGGTAAGATAATTAGGAGATATTTTGTATTAAGATCAATACAATCAATAATGAAGGATTACAGGTGTGGCTGAAGAGGTTATGTAGGACCTTGGGCAGCTGGAGTACAAAAACCAAGTCGAAAACTGATTCAGGACATCTATCCTGATTAAGCTGTTACAAGGACCACTGCAACAGAGATTTCTATTACTATCCAGACAGCAAACAATCATTATTTTTTAGAGATTTGATCTTCTATGTGAGCACTGTCTTATGCAAAGAGGAGTTCTTAGCAATTTTTGTGACTTCACCACAGTATAGAGTTTAGGAAGATGAGAACCTGAATTTCACTTCTGTTCATTTGAAAAAAAGAGATTGAAAAAATTTTGGGAGGAAAGTGTATAAATGAACTGTATAAACTGAATAAATGAAAAAGAAGACTGAAAACAAAAAAACTCTACCTTGAAGGGACTGCCTGCCATTTCATTTTTTTTCTAGAAAGCTATCTTTATAATTAAATGCATTTTCTGATTATAAGAAGCCTTCAAAATTCACTCCCTTTATTTTATTTGAACACTCCTTATTAATACAAATATAATAAGGTTAAATTCTTTTATAATAGCTCACATTATGATAAATGTATGTTATAGGAAATTTTGTAACAACTTGCTTCAGAGTCCCTTATCAATACCCAGGTGACTTCAGTTAATCCTTCAAACATTGCTATTTATGGTACTCTAGCTGTAAGGCAAGTGAAAAGAGAGAGGGGTCTGTCATTTCATTGACCTTCTCAACAACAGGATAAGCTTTCATCAACTTTCTCATTAGCGACATCGGACTGATTGACTAGGTTAACCCAAACGGAGGAGCAAAAGCCAATCAGATCATTTGCATACTATATTAATGACATTCATAAAACACCATTTGGCATTCCTGTGGGAAGCATAATAGCACAATCTGATAGCTCTTGCATTCGCTTGTTGTTGCAAAGAAAATGGCAGTGTTTACCTCTAATATTTTAGGGATACAGTTTGTTTATAATTTTCTAGGAATGCAAATCATAACTGCAAAAGAAAGAAATATGCCTCTGGATGATCTGTGAAGGAAGATAAATTAACTGAAGAAAGAAGGTCCAAAATTTATTCTAACTCACCTAAAAATTTAGGTTAAAATACCCACATTGAGCAAATCTCCAAAGATCAAGCAATGTGTCCTACTTCGGTCAGAGGCAATAAAAGCAGGCAATTGATTTTGAGATCACAAGCTCATAAAAACACAGGGTGAGAGGTAGCTCATGAAGTTCCCCTGGTTATACAATCATTGTATAACCAAATGTTAAAATGCAGACTGTAAGGGGTTTTTTAAATATTATTATTATTATGATTATTACTATTATTACAGCACTGGGTATAATTTCACAATCTCAGGAGCAAAAGTTGGACAGACTCAGTTCTATCCCTGTTCCTTTTCCCCTAAAAGAGTGTACAAGCTGTAGCAAACTCTGCTTTATCATACTTGTTTACCACTCATTTATGAGTTCAGAGATGCTGCCCAGTGTGAGAAAATTGAAGGAAAACAAACTGTCTTTTATTTCCTTCCTTTCTTTCTTTCTTTCTTTCTTTCCTTCTTTCTTTCTTTTTCTTTCTTTCTTTCTTTCTTTCTTTCTTTCTTTCTTTCTTTTCTTTCTTTCTTTCTTTCTAGTACACCTAAATTAGGAAGTACTAGAATATAAATAAATATGTATTTTCAGATGGAATTACTCAACTCTGTGCAATCTAAAATTAGGTCTTACATTTTTTTGTGATATTCAAGCAGACCAGAGAGCACCACCAGCACTGACTGTTCCTGTTCAGACTTTCCTGAGGCCTCCGCAAGCCCTACGCGTATGATATATATCTATATATATATATATGTCTATGCATGTATATATTTGGCATATTCCTTGTATAACCATGACATGTAACTGCATCTGGGAGATTAATAGTGAATGGAATGAGTCATTTTTTCTCATTATGGACCTTGAAAAACATGTTATGGATCTCTCCCTTCAAGGAAAGTTATTTGTAAACACTGTCATCACTACATTCCACAGGTCCATTGCGTTTACCACTAAACCACACTGTGCCTTGGAATGTCACCTCTGTATACGTAAATAGAAATTCTGTGCCTTTTAGACTGTGCTGAATTCAAGTGCAGGCCTAACACAGTGTGCTTGGGAGTCAGTTCTAACGTGTTATTGTCCTCCATATCTATGCTGCCTTTCTACAGGAAAATGATGGGAAATGAGGAGCAGGTAAGTAACTCTGTTTCCTGCTGTCATGATTTGAAGCCAGTTGGAGATTAGGCAGCCCACAGCCTCTTGATCAACCCTGCCCCATCCTCCACCCTCACCCCAGTGGAATGGGGAGGAGAATCAAAGTAAAACTTGTATGTTGAAACAAGAACAATTTAATAACTGAAAATAACTAAAATACAGTAATAAGGGTAAATAATAATAAACAAGTGATGCACAGTGCATTTACTTACCACCTGCTGACCAATACCACACCTCCCCTTCATCCTTCTTCCCCCATTTCATATACTGACACAATGCCATATGGTCTGGAATATCTTTTTGGTCAGTTTGGGTCACCTGTCCTGGCTGTGTCTCCTTCCAACCTCCCATACACCCCCAACTCCCTCGTCAGTGTGGCTGCACGAAAAGCAGAAAAGGCCTTGGCTCTGTGCAAGTCCTGCTCAGCAACAACAAAAACATCTCTATATTATCAACCCTATGTTCAGCACAAATCCAAAACATAGCTCTGCTCTAGCCACTGTGAAGAAGATTAACTCTGCCCCAGCTAAACCCAGCATACCTGCCTATGACTGCATCTCATCTGATGTTTTCTTCTTTTTCTTTTTTATGAATCTTGAAGCTCTGCTGAAATTTTTTACTGCAATATGTGAATAAACAAAGTATATACACAATGAGAAAGTGAAGTTGAAATTAAACTAAATACACACACATATATGCTAAAAAAATGTAAACTAGATTAAGGAGCAGATTAATGTGTTGAATGAAACATAAAGACACTAATAATTAATTGTTGCACATTTGATCTATACATATACTGTGCTGCCTTTTTCCAAATACTGATACACTTAAGCATGAGTAGGCAAACTCCTGCTTTCTATATTCTCTTTAATACGTAGTACTCAAGCTTTGTAGAAACTGTCATGGAAAACAAAAGTACAAAAGTGCAAAGAAATTTGAGGAAATCCCTGAGGACATGATCTTTTACTGCTTACATAACTTTGAACTGATTACATGGCTACCAAACTTGTCATTCGTAAGCACTATAGTAGTGTTTGATAGCGACACTTCTACCAGTCCATGGGTTTCTAATTAGCAGAGGAGCTGTCTTCCTAAATTTAAATTAAATGCTTGTTGGAGATATTTATACTCAAGTTCCTTCAAATATAAGAACTCGTACTTAGTGTTATTAGCATATTGATATTTTACTGATTACAGCTATGTTTTCATATGTTAATTAGAAACCGAGACTCAAGAGATTAAATTAGAAGAATAGATTAATAAAAAGGGATTTACATATTTCACTGACTATTCAGTCCAACTTGTTTTCCAATTAAGTTCTGATTTTCCTGTATGTCCTTAAGCCTTAGAGGGATCTCTGATAGTGGTGTCTGAATGCTGAACACTGCCTTATTCAAATGTGGATTATCTTTGTAACTGCCACCTCTGTCTCAGTAATTATTAAGATTTTTATACTTTAACCTGTGCTTCCAAACAGGTGTTCCCAGCAAAGCACAGACTAAAATAACATGTGCAATGCTATGTTTCTGATTAGTGTAATTAGTATCTGTAATATAGAATTTAGAATTTCCTACCATGATGCTGTCAAAAGAAGAAGACTTGGAAACCACTGTGAAAACATTAGGAAAACACTGTGAAAGATTTCATTATGGATTCAGATTTGAGGGCCTACATCGTATTCATAAAATGCATCTGCTTAGATAATTGCTATTTGGTGGGTTTTACACCACTGTCAGACACAAGGGACATCTGCAGTACATAATAGTATATTTATGCATCAAGTGAAGTTTTGAAAACATGGTCACATAAATAAATTATCCCTCTGAAGGATGAATTAGCATAATTTATATCAACATGCACTGAAATCCATATAATTTTTTTTCCTGTTTAAGTAGAGCAGGTGAAGGTTTTCTTGTACTTGTCATGCCAGCATTTGTTTTACAGAATTAAATCTGTTTTACAGAATAATCACAGCCAAAACTGAACCAATAAAGATTCATTCTGCTTTCAATATAAATAAGATTTGGTTTTCTTAATGCTTATCAAAGTGTTTCTCCAGTACTTTTACTTGACAAAATATTTTTTTTTAAATGTTATATAGTTTCCTTAGAAGAGGAAAATATAGGGAATTGTGAGAAATAAAACATTACAGAGAAGTTATTTTCCACATTTTTTATTGTAAGCCATATTTTAGGGGGGAGAATTTATTTTGGGGAATAATTGCTCTATACTTAACTTTTCCAGTTTCTGGAAGTCATACTAAAGTAGTCCTATTAACAGACAGATCTAATGATAACTTCTAACTAGCCAAGCTGAGAGCTGTTTGGTGTTTTGAAGGACCTGAGGAAGATTCTTTCAACTGACAAGGCAGTTCTTGTGATTTCTACACAATTTCACATATTCAGTGTGTCACCTTGCCAATTTGAGAGCTCTTGCACAGCTACTGCTTGTGGACTGCTTCTCCCAGCATGGCCTGGATGGCCAGAAATCCTGTGGGAAAGGCCAGCACTTTCAAGCTTCCTTGAACATACCGGAAGTGAATCTGACAAATTAAAACGTACATTTATAGGCATATTCTATGGGTGATGCTTCTATACAAGAAAAGCATACTTTTTTAGGAAGCAGTTTCACCTGTGGGCACTACACCATACCAGTAAGAGGGCAGTGTGGGGTCACCTTAACCCAGTGCTGCTTTGTGCAGTCACCAGATACTAAACCATCAATTTTGCCATCAGTTCTGTTTTGTATTGCACAACAGACAGGGTTTACACTCAGAATGTCTCTATTTTGTACAAAAGGTTGTCTTCTTTCAGGAAAGACTTTGATACTGAGAGACAGCTGTCTAATAAGGTTTTGCACAGAGACAGTGTCCTGCAGATTGATTGGCAGAGCTGTGCTACAGCTTTGGATAAAGGGATTCAGTAATGGTTTAAAACACATCAGAATTGCCCAACAGCCACCTCTCCATTGACTGCTGCTCTCTCAGCTGGGCCAGCAGCCACTGGGATCATGGACTGTCTGTCACATGCAATGCACAGCACAAACAGCTTTCAGCTGGTATCATCCAGAGAGCCTGGCACTCTGATCACAATGAAATCCTACTAAATGTGAGCCTGGCTCCATGTAATACTCCTTTGTAGCTACTTCTTCATGCTCTCTAAGTTCAGGGAGGCCTAATGGTCTCCCTGCACTCCTAAACTCCCTGCACGACATAGAACTTTATCCTGGCACCTGGAGTACTTCCTCTCCCTCCTTCTTCCCCTGTTTAGCTACCTTATCCCAAAGGTGCTACCACCATCACTGATGGACTCGGGACTTGGCCAGCGTGGGTCTGTCCTGGAGCCAGCTGGCATTGGCTCTGTCAGACCTGAGGGGAGCTTCTGTCATTTCCTCACAGAAGCCACCTCTGGAACTCTCCTCTACCCAAGTCTTGCCACACAACCCTGACACACTTCTCTCTTGCAGTTCTCAGCATTTATAGTACCACACTTCTGCACAGAAAGTTAAAATTTGGTGGAAAGCTAGGCAAGGGAAGACAAGGCTGATACTGCAGTGAGTAAGGGGAGAATAAAAATTCCACTTACGTAGCTTCTGGTATTTAATAATGAAAAAGGCTGCATCTACAAATGACCGTCTCACGCTATAGAAGTGCTTCAACATGTTTTATTGAAAAATAAATTCTTTTGCTCTGAGTATATAGCTACATCATGTGTTAATAATTTTATCTCTTTGTGGGAATTTTTTTTTCTAAACAAAAATGATAAATAAAGTTCCATTATAGTATAAAAGAGAAATCTTTAATTGGGAAGACACAGACACAAACTTTTCACTGCTGCAGTTCCCTCATTAACACCCCTGAAAACAGTGTCTAGAAACGTACCCCACAATCTAAATTATCTCAGATGTTAAGATGTGCCAGTATATTTTCAAAGTCCACTTCAACCTTAAAAAAAATGCAGCCCTTCAGTACCTTTCAGCATCTGTAATTCCACTCCATCTAAATCAGACATATGCTTTCCATATTTGCTAGTTCCACTGAAAAATCCCGTTTATCTACACACAGTTAATGTTACTCACAAAGCTTAGATACCAGAATGGCAATTTGCTTGTACATTGGCAAGATCATATAATCACTCCTCTTTAGTCAAAAACATCAGTTCAGATAATACAGTATATGCTATTACACAATATTTAAAAGGAAAACATAATTGAAAAATTATTGTTAGTCTTGAATGGAAACTATTTTTGCATTTTCATTTACCAAAAATATAGTGTTCTTCATGGGGATAAAGAGTCAATGTATATACAACACCTATATACATATATATATTTAATTATGACACATTTTCAGTTTTACAAAGCATTGTTAAGATAATTTCAGTGTTCATCTCTCAGACTTGCATGCATACCCAGTTACTCCGGGAGCAGAATAGCTCAGAGCCCAGAATGACCGCATGTAATGGAAGTGTACATACCTTCACCTCTGACTTCTCAGGAGTGTGAAGGGTAGACTTAAGTATTAACCAAATGCCCTCCTGTTTAATTCTGTTAGTTGTTTTCTGAAATAATCTCCTTTATCATTACTATTTTATGCAACACTATATCACCAAAAAAATGTCATATTACTAGCACCCAAATTCTGGCCATCATATCTTAGTGACAAAACACCCAGTGTGCTGTATCTCACATTAAGCTATCAGTCTTCTTCAGTAAAACTATTTCCAATTCTTTCTGTAAGTCCCAGAGGCAGCTCATTATAGAGCAGATCCTCTTGTCTAACAAGCTGATTAATGAACGAAGCCTTTTTTCTTTTTTTTCTCTCCTTTTACTTTATCCTTCTCATGGTAGACACTGAAATGAATTCTGTCATTCCCATCAGGAGCCCACTGCACAGGTAATATTCAGACAAGCCTCTGGAAGTCCACTTACGCAATCACTTTCTTGCCAGAACATTGCTGAATCTCACATTTTCTGTCCTTCACTCTTTGTCTTCCCACATCCACCTGCATAATAACTGTCTAATTTCCAGTCCACAGCCAAAATATTTTTTTTTCAATTCAGATCTTTATTAGTAGCTTCAATTACAACTGCATGGCATTTGGAGCTGTTAACAGTCAGAAAAGTAGGGGACTAAGACCTCTGAATAAATAAAATAGAGTGGTGTCATTTTTTGATGAGTTGATAGAAAAAATATAATTTTTGCAATTTGTTGGAATATATTCACAGGTATCTGCATTTAGAAAAAAACCTTTGGGCTTACTAATAAACTACTGCATAATATATATGTTTTACATCCATTAGGACTTACTAAAATGCAAACAAAACTTAGGACTTTGGGCCGAAACTAGCATAGTAATTCTGCATATCTGGAGTTTCAGGAAGCTGTAGTCATGTCTTCCTTCCTGTTTCAAACTAAACAATCCCAATTTACTTGATCTCCTTTTGTATAGGGAGTGGGTTGATCCTGGCTGGACACCAGGAACCCACCAAAGCCATTCTATCACTTCCCTCTGCAATTGGGCAAAGGAGAGAAAATTTAATGCAGAGTTCCTGGGTTGAGATAAGGACCAGGAGAGGTCATGCACCAATTACCATCACAGGCAAAACAGACTTGAATTGGGGATATTATTTGAATTTCTTACTAACAAAATCAGAGCAGGATAATGAGAAGTAAAATAAATCGTCAAAACACCTTTCCCCCACCCCTCCCTCCTTCCCAGCTCTACCTCCTACCCGAGAAGTGCAGGGAGACAGGAAATGGGGGTTATGGTCAGGACATCACAGGTTGTTTCTCCTGCTGCTTAGGGAGAAGAACCTTTCCACTGCTCCAGAAGTGTCCACAGGAGACAGTTCTCCATGATCTTCTCCAATGTGAGTCCATCCCATGGGAGACAGTTCTTCACGAACTGTTGCAACATGGGTCACTCTTTCATGGGATACAGTCCTTCAGGAACACCCTGCTCCAACAGGGGTCACAAGGCCTACCAGGAAACCTGCTCCAGCATGGGGTCCTCTCTCCATGGGTCTGCAAGTCACTGCAAGGAGCCTGCTCTGGCATGGGTTTTCCACAGGTTCACAGCCTCCTCTTGGGCATCCACCTGCTCCAGCATGGGTCTCCTCAATGGTGGATCTCTGCATCCCTGTGATCCTCCATGGACTGCAGGGGCACAGCTGCTTCACCATGGTTTTCACCATGGGCTGCAGGGGGATCTCCGTTCCACTGCCTGGACCACCTCCTCCCCCTTCTTCTCCCCTGACCTTGGTTTCAGCACAGTTGTTCCCCTCACATATTCTCACCCTGCTCTTCTCTGGCCACAATTACATCTGCTCAATATTTTTTTTTCTTATTAAATTTGATATCATAGATGCGTTACCACCATTTCTGATTGGCCAGTCCGTGGCAGCTTGTCCATCTTAGAGCCAGCTGCCTTTGGCTCTGGTGGACATGGAGGAAGCTTCTGGCAGATTCTCACAGAAGTTGCCCCTGTAGCCCCCACACTCCAAAAACCTGGCCATGCAAACCCAATACATGACATTTCTTAGAGCTCTACCCATTCTCACTTGCTGAACAGGACAAAGCACTCCAGCTCAGGCGTTGCCAAGGCTCCCTAGAACAGAGGACTGTTCATTCCAGGGAGGTGTTTTCCCTTCTCTGCAATGGTACCATACTTACTCAGGCTCCAGATTGCTGTCCACTGTAGTGTCCCTGGCCTCTTCTGAAAAACAGATTCCTATCATGCTGCTGCCTTTCCTTGCAATGTTCGGGGGTGACACAACTCTTCAGTAGCTGTCTAGGGAATCTGGGGCAGGAGTTGCTGATGCTACAGTGGTACCTTGTCTTCTCAGCATAAAAATTCAGGTTATTAATCTTACCTTTAGTGCACTAATCTTAGGTGCATTCATGTTAGGGAGAGTTCTCATTTTCCACTACCAGAGCACAACAGATTTCCATTATGGTTGAAGCATAGACATTACTCATGTTTCTTTATTTTCAGTTCAGTATGTAAAACTATCTTACTCAAAGCAAGAGCCTTACCTAGGATAACAGTAACAACATAGTAATAACACTATGATGGCAATAAGAACCTCAGATCGTATTCACTGTCCTACTCACATGCTGAAAGAGAGCTGAAATTAAAAATAAGTGGATATATTAAAAGTTGGTTTTGAAAAACAACTGAAAAAAAAGAAAACTGAATAGCTTTGATAATTAACAACTGGATTGTAAACTTAGGGAATGAAGTTCTTTATATACTTGTAGTGTGGACTGATTAAATACTGAATATCTTTACCCAAAATACACTGCTCTCAGTCCCTCCTGCATAAATTCCAATATGATATAATACAATTTATACTAATTAAAAGCATAAAAACACAGCTTCAGTGAACAGGAGCAGAATCATTTTGGCAATATACACAGTGACACTGTAAAAAGCAGTATTTCAGTAAACATAAAGACATGAATCAGAAGACCAGAATTCAATAAATATTTTTTTAGACAATTTTGTATAACCACATCACTCATCATTAGAAAACTGTCAGTTGCAGGCCTTTGGAATTCAAAATTAGTTTTTCAATCATTGCTGCAAGTGAACACAAAGTGAGTGCATCTGGCCATATGTTGCAGGTTCATAATCACTGGCAAAAGCAAGTGCCTGTCAAGCTCTATTACCAGTAAGCCTACCTGTTCAGTGAGAAAGTAATTGTCTGCAAACATTGTATTTTAATCACTCCAAGCCAGATTTCTCAGGACTTCTTTCCTTTAGCCTCAGGATATCCTGGGTTCAGCTCACATGTTTGATTGCCATGATCTGTAAGTGGTCCTCAGTCATAGCCATTTCTCTCAATCAGCTCTGCAAGTGGAAAATGCATGGTACACAAGGTCATTCCAATCCTGTGTCTGGACTCTAATTATTCTGGCCCATGAACTCTGAAAGTGGCTATGAGATACCATAAAAATAAACAAATGTTCATGATGCCTCTTCAGGGAAACAAAACAAAAATAAACAAGCAAACAAAAAACCCCCACAACAACATCAACAACAACAACAACAACAACAACAACAACAAGAAGCATTTAGCACTCAGGTATTACAGAAAAAGAAAAAATATGCCATAAGATTATTGACTCATATCATCCGGACTCTCAGCATCTGCCTAGCCTTTGAAGGAGGGAGCTAACCTTTCTATCAGAACCATGAAAGACTTTTAAGTTGCTAGTGGGGAGATTTCCTGCTAAGTGAGGCTTAGATGCAACAGAGCAACTGTTCTACCCAGAACAAAACAAACCACAGCTAAAATCACTCTTCATTTACTGTCCACTCACAGAAAAGAGGAAGGATTCACTTTTCAATCAATATATACCCTGTTTATTTTCTAACTCTAAAAGCATTGTTTTAGCTCAAAGCAATGACATTGCACAGGAACACATACAATGGATTAGCTAATGAATAAACCAGCACTAAGAATAAAACACATGAAATGACAGACAAAATGGCATTTATAACTACATTCTGCACCCAGGAATTAAGAATTCAAATTACTATAAATTTTTAAAGTACAGACTTGTCAAGAGGAAAAACAATAAACATAAAAATGGGGAAGGAGATATTCTGAAGAAAAGTACATATATAAATATATCTATTGAACAAATTTTTTACCGTAATAAATCTCTGGAATTTCAATAGGAATTTTTGATGCTTACTTGTGAGCATTTAGTTATTTAGTTTGCATATCATTATGACAAACAGAAAGACTGGACATCATCAGCAATATCCACAGCTGTCCAGACACAAAAGCAAGAGCATATTCCCTTTGTAGCCATGCCAGGTAGCTGGAAGAGACCCTGAATAGATAATTTCAGTAGACAAATTAGAACTGCTCTGTGTGAAACTGCTGTTCATCATGTAGAAATGTCAAAATAACCTTGTCCCGTATAAAAATTGGAAGAAATTAATGTCTTATTTTCATGTAAGAAACAATGTGATGTAAAATTGAGGTATTTTCATAACAGAGAAAAACAATCCCATAAATATGAATTAAGATTAAATTGAATATAAATACAAAAATGCAATAGTACACAATCAGTTACATTTTGAAATAGTAATGTGATCATGTCTTCATTTTTGTCTTTTATATTATATTAAAATTTATATTAAAGTATCAGTATTTTAGAATCTTTTTTACTCTTATCTCATCTGAACTTCTGTTTCCTTGGATTGTAGATGTTGCAAAAACTTTGCCTAAAATCAACTGATTGTTGTACTTTAAGTCAGTGCATTTTGGTTTGATAATTATTTCTGGCATAACTATTATATTTGAGAACAAAAATTATTTGACATTATTTATTCTTCCGTATATGTAATTATAGCAACCAAAGTACACTACAGAATAACATGATTGGTTATTTTACTTTCATTGAAACACTGTGGGGCAAATGATGTCTTTAGATACGCAGCCAGAGGTTTTCACATCACCAAAACACATATAGTCATACCCAAGACAGAATCTTTCTATTCCTTTTACAATAATGTCAAGTTTTTTCACCGAGTTTTCAAAAAAAAAAAATTTACATGAATAAGTAAACTAAAATTCCTACAAAGATATTTGGTTTTCGTATGTAAGAATTACAAGGTCTCTAACTTGTAGAACTTTGAATAAAAGATTCTGTTCTCATGCAGTTGCCCAAGTAGAGATCATATATTTGTCTGACACTCTTTAAAAAACTGGAATTTAGGTGTGATAGTATGGGACAGAACAGTTAACACATTTTTAATACAACTGCACAAGGCAGTGCAGAAATACCAGAACTGCATCTCTCACTTCTGTCTTTTGGTTTGGGTTTGTTTGTTGGTTTGGAGGTTTTTTATGATGGCAACAGCAAAGCTGAGAACAGGGCTGTATTCTCTAAGGAGATTTCTCTGTAAGTGTAAAAGTAACAGTTGACTGCTATTTTAACCTCTTTTTTTCCTTTGGTGGCAGGGAGGTTTTCAGCTTAAATTTCCAGAATCCTTAGTGTTTGACTCGGTCCTGTCTGAAGTACAAATAGACATCATAGCTTACACCAGTCAAAATTGGCTAGGTTATTTTTTAAGTTGATTTTGCATTCATCACTCTCTTCTTGAAATCTCTAGCATTTGAGTTAACACTGCTTAACATTCTTCTACTAATTTTTACTTCAAGAACATCAGGAATGTCATATTAGCTTTTAACTAGTTTATACAAAGGACTTTAGATAAGTCCCAGAAAAATGAATCATCTAGTCTTCTACTTTCTTTAAAAGAGAAAGAAGTAAGAACATCAAGTTCTTTTTCTATGATATCTCTAAGATTAGGTCAGGAAGTGCTACTGGAAAAAGAAAACAAAACTTTTCCCAGAAATTTAAATTTCAGATGTTCTTTTCCAAAAATGAATTGGAAGAAAGAATTATCTCATTTCACAATTGATTGTAACAGTACAGGGTGAACCTTAGTGCTCTTTTTTGTGTCTTTTTAAGATCTAGTATAGGTCTTTTAACAAAAGGGGAACAAATAGCATACAATTTTCAAGATGGGGCCCTGCTGAGTATACTCAGACAGGTTTTCTGCTTTGTTACCTATTGCTTTCTGAATCACTCTAACTGGTTTTACTTTTATAACCATTCTTGAGCCAGTGCTTATGTGAAACTGTATGTCAAAACACCAGGATTTCTCTGCAGAGAAAAAATGCAAGACCACCACTGCATGCATAAAGGTAGATGTGGATGCAGAGGGAGGTTTCCCTCGCCTGTCTTATTTTACCTTTGTATATGTTGACCTTTATATTCCCTACTACCACCCAGTCACTTAGTTGCATAACATTTCTGTAATCCTTCATTATCAGCTTTCTTGAATATGAATGTGAATGCTATACTGAAGATCTTACCATCAACAAAAAGTCGTGTCACAAAGTTCTTTGGGTTTCCTTTCCAGATCTTTCATGAATATGTATCATTCTGTAGTAAATGTAGGTTTGATAAATATAGGCTAATGACTCAGGAAATGTTTACAAAATTCGCTAAACGATGTCACACAGATCCAGGAAAAAATGGGATTTAATCAAATATCACACATCCAGTGTGAGGTGATTCTTAACTTTATACTGTATGTTTTTATACTATGTGTGAACATAGATATTTTCAAATTATCCTCACTCAATGACAAAAGAATATATATCATTTTGAGTACCTAAAATATTTTTGGCCTGGATAGTGTCTCATGTTCTTCAGACTAATTATGAAATAAATATCTTGATTAGTAAATAAATTATAAAAATACAAAATAATATGTTTTAAACAATGCTCTATAGCATAAAAATCATGAGAAAATGAATGAAAAAAGATCTAGATTCATTAGATTTCTAGGTTGTATTGTGCAATGGGACAGAAGGAAATTTCCCTTTTTTTGACTCTCCCTGCTTCATGTGTGTCTGTAGAAACCTGATTAAAAAATGTGATTCCTGGCTTCTGGATTTTTTTTAATTTCATCAGCTTCCTTTTTCTTTTTTCTTTAATAATGACCATCACAGAGCAGTTGAACATAGAGAAGTGAATTAAACACTCAAGTCTTCTCTTTTTTTGTAGGCTGAACAACTCAAGTAAAGGAGGTACCAATATTTCAAGTCTTCAACAGCCAACATAAGTCAGTTACTGTTTGTTTCCCCCATTTTACTGCTTATAAAGAAAAGTAAATTGTAGCCTGTGGAATACAGGAATGATCTATAAGCAAGACCTTTTTCTGCTTGCCAGGAGGACTTATCAAAAAATGAGTGACAGTAATATCTGCTAAGACATTTAGATCTCTGCATGGCTGAGCAATGGGGTCATTTCAGTGCAGGTGTGACTGCTGGAGTTAGCAAGTCCTATAACTTTACATTGCTTTATTGTTTTACTGAGAACTGCATTCAGCTCCTGGCACAAATGTATGCCTCTCTCAGGGAAAGTGATTGAAGCTGTTTTGCAGTATTCAATTTGGTTTGAGAGTCTGAAAATTCAACTGTTTACTGAATAGCTCATTAGCCACTTAGTCAAAATAAGCCAGTTGGACAAAGATGTATTTTTTTAGTTGATCAGTCAGCAAATTATGGCTGACATGGATTACAGAACAGCTCAGCTAGTAGACTACACTGCAAGGATATCTCCAGTGAGAAGATATTTAAGATAAGTGTGTTGTGCCCCTCCACCCATGCAGAGGACCTGTGGACATATACTTACAGACTGTGTAGACTCTAGGTCAGCATATAGAAATATTCCACCACAAAATCTATGCATATTGTTTCCCTGTGGCATTTGCAAGAAAATTTCCACTACTTTTTTTTTTTCTTTTTTTTTTTTTTACTATTGCTCACCAGAATCTCAAGTGAAATAGGTTAATGCATTTTCTGTAGAATAATCAGCAAGCCTTACTGGAATTTCTACTCTAGTTTAACTTTGACCAAAGAGAACAGCTTGCCTAGTGATGTCCTTCATTGTCAGAAACAGCAAAAATTATTTCCTATAAAAGTTCTTCCTTCCAAAAAAGTACTTTTAGCTTCATTTTCGTGTTGAAAATAGTTTTTCAACCATGATTTTTCAAAGTGGTGTTTAGAAACAGATGTGTGAGTGAACAGATCACTTTCCTACTTGTGAAAACATTGCTCATGTCAGCACAGGAAGGATTGTTGATATGTATGCCACAGTATACTGAGTGTCATTATTGGCACAGGTCAACATCTGGAAATTTTAAAGTCTTGAATTTAAAAATATTGGAAGAAGATAAATAAAAAAGGATCCTACTTTTGAAAAGAAAACCAACAATAAATAGAACTCTAGTTAACCTGTTTATGATGAATGCAGACTCCCTACTTTATTGAATTAGTCAAGAGACATTTTCTAATTCTCATTTTTGTTTATAGGATTGCTCCCTCCAGCTGTGTAAGTCCATAAGATTTGTCATCTTTTAAACCACCTAGAGGCATGTGCTTCTGGGGTGCCGATCTGGCTAGCTCCGTGTCCCAGCACCTGGCATTCTCTGCCTGCCCGGGCGGAGGCTGAACGGGACTGATCCGGCGCGGGAGGACGGGCGAATCCCCGGTCGGGTTTGCCTCGACCCTCAATGGCTATAGCGCACGAAGGAGGCAAGGAACAGGCGGAGGGGTCTCCATGGGGGAAAGGGTTTATTGGCGTGGCAGAAACCACGGAGCGATCCCGCAGCCACGCGGTGTGGGGGCCGTGTTGTACCCCCACAGCACGGGCGTGGAAAACACACAGCAGCCAGTAACACCGAAACAGGGGGTGTAACAAGGGCGGGGAGCAGGAATCACAGCAAGTGCGGTAAGGGGTAAGTGGGGAGAACGGAAGCCAGTGGTGGGGCATGGTTTACAGCTTTTGGGATGTTCCCTGTAATTTCAGGGGTTCTGCAGCTGTATGAGCCTCAAACCAGAGGACCTCATGGTCCCCTTGGCTCTGCTGATGATGGCTCACTGCAACAGGTACACAGCATCACTTTCTAAGTCCCTATCCTACAGAATCATCTTGGCTGTGGCAAAAGGGAACAACAGGACGTTGTGGATGGGGACCAATGGAAACAATGCGTGACCACCACAAGCAAGCTCCCCATCTACCTCCTAGAGCTGCAACCTTTATTCCCTCGCTGTGACAGTAGACTACTGTGGGGCCTCGTGTCTGCTCAACCATAAAAGCTAATTTTGCAGAGTCCAAATGCTTCCTGGAAGATGAGACAAGATCCAGGGACTAGAAAATTTCAGATGGCCTGAAGCACTCATGCAGGCCAAATTCAACTTGCAGCTTCTGAGAGCAACAGCTTGCAGAACAGACTTCTTTGCCAATGGATTTACCAGATATAAATTACTTCAAAGTGAAGGGGCTGGCCATTTTTTCTCACATCATTTCAGTTGTTAAGCTTGAGAAAATGCCAAGACAACTGTGGATCTTGTGAGATTTTTTATTTGAATGGATCATAGGTGCAGAGAGAATTGTGTTGGTAAAGCTCTGCAACCGTACCAGGAATATTGGCCTGAGATCAACTATGATTTTCTTATATTTTTATTGTTTGCAATCCATGCCAGTTATTCATTTTCTTCAACCGTATATTCTTACTGAAACAGAATTTTTATTTCCCAAGTGCTGAAAAGATGACCTAAAGCAAAAGAAAAATCCTTGTCTTAAGATACTCCTTTAGAGCCCAGCATTTTATTTGAAAGCTTCCATCCTAAAAGTAACCATAAACTGAGTCTCAGACTTCTCAACTCTCATGAACAAGAAAGTTCAGCAATTCTGATGGGCTTTTAGACATTATTAGTGATGTGCACAGACTGAAGAGAAGATTCTCCTTTCAACAAAGCCATTAACACCCTACTTTATGTACATGAATCTTCTGTGATGTTTTCGTTTCTCCCTCCCCTTGTGAGAAACTGCAGGAAACAAACTTCTAGGACTCATCACACAATCAATATTCAGTACATTAAAAACCCAGCATATCTCAATGTAGATGCTGAACATTTAATCTCTGTCACTAGCCCTGTGTACTTTCTTGAGTACACAGAAGGAATTTTAATAAATATTTTATAAATCTCTTCAAAGGCTTATTTTTTTTTTCATTTTTTTCATCTTGCGTTTTATGACTCCCTTCCTTTTATCAAAAGGTACAATAATCATATGGACAATGACTACCATATTTTTGAGGTTCTATAGCTTGACGCTAACCCCTTAATGAGGTTCTTTTTATTTTAATTTTATCTTCCCTGAAAAAAGCATTAGATGTTTTCAACTGAAAGCTCTCTGATTTTAGGGTTCAGTTTTTCTCATCTATAATTACCATTAACACCTCTCTGAACTATCCTTCTGATAGTTTTATTTTTCAATACTTTCTCTTTCACACTTTTTTTAAAGCTGCAGTATTTATTGTGGTGGGAATTAGCTTACCACTTTAAGAATTCTGTTAAATTTCTCATTTAATTCTTGGGTTTTTTGAACACCTTTAGGAGAAATCCAATAAATTGAATTTGTCTAGAGGTTCTACTAAGGTTTTTCCTCTGTCTTTCAGAACAATTATCTTCCCACATTTTGCTCTGAGATGGAAGAAACAAATGAATAAAGGAATTGGATTTCCCCTGTATGCACCACCACCACCACTTTCACGAACTTAGAAATCATTCTAGCGCTTCCAAGCATTAGAAATACAAAAGTCAAAAATTCCCAAAGTACTAATGAGCATATGATTAAGAGTTTGTTGCTGCATTTCACAGATTTTGCCTCTTTATTTTAAAAAACTTACTGCATCTGAAGAAAACATGGGCAAGCCCAGTGAAGTGGAGTTTTAGTGCTGTTTTGAAAATGTATCATTCATTATTGTTCCTATCATTCATTTCTCGGTTATAAAGAAAAGGTGTCTGTTTCACTAAATTGCAAGTGTTTTATTGTTTTTAAAGCAGAAGAGAAAAATACATGCAAACACATCCTCTCAAGCACTAAACATCCAGAGATAAACCTGAATAGGATATTACTGCAATAATTGAGGGAAATTTTACTTCTCAGCTTTACTTACAGTTTCCTAGTATACTGTCCCTTTCAGTCAAGCTCTCTCCATTCAACAGTTTGTCTAATTAGGTCCAGGGTTCTGATTAATTTTCTGTAAATTTCCTCTGTCATTTGTACCTCATTCTCCTTTTTTTTTTTTTTTTCCCTGAGGGTAGTTTTTTTCACGTACAGGGATCTAATATCCCAAAGTAAAATATAAAATAAAAGTCACAACAAACAGCTCCATCCAGTGGTTCTCTTTGTGACTGTATTTCCCCTGTTCATTTTGAGCAAATAATTTAGATGAATGCTTTGGAAAATATGTATGAAGAATATTAATATCAATATGAAGTAAGTAGACATCCCCCAAAAGTTTCGTTTTTCTCCCATAACTTCACTTTCTTACAACACCAATTTCCTGTTCATGATTAGGAGAGGCAACTGCAAAATACTTGTAACCCAAAGAGGGAGTCCACATCCACAGAAGAGACACTTGCCTATATAACATTTTTGCTTTAAACTTGGAAATTTAGAAGCAAAGGCATTTTAGCTTTACTTTGATTTTGAGTCTAAAGAATTTTTTTTTTTAATCAAAGGAGACCAATATCTAGTTTGTTAGTAAATAATATGCAATATTTTTATTGCCATAGTCAGTTATGTGTGCCTTTCTGCAGTAATGTTACAAATAAAATTTCGAAAAAGCTTCAAAGTATCTTGGAAGTGTTAGAGAGACAGCTGGCATTGCTTAGAGACTAATCTGAAATGACCATATTTCTAATTTATAAAACCAGGACAGTGCATGTCAGGGAACCATCAGCAGGGGCTTTGGGAAGATACACCTCTAGCCCCATCCTTTGTCCCATGGACCCTTGTTTACTAAGAAATTCAAAGGACTGTGCTTGAGGAGAGGACTTGTAGCAATTCATTCAAAATGAAGGCATAATACAGGTTTTTTGAAAACTTTTGCATATCAACCCATTTGAAAACCTTTACATATCAAATCTATCATGCTAGATATTTTCTTTTGTGAATGAAATGTAACTGTGAGGAATTATATGCAAGCAGACATGCACATTGCTCTGAGGCTGAGGCTCCTTTCTTATTGCTAGGCCATTTTCTTTTCAGGTTAAGTAGTCTTTCCTGTAAATTTGACATGCAAATTACAAATAGAATTACTGTGGTTTTAGTTTGCAACAATAATTTGCTGAAATTATCTGCCAAGTAATGTTTTAATTATTGAAGAATTGTATTTTGACTACTAAAATACTGCTCAAGACTGTGAATTTATGCATCTTCACAAACTCTTATATTGCTCTTAAGCGTCAATTTATACTTTTTCTCTTTGCCATCAAGTTTTGTACCCACTGCTATAGACTCATATATATTTGTTTCTTTTCCTTAATAGAAATATCAAGCTGTTCTGAAAGTCATTCTTGGATTGCCACAGAAGAAATGTAATTTATTTACTGATAAGCAAGGCATAGCTATTCATTATGCCTAGAGTTAAACATGGTCTTAATAAAAATAATCCTGATTACTCTAAAACTAGTTTGGCCAAATTATTCTCTGCAGTACAGCAAGTAAAATTAGACAAGCAAGTACAAAACTCTATCTTTAAAGATATCTTCCTCTGGGTAAACAAAGAAATCATTCTATTTTAAAAAAATACTATGCTGTTTTATCTTAATTCCGTATTTTTAATGTTCTACTTATATTGAAAATAGCATTTGTTCTCTCAGTATAAGATACCAAAGTCAGTGGCATAGAAATACAATTTAAAGCATTAGGGTACTGCACTGTCAGAAATTATAGAAATACAATACACTGTTATTCCAACACAAGTTTGGGCTGAAATGCAAGAAAAGTAGAAAGACCTGTAGGTAGTCCAGCTACAGGTGATAAGTTCACCAAAGATCAGCACATTTCTCCACTGAAGATAGATGGAGTAGTCTGGGATCTGATATTCAATTTGTTGTTGTTTTTCTTGTAATAATTCACCAGTTTGAAAATTTCTCTAACCAAAATTTATTTCCATTTCTGCACCATATTATACACAGTGCCAAAACTACTGTTGTGGGACTGGTCATGAAGTGAATGTGGAAAAATACAATTCAACTTAAAATGAGAAGGCAATAGTACTTTCCAACAGAAGAGCTATGCAAATCCATGACAAAGCAATAAGTCTAGAGACAGCAGCTGGTAGTTCCAATTACATCTTACACAAGGGATCTTCTCTTGTTCTAGGTCAGAATTTTCATAATTTAGGAGCAACAATATGCAATAAAAACATATAAACCTGTACAAAGCAAGTCAACAAGAAGCATTAGGTATTTCATCATCAAAAGAGCAAAATCTACAAAGTATTCATAATACACGTAATTTAACCCATGTTAATAGACAGTATTCCACGGCTTTATTTAAAGATGAAAAAATCCCACAGACTTCTGATTTTCCACTTATATAGGCAGTACCTAATAAATTTTTATGTTTGGACTTGTTCACATCAAAAAAGAATGCAGATTTATGTTTTAGAAAGTTGACAACATTGCCACAGTAGTTATGTGAGCCCATGTATTTTTTCACCTTCCCAGGCTAGAATCAGTAGGCCAAATACTCAGTCTGAGTTTTACATGACTGCAAAGCAGATTAAATAACACTATCAAGACTTCTTGGAAGAGATATGTCTGGACATGGCTACATGCTGTCAATGTCACACCCGTCACAGCCACCAGTGTGATAAGCCTTTTAGGAGGATGTGAGATGCCAAACCTTCACCGCAGTGCCATTTAGAAAAGGTGTGCAATTGTGATCTAAAACACTGCAAAGAAAAAAAAATTCTGGCCAAAGAGTCTTTTGACCAGGGTTTTGACTTTTGCTTCAGATGTGCATCACCTGAAGTACTCTGTACCTGAAGTACCAATTATAACTACTTAAAATCAAGGTCTGTATTGAATTATATATTCATAGGTGAATTATATAATTTCCTTGTATTTTCTTTGAGTGGAATTCCTATTTAAAAATAATAATTGATTTTAGCTTTAATCTTCGAAATAGTAAAAAAAAACAAAATAAACATTCCTATTGCCTGTTCATTGATTTTTAGCAAGAAATTTTACATCTGCTGACTGAAAAATAAAACAACTCTCATTATACTAAGTATGCATTACTTCCCATGCTCACTGCCAACCTTAGAATTATCATCTAAATCATAACACATAATCTCCCAGAGCTGGCACTTCAGGAAAATAGCCACTCTTCCGATTAGATGCTTATTATAGAAAAATGCCAACAGAAAAATAGCAGGAAATTAATATATTACAGACACAATTTTCACTTGCATATTTGGGAAAGGTGCAGGAAGACAGAACTATGGAAGGGCTCCTCTAGATTTCAGTGCATGTTAAAGTACATTGAAATGGAAGGAAATGTTCTTACTGCTCCATCAAGAAGGCAAGCTGTACCTGATAAGAGAAGTCATAAAGAGTGGACAAGGTTTCCTTCGACTTCTTCAGCTCCTACATCTTTCAATCACAGGCTCTGTTAGAGATGCAATTGAGATGTTTATCCCAATATGAAAACATTTCTTTCTCTGCCAACTGCAGTCTGGTGTCCTACAGAGACTACTCTTTCTGATTCACTTCCAGAGAGTATTAATGTAGACTGACCACACTAAGATGTAACCTAGACCTGCTAATGAATTAACAGGGCTTCTCTTTTGCTTTCATAGCCACGGACTATTGATTTCTGCAGCAGCACAATACATGAAGTTAGTCTGTGCTATAAATAGATTTGTCTTGCTGGATTAAATCTTGTAAAATTGAAGGATGGAAATTCCTTATAAACCCCTTATTCCTATATTTGCTTTATGTATTGTTTCAATAAATCAAAGATGGAAAGTATAAGAGGACTTTACATAATTAAAAAAAAATTAAAGGATTACTTACGAGAATTTTTTAAACTTATCTTTAAAATCCTGGTTTCAAGTATCCCAGAGATCAAGTCAAACAGTGGTAAAGAGTTCTTTTTCTCATAGTAAAGAGAGTTAGCAAAAGGTTTTGTTACTCAGAGAAACTGAGATCAGAGAAATTTCAGTCTTGTTAACACTTGTGTGGAAAATATTTTATAGTGTCTCTGCTTACCCTAGAATAAAAAGAACTTTCCCTAAAAGTCACAATTTTATATAGTAAAATTTAATATAGTCACAATTTTGGAGTTGTCTCCTTAACCTCTCTTTGCCTGGCACCTAGCTGACCAGCTCTTTCTCTCTTTGGGAACTGGTCTCAAAGACTGCAAATAGAACAATTAGTAAACAAAATAATCAGGACTTCATGTGTTGAGGTGAAGGGAATGGCATACAACAGTAGAAAACTATTGTGCTTCAGCTTAAGACTGCAATTCCTTTTCCTATGAAGCCCACCTTCACAGTTGCCAGGCAGTCTGCTAGGCACTCACAGAGATTGCATATTGGGTCATTTCAGATATTCTTGCTGTTTTTCAGCTACCAGCGGTTAGAGTGAAAAAGTTACAATCATGGAGAAAATATTTCAATTATGCAAAAGGATAGGGTGGATCATGCCACTCCATTAGACCTGTGATGCAGATGATGACTTCCTCCTTGTCCTTGCCTAAATTTTTTATCTAGTGCCTCTCAAATGCTTTCATGCTTTTAGTCAAATGAGTCACTTCTCCGTTTCACAGATATTTGTTTAGATAGAAAGCCTGTAATCTATAATACAGAAACAGAAGAGAACCAGGATGCCTCAAATGCACACTGTGTTGTCATTTAAAGAACTTTTCCACAAAGGAAAGCAGGACTGATGCACAAAGGAGAGAAAATTCATATCAAGTATTACTTGCTGGAAATAATATGACCAGTTCTGTCTCATGGTTCCCTCAGGTATTCCATAAGCTGAATAGGTGTTGAAGTGAATAAACTATTCAAAGCTAAATCTTCACAGCCTGAGGTGTTACAAACACAGTTAAGAGGAAGCTGCAGAGACTTGGACAACCATTACCCATATAGCACTGGACTCCATTCACCTGTATTATCAATACAGTATCTCTTCCTCAGAGCTACATTAAAAAAAGAACTGCTTTTCTCCCTCCAGTTCATGATTTATTATAATAATAATAATGTTTTTAACATAGAAATGCAATTCTTCTCTCAGTCTTTGCTTATTCCTCATTACCTGATGGTTTTATAGTATGGAGATTTATAAACAATAGCAGTTTATTTTCGAAAAATAAAAGTAACTGATGCCCTTCTAGGTATTTTGATGACTGCATTGGGAAGCTTATTCAAAATTAAGTCACCCAGTTTTTTACATAAAATAAAAAAGCTGATCAAACACATGGCTATTAACTTCACATACAGCACTTCCTCTTCGAAATTATAATCATGAATGCAATAAACCCGTAATCTCTAGGAAAAAAGTCCTTTGGAAAATAATTGAAACAAATATCTCAGATATATAGTGACTAAGAAATGCAAATAAACTAGAGAGGTATGTATCAAGAGAAAAAGAATACATTTTGTAATGAGACAGGACATGAATTTTGTTCCTCACATACAACTCATAAAGTTATGCACCTTAGGCAGAGGCAACAGTCAGTAGAGTGTAGTCTGAAGTCAGCAATTACCTCATTGAGGTATCTAACAGTAATATTAACGCTGAAAGAAGAGGAGAGAGAATTAATATATTTCACCAAACCATGTGATGCCATGCCCTAGCATCAAATCATAACAAATTTAAGTCATATTAATCTAAAATAAAGAGGTTCATCCATCTTGAGAGGACAGAAATTTCCAAGCATCTATACTGTGTTATTCTGGACAGCTAGAGTTGAAAAGATGTACTTTTCTCTAAGGTTTGCAGTCAGTGATGCAGGATGTGGAGACTTGATACTGTACCTTACATGCCAAGTTGGTGTATGCAAGGAAAATCCTCACACTTGAGTATAACTGTAATAACTTATACTGGTTTTTCAATCTATTTTTGTACCTTTGTTCCATTATTGCAAATCATATGCTTTGATATAAATGTAATTTTTAACCTAAGTTGTAGAACAAACTCTGTAAAGGTAAACAAAAGTATTTTGTTCAAAATGTACAAGCCTTAAAACCAGGACGTTGATGAGCAGCACCAATCACCCTATTTACCAAAATGTGCCAGAGCCTCTCTGACCTGCCATGTGAATTGATTTAGAAACTGAAAATGTGAGAGTCTGTCGCTGTTACATCCAAGGCGCATGAAGAAAACGACACAGAGTCCAGGCTCATGAACAGTGGAAGCCGAAGCTTTTCTTTAATAATTTTCTGACTACTATATAGGATAGATCGCAAAAAGTGTGTTGAGTGGCAATAGCTAATTGGTTCCTCGGCCATCCACTCCTTGAGAGGATTGGCCAAGTCTTACGATACCTATTCCAAAATATTTTCAAAGTCAAAGCCATAACAATCTTGCAAAACAGCTTGCAGGTGCAAGAAGTTATGAAACTCTGACCTTGATTAAAATAGTTTACATAGGAAAGACAGTCTTCTCACAGAATACTGAGAAAAGGCTGAAGAATTTCTCTGCTTCTAGCTTTTTAGCACCTACAAGAGTCCATGCAAAATGGCTGAGTGACCAGCATTCACATAGAAAATAGTCCAACTTTCAGCAAATAATGGAATGAGCATTCAACCCAAAATATCTTAACAAAAAGTTTTTGCAGTACTATGATAAAAAATACTTGCATCTCTTTTTCTTTAAAACTAGGAATCTCAACTGGCTGCTGCAATAGTATTTCTAATGTGGTCTGGACAAAAACAATTTGTTTAAAAAAAAAACAGCACTAAAACTGTGAAATACCTAATTTCTTAGATTTAGGATTAAAATCATAAAGAGCTGTCAACTGAAGTAGTCAAGTAGGAGGCAAACCCATGCCATGCTCATCTAGTATCTGCAACTGCATCTAGCTAGAGTTAGATCTTGACTATCAACTCCCCAGTTCATCTTCCCGACCACAATTCTTTTGAAAGTCTTTTCCATCATACCTTTCAGTCCCCAGCAAAGAGAGAAAAAGTATTTCTGTGTTCATGTCAACCTGGCAATGAACTCCATGCTCTCTCTCTGGTTTAAGCATTAAAAATTTCAAATGGTCTCTAGGCAAGCAAGGAGGCATATTGTGCTGCTCTTTTTATTACATGAAAAATATGGACAAATCATTCCATTGTTAAAAGAACCCGCAGCCTCCAGATTCTGAAATAGCACTTCATTCCTCAGACACTAAAACTGTTCCTCTCTGAAGAGCCTTTTGTGACACAAACACGCAGAAAGCCTTCTGGCTGTTTTATTATCTTACAGAGCCGTGTGTTCTTTTGCAGAGGCCCCACGCCTGCTGCAGCACCAGCACCATAAATAAACAACACACTGCCACGCTGGAAAGGATGAGCCCTTTCAACAGGCCTCCACGGAGACAGGCGTCTCAGGGCTGCCTGCTGCTTGCAACAGTGAAGTATGATGAGCAGCAGGAGTGGGGCAGGCACGGACAGCCCCTCAGGAGAATGCTGGCTGGGAAAGGTTTTTAATTTATCTACTTCCCTTAGTGATCATCCTGAGGATATTAGACTTCTGCAAACTGATGGCCTTCCCCTTGGGTGCTTTCCCTCTTTGTTTGCTCCCTCCCCTCAGATGTACATGCACAATGCTGACAATGGATATACCACTAGGAAGGGTTTGAAATCAGGTAAAGCCAAACCTCGGTAACAGGCAGTCTGCAGGAAATCATGAGAAAAATCTACCATCAGAGGTGGTGGGGTGCCCTTTTGGAAGTCTCACGAAGGCATATAGTGCACTGTCTATGTAAGTATTTTTGCTATCTTTTCATGGCTAAACACTGAGCACTTTCTGCTTGCTTGAACAATTGATGGATTTTTGTCTGGTCAGATGGCAAGACTTGTACAAGTTTGGATCAGAAAAGCTCTGATGTGCTGTCATGCATAGCATCCATATCTCCATGCTGTCAACAAGAGGAGGACTCATGAATCCTGCACCTACAGAGGTGGTATATGCATTCTTCTGCATGTCTCAGGAACAGCTGATAGAGGTCATCTGGCTCCTCCGCTGCTTAGTCAATAGCAAATGGGATTTGGAGATGCTGTCCCTTTACTCAAGGCAAGCCAAGACAGGCTATGAAAGGTACCATGTCAGCTGAAACAGGGAATTCTGAGCTTCTGTAATACTGAATAAATTCTGGACATCTTCAACAATTATGGAATTATAGAATGGCTTGGATTGGAAGGGACCTTAAAGATCATCTAGTTCCAACCCCACTGCCATGGACATGGACACCTTTCATTATACCAGCTTGCTCAGAGCCCCATCCAGCCTGGCCTTAAACACTTCCAGGAATGGGGCATCCACATCTTCTCTGGGCAACCTGTTCCAGTGCCTTGCCATCCTCACAATCAAGAGTAATCCTAATATCTACTCTAAACCTACCCCCTTCCAGTTTAAAGATAGTCCCTCTTGTCCTGTCACTACATAGCCTTCTGAAAAGTCCTTTTCCATCTCTCCTGTAGGGCCTTCCCCTTTGGATACTGGGATGCCACAATTAGGTCACTCCAAAGTCTTCTCCAGAATGAACAATCCCAATTCTCTAATCTTGTCCTCATAGGAAAGGTGCTCCAGCACTCTAATCTTCTTGGTTGCCCTCTTCTGGACTTGATCCAACAGGTCCGTGCCTTTTCTGAGCTAGGGACCCCAGAGCTGGATGCAGCACTCCAGGTGGGGTCTCACCAGAGCAAGGGGGCAGAATCCCCTCCCTCGCACTGCTGGCCACACCGCTTGGGATGCAGCTCAGGATAGGATTGGCTCTCTGGGCTGTGAGTGCACATTTCGGGGCATGTCCAGTCTGTAGAAGATTATCACTATCCCCACAAATAAAACCATCTGTGAGCACATTGCAGCACCTCTGAGTAGCCTGGTGACATGAGTTCTATCTATGTAGGGCACAGCTGGTGTCCCTTGAGCTATACATAGCAACTCCTGCAGCCTCTGCCTGATATGAAAGTGCCTCTCAGGTCTGATGTGGTGAATCCCAAAGTCACATCAAACTCCTTTTACTATCATTTAGGAATTTTCTGTACACAAATTAAATATTTGGTTCATAATCTCTAAGATTACATCTAAGCACCTTCCCTTGCTAGAGACTTAACATTCTTTGCAGACCTCAAGGACCGAAGAAACTAATATTTGACACAATCTTTCTGAGAAGGCTGGCTGACCTACCTCCGGGGTACCAGCCCTACCTACCTTCAACCCCATTTCCCTGAGACAAAGAGTATTATTGCAATCTACTGTATACAGTAGCAGCTGTACAAGAGATTGATTTAAAAAATCAAAATGGATCCATCCCAGCAAGTCAGCTAGCACTCAGTAGAACTAAAAAAGAGATGTGTCTCCCAGGCAAGTAATCAATGAATTGAATTTGAGCCATCACTGGTCATCTTTTCAGAACTCACTAGCAATAATTATTATTCAGCCAGAAACTACCATAGAATGATATTTTATATTTGTCTTCATGCATGATATTTTTTTCACTATTCCAGATTTTTCATCCCTATCCAGTGGCGACTTTTCAAAATCATCTGGCACACCAGATCTCCATTTCAAGTCTGTTGTATGTCTTTCTACCTGGTGGCTCTTCTTTCAGCTGTCAGCTTGGAAAAATGGATGTCAAATCCTTCACAGTGGACTGCCTCTGCTACTGTCATTCTGGTAGTGCCATTCAGGTCTGATAATTCCTGAAGAGAACTTTGTAGGAATAAATTCAAACAACTATGCCCACACATCAAGTAAGAACTGCTATTTCCCACAGTATAAATTTAGTTCCTTAAACTCCACTGGTAACAAAGAAAGTTATGAGAAAAAAAAAGGTGGTGCCCTCTTTTTTCTTTCAAAACGGTAAAAACATTCATACTTTCAACATTCCTAATTTACCTGAAGAAAGTCCATATTCATATACACTACTAAACATGAAGACAGTAGAAACACTATCCTGTCTGACAAGTAATAGAGCAATTACAGGGCCTGAAGGGAAATTTGAAGATCAAATAGCCAAAACACAATTTCATTGAGCAACTGAAAATTGGAAGAGAAATGTGGGAACCATTAAGACATGAGCATAGTTTACACATAAGCTAAATAGTATCTTAGCAACAATTTCAATTTAATCACCTAAGTCAATAGTTTAGGAGTAAGTATATATCAAAAAGGTGGTACTGAAGAGTAAACTAAAAGGCAGCAAATAAGCTGCTTGACAATTTTAAAATAAATTTATGCTTGCTAGGTCTACTTATCTTGTAACTAATGAGGGAAAGTACTCAGAAAGGGTAAAAAGACAACCAAAATCAAAATACTGTACAATAAAGGAGAAAAAACATACCTTTCTATCTTTTGAAAAGTTTGGTCAAATTCTATGACTCAGAGATCTGTAGAAAAGAGAGGTAGAGCTAGCTGGATGAGTCTTCCAATAGAACAGACTCTTAAATACTAGATCACTTTGAAAGCCTCTGTTTGATGGCACTTTCAAAATTGGTCTTTTGTCTGTTGTTGTCCCCTCACAGATGCAAAATATGACAAGTTCCTGTTAAAATCTTATTCTTTTTATTATACTTAAGATATGTGTAAAGTTCTAGTGAATTTCCTTCCCTGTTAAACATCTTCCCATTATACCGTGATTTGTTCTTAAAGATCTGACTAAAGAAAAATGTTTCTTTGACCTCCTCCAGGTTTTGCTGAGAACAAAATTGAGCTGGGTTTCTAAGGTCCTCTTTGAACTTCATTTCACTGCTGAAGAAAGGCTACAGTTAAATTAGGAACTTCAACAAGTTTCTAAAACTTATATAAAACCCTGTCTTATGGACTTCTTCCTCTGTCAAGTTTTAGTTTTCAAATGACATAGTGAGTGCTATTTAAAGCTTTTCTTCCTATCTCTTGCAAAGTGTGTTATGGAGTAATAGAGCTATGGCAGCAAATTTGTGAGTTTTTCATACCCATTATTCCAGAAAAATCTCCAAGTAATAAAGTCATTGTGTGGTCTTGATAGCAAATTAATTATTTTTAATGCTTCATTTATTGTTCCATATAAAATGGGTACCATTAGCTAAGAACAGCACCAAAAAAGATATTTTGTTCATTTGAAATCAGAATTTATGGAACATCTAACTTCTCCAGGGAAGAAATTCTTCTTTTTCCCATGTGCCTGAGAATAATCAATAATTAGTGATGGCTGTGAAATTGACTCTATGAACATCCCAAACTCTCTATTTTTAGGCACAGCTGATATTTGTGGAATACCACCAAGTCAAAGAACCCAAAGAAAGAAGAGAAGGTACGATTTTTAAATAGGTGGGATCTCTCTTCTACTCTGGAAATGTGACTGATATCTGTTTGAGCTTCAGTTCATCCTTTGACAATCTAGGTATCAGAAGTTATTTTGATTTATTGTCTCATAATTTTTACCAGCTCTCAAATTGTTGCTCTCAAGGGAATAATTTCCAAAATACATTTCACAGTGGTTCATATGCAAGTACTTCCTATTCATCAGGAAGCAGTCTGCAAGTGAAAAATCTAACATGTCTCTTGTCTGTTTCCTCTGCAACAAGATCCAAAATACTTCAATACTGGGAAGTGCCTGTGTTCTGAAAAGTTGATTCCTAGAGAGTAAAACTATTCTATATTTGACATGTGATAGTTGGGACTTGATGCGAAGCTTCTGGCAACTCCACCAGGTACTGCAGCGTGCAGATGGGTAACTTGCAGCCAGGTAACTATTTAAATATTGAGCTTTTTGGTTTTAATTTTCAGAAGCTACTGAAACTTCTGAAAAACTTCTGAAAAAACTCTGAAATTTTTTTCCAATCTTTTTCTCACTTTCAATTCTGGACCAGACAGCAATAAATATAATGGGCCTAGACTTGTGCTTTACACAATTTCATTCTGTTTCAGTTTAAATCAGTCAATGATACCATCCTGTTGAATAAAGCGTCTAGCCAAGTCACTACTCAAGTTGGTAAAGGATGCTTTGGAGTAGATTACAGGTGAGCTGTGATATATAACTGTGTCTGGTGCAAATTTTTTGTGGGTTTTATTTAACCCCTTTGGGTTTTTGCTTCTTGCAGGTTTTATTTAACTCCTCTGTGCTTTTGCTTCTGGATGAAGATAAGCAAGATGAAAGCAGCACAATCCCAGGAGGAAAGAGTAAAAACTGAGATTGGAGAAGAAATCAGGGAATGACACCAGGTGGAAGGAGTTGTGGAAAAGATATGGCAGAATCAAGCTTCATTCCAGAAAGATTCAGAAACACTGGCCCAGAAAGACATCATAAGGCCTGAGATATTAATTACTTGGACAAAGGCCAAAGTGTCTGTTCAGAAGTTTGTACATGGAACTGTTACAAAATAAATACTGATAAAATAATGCACAGTTTGCAGGAAAAAAAAAAAACAAACATATAGAATCACAGGTTTATGGTCTGGAAACTGAATTTGTATGAATTCCACATGGGTTTTTATATTTTATATTAGGCCAATGACTCTCAGTGTCTATGGTAAATCCAATTGCAGTGTAAGAGATTTGTTTACCTTCAGCATCTGTTCTACACATTCTGCTGGGAATCCTGAAGTGAAAAATTAATTAATATTTTCTCCTTTTCCATTGGCTCTGTCCTCTATGAATAAATAATGCTGGTCATTTATTAAATATTTGTTGTCTCACATTTCTTGTAGCTCACATAATTAAAAAATTAATAACTGCACTACTAGCCTCCTGTGAAACCTTAGCATCAGTCTTCACCTTTGCTTCCCTGTTACGTTGCCTAGTCTCAACAGTCCTCTTCTTATCTGATGTTTAAAACTTTTCTAAGCCTCACTTTGACCACAGATTATTTATGTTTTTTCCCATGGTTCATTAATATTTGTTTTTTAATTCTTCTCTCTTTATTTTGAGTACCATTTTCAATCTCTCAAGCATGTGCTTGTTTAGCAATATAATTACTTTTGTGTGTGTATTGCTCTTCCTCTTACCACTGCTTCTGGCTCCTCTTGTATAGGTTAAAAGTTCTTCTTTTGATATTTTCTATCTTCGTTTTCCCTCCTACATGACTATGTGACTTTCATGTCATATTTAAGCAGACCTTGGTCTCTCATACCTGTGTCCCAGGATCGTTTCCTAACTCAGTATTACTGAGGCAGATTTTCATGTTAATCAATGTAAAACTAAGAACTGCTCATTTCTGTAGTTCACAATATCTCTGGTAAAATATATTTGTATTTTATTATATTACTGACATCCACAGCATAATTTTGACTCACTCTTTATATGTAAGAGATCACAGTGTGTACCTAACAGGTATATCTCATCACAAGAGTAGAAAACTATGTAGGAAATTTTATGGTATCACAATCTCAAGTTAACTTCTCCACGTGTGTCACAAACTCATCTGTCCTCAAATCCAAGCCACAAACTAATAAGGTAGCAAAGAGTAGAGGTGACTGATTTTCTTCTGGACCTAAAGAATCAGGACAACACCAAGGACCAACCTGTTTCCTTCAGCTGCACTGTGTCGTACCCCAAGGCTGAAGTAACAGCCATAGTGAAAACCTCCCCACATGGAAAACTCCTTTCCTTTTGGTGCAGGATGACTCTCACAAATGCCACAGCATTACCCTCCAGTTCCATTAGGCCCCGAGAGTGCCTGAGAATCAAGTACAGTTTGATTAGTCCTGAAATGCCTCACACGTAATGGCAACACACAACACCCAAAAGCAGATCTGTCATTGTACACAACCTGTGTGGCACCATCCCTCATGAATAAAAGTCTAGTCATCCCTTCTCACTCCATATGAGCTGAAATTCCATGTTACATTATAACTACATTTTTATACTATGTCCTCTGCGTAATCTTTTTGATTGGGAAGCTGCTGCGGTGATGAGAAATTTGATAGACTACCAACAAATCTGCATGCACTAATTGAGCTGATATCCATGTAGGGCAAAACTAGCTGACCCCTTTGCAAAGTCAAGGCAGAGAGAAAGCTTGTGAGGCTTTGTAGGATTT
The DNA here is from genome assembly GCA_013397865.1 of Struthidea cinerea. Classification (NCBI taxonomy): domain Eukaryota; kingdom Metazoa; phylum Chordata; class Aves; order Passeriformes; family Corcoracidae; genus Struthidea; species Struthidea cinerea. Next base: position 1,244,623 of record VZTI01001119.1, on the reverse strand, counting down.
ATCAGAAGGTTTTCCTATATTTATTCCCTGAGGTGGCTTTGGGAAGAGGAGGGAGGAGGGTTTTTGCTTCACAGGAAAAAAATATCTTCGATCATAAAAAGGGTGAATGATGTATTCAGGGAATATATGTCTTTCCAAATATTTCTAAATTTTTGGAAATTTTATTTTTAAATTTTGATTTTCTGGGTTTCATGATTATTTTATGAAGGGGCAACAAATTGATCCCACAGATTCTATTCTCCCTTGCACTTTTCTGTTCCAGAGGTTACCTGCGCTTATGTTTACAGTTTACATTTTTAAATTATAATGCTTCTTTTACATTCCAATTAGTTCTTCCAAAGTTTCATGCCACTATTTGCAATTTCTTATTTAACATATTTGAGATTTAAGCCATAGTGGACTCCAGGCAAGGGCACTGCTAAGCAGGCAGCATAAAAATGAGTTTTAACTGTTCTTGAACAAAAATAAATCATCACAATTAGGGGGATGGTCTATGCTGCAAAGCATCATGCAGTTCAGTAGCAGGGGTCTGCCACATGGCTCTTTTGCTGCAAAATTCCTAATTATTTTGTTTTCTGCTATAGAATATTTGTTTGAGTTGTATCCATTCTTAGCAGAAGACAAAATTTTTCTTTTCAACACGCTTCTCAAGGGAGATTTTAGGTCATCTTAGTATGTATCTTCTGAGTTACCAGGGAAAGGGGGTTAGATTTAAGCTTTTTGAATTTTTTAGAAAATCCTTGATGGGATTCTGGCCATTGCTTGATGAAATGGTATTCTTAAATCTCTGCAACAAGCCCAGCTGAAGCATTCAAGGTTATGCTAATTTCAGCCCATGGCTCTGCTGGTGGGACGAGAGAGGTTGTAAAATTCAAGTATTGGCTAAGGTCTAAAATGTGAATATTTCTGTCAAGCTTTTCAATTGCCAAGCAACAGGTATTGTACAGTTACAAGTCTTCTAAAGGTGCCTCACTGCTCTTACAGAGGGAACAGGAACAGGCTTCCCAAAAAGGATGTGAACTTCCAATCCCTGGAAGTGTTCCAGGCGAGGCTGGATGGGACTCTGAGCAACCTGCTCTTGTGGAAGGGGTTCATGTGCAAAGCAGGGGGGATTGAAATTCAGTGATCTCTAAGGTCTCTTCCAAGGCTGTTTTTTGATTCCATGAAAGACAGTCATATTATCAAGAAAATAACTCTCAGAAAGTATAACCTCTACATAAATATTCAATCTTTTAATTAACATATGTGAGAATTGAGTGATCTGAGTAACACCTTTATGAATTGTCAAGTATAAAGAGCCACAAATCCTCATGGCTATGATGTTGGTTTCAGTGAGCAAGTCTTGCTGCTGCTAGTTTTAATGTAAATCCTATACACCAAAAAAAGAAAGGAGAAGAATAAAATCTATTCTCTTGGGGATCAATGAAGACAGATTTTTAATTTTTTTTTAATATTTCTATATAAACACATACAGATATATAAGCAATGAAGGCATCTAGGCAACGCTATTTCTCCCCAACAGGCTTTGCCCCCAACTCAGCTATGAAGCTATTTGAAACGCCACTAAAGGAGACAGAAGGGCATCTACTGTCTTCAGCAAATACTGAGTCAAGCCCAGAATTACCTTCATAAACATCATTAGCTTAAGCAGCTCACAAAATGGCAGCACTGATATCCCAAACCCCAGACTAATCCAACTCATTTGCTCAATCAATATCTCCTCTTTGACTTTATCCATTGAACATCTAACAGATATTTCTTTGGGAACTGTGTGCTAAATCTGAAACATTGACATCCTGGAGGCTCATAAAAACTCCGTCTAACAACTTGGGATTTTTATAATTTCACTTTTTTTATTTTTCTTCCCCAAGGAGGAGCAGTGCAAACATTTCCAGCAGAGCAGAGTGACCCAACACTTGACGTAGAAATCTTAAAGTTTCATTGCAGTCTTTGTATTGTTACAGAGACTTTATTAAATGAGAAGAGGTTAAGAAAAAACCAACAAAATCTGACTACCATTTCACACTCTGGTGCAATTGTAAATGATGTTTACGTGCAGTACAGAAGTATATACAGTCTCTGACCTTTGTTTTTAGGGCCATAAAACTCTTCTAGTTATAATGACAAATGCCTCAAACACTGTTCTATTTGGAACAAACACTAGCTGCAAGGTGATTTGAGCCATCTCTTATTTCTGCCTCGTATAGATTTTCTTTAGATTGGAATGCTGTGATTAGAAAGCTCTCCTACCAGCAATATGCAAACAAACAGGTTGACAAAAATAAGAGTGGCTTTAGAATAGACACTTGCATCTATGAGCTGATTAAGTGCAGAAAAGACCATTGTCATTCAAAAATTTGAAGCAAAAAAGAGGGAGAGAGGGAGGAAGAGAAAGTGTTTCAATTCATCCTATCTATTTAAAACAACATTACACCATCAGCTGTGCAGAAAGCAAATTTTTCTCTGTTACACTGTCTGCATTAAAATCTATTGGACCAATTCTCAGTAAAGCAAGTATCAAGTGAAGTCAATGGAGTGTCACCTTGCAGGAGTAGATACAGATCCATATTTCAAAGTTTGTCTTCGTAATCCTTGTAGCAACAACATCACTTTCCCTCTGAAATTTACCCATTCCCTTTTTAAGCACAAAGGGATGCTTGCCAGCTGTCCCTGTGAAGAGAAAACTGCTTTAGCCCAGATAAATCACCTAGCTCTAAACCTGCATGTTCTTTTTCTCACAGTAACCTGTGACCAACAGTGCAAATTCAAAAAATAATAATAAAAAAAAACCAAGTCATCTACTCACATTTATTGCACTGTTGTAGCTGAGGTTATGTTAAACTTACATTCAGTTACTCCAAAGATGTGTATTGTCTGCCCACCAGTGCTAACAAATTTAGACCTATGTTATACTTTGCAATGATTCACCGTATTCCATCATAAAATGTACAATAATTCATCAGCAGAGGAAAACAGAATCTCTTTTCAGTTTTAAGTTCTTCCAAGTACTTAAGTTTTGATGATGAATAAATCACAAAGAAGCCCAAAATTTACCCTTCTCTGTAAATTATATATGAATTTCCATATTATATCAGTACTGCATGCAATATATAATAACTACTTTACTACAGATGGCATAGGAAGATTTTATTCTTGTAAAGCTCTTTTGAAATAAGTCGAGGCCTATGTAAAATAATGATTCATTAAGATGGCTATTAATTTCAAGAACACACTTTCTATTCCCAGAACTTGTCCTGGCCTAAAGCCTGTATTCTCTGTTTGATATTACTCAATCCCCAGTTGGTCTCACTGTAAGGACCCTCCTGGGAGGTCTGGACAGGAAACCCCTGGTAAGAAATTACAGATTTCTACCTCTAGAGCTAAATTAGTAACCTTGTTAGATGTAACAGCTGAAGTCTGTTATCCCTTCTGGAAACATGAGCTCCTCCGTGGTTCCCAGAGAGGGATGGGACAGCTGAGAGTTATATTACTTTAATGGATTTCCACTTGTATCTTGATCATTCAGAAATATTCCTCCTCTTAATCATCCAGGCTGTTACAATTTTTTCATTTTCTTTTTCTGTTGCACACATTTATTAGAGCTGTTTTTTCCCACAAAAATTTATGAGGAAGGGAATTCCTGCATCAGTCTTTTTTAAGGTGACCCTATGCCCTAACATCTTCACAAAATATAGCAATAGCAAACTAAGCCAGGCTGTGACTTAGCAAAGTTCAAAGATAATTCAGGCGGTGAAATCACAGTGATAGAGTGTCAAATGTTTTCTTCTGCACTATAAAGGAAAACATTCTCTTTGAACTCAGCAAGGACTTTGTAGGACAGGAGGATTATTTGAACCAATTTTCAGCACACTCTTCTCAAACTGTTCCGTGTATTGGAGGAAAACTGCAGATCCCTTGGATGTAAATTGCAAATTGTTTCCCCCAGTCAGATAAAGGACACACACAAGGTTCTCCTTGTATTTATGTGTCTGGTGGTACTTGAGTCTGTGGCAAACACTTAGTCAATAAGAGCAAACATCAATAGCAATAAAAAAGGCTTGTCTTTCCTTTTCCTCAAAGTCAATGGAATCTGTCTCATGTGATTTACTTGCCCCCTTTTGCAGGTAGAATAGTCCCAGGGCTGGAACAATTCTGTTTGATAGGCACATTTTACAACTATTTAAATGGCTGTCAATATCATCATCCATCTTCTGCCATCAGAAGTGTTGCCTTGCTAATGTTTTCTTGTTTATCGTATCTGAACTGACCCTATGCACATAGGGACTGTGTTGATATCACCTTAATTTCTGTAATTCAGAAATTGCATGGCAATTTAGATGCCACTAAACCTATCCAGCACTGCCACGTCTTCCTAAGACCAACTAGTAAGGATAAAAAATCTTCAAGATCCACATTATCAATGCCCTTCTATGTTTGCCATTTATTCATTACAGAACTGGTTTCTGTTACTTAGCTTTGCTTGCTTTAAGAAAGGATGATTGCCTGGTAACATTGTGTGGTTAACCAGATAGCAGATACCATTTCCCAGCTTCTAATTTGAGTTTGACTCATGAAGGAGAGAAACAGAAGAGAATGAAGGACAGTCAGAGCTAACCAATTTCTTTTTGATTTGTCAAAAAATATGAATGGTGTTATTCTGTGTTACCTTAGCCTGGCCCTTGTCCCTAATGACCACTGTACCTGCACACATTTCAATGTCTCAAAAAGAATTCACAAAAGGGAATTTGTTAAGTACAGTCTTGCAGAACTAAATGGACTCTGGTAGTATTTGTGTGCCGTACCCTAAGCATCAGCAAACATTTCATCAGGCTTCTGAGTAGTTCCCTGTGCTAAATTAAAAGCACTCTGTGATATATTTTGAAAAGAAAACATTAAAAGAGCCTAAAAATACACCAAAAATAGGAAAGGAAAGCAAGGGGACCAATGAAAACAATAAAGCATTTCAAGAGAAGGTGATATTGGAAGGACTGAAGGGGAAAAAGGAGATAAGTAGAACAATAGCTGTGTAAAAGAAAAGACTCAATCTGAGTATGAATATGATGACTCAAACTAACAATGTAAGTGATGTCTGTTATATCAATTGCATTGATTTTTGGGGATGTGTCTAGAAACACAGACACAAATTTTGTAGATAACTGCACATAGCAGTTACACCACAGCAAAGTTTTGCTCCAAAATATTTCTACCAAATCTATTCTATTACACTGAGTATGTCTTTTCAAGTAAGGACCTGACAGTAAAGCTCTCAGTGCCTGTGTTAATCCATCTTTCCTGTTCCATAACAAACAGATCACACTTGTCACATACAGTCTGACCTCCCTAAAAATGCTCACTTTCATCATCTTTGCCTATACAATTGTTCAAGACTATCGATAGGGCTGTGTCCCCCTTCTGGTGTAAGTGTCAGTATGATTTTTTAAAAATGTCCCTCATCTGTTATCATACACAGGAATGTGATCAAATCAGGAATTTTCCTTGATATGAGCCACTGTAATGCTGAATTTCCTGCAATGAATCTCAAATAGTTGTATCTGTTTTGTCCATAGAACTGGAAATAAATTTTTATCTATTTTGAAGGTCAGCTGTCGCTGCTGTACCATGAACGGCGAGAAATGACACAATCAAGTTCAGGAAGAAAGTGGCATTATTTAGTTAATTATAAATAGGTTTATATAACTTGGTTCCCAAAGATGACAGGAGGTTTTTGGTTCTTTGACCAGCCACCCCCTAGAATGATTGGTGGAGACTATACAACTCCCATTTGAAAATATTTCTTCAATATACCACAACAGCTTTGCACAACAGTCTCCAGAGGCAAAGATAAAGAATTAGTTTACAAATTTACAAACTGTAAATTACAGTTTACACTGTAGCAGTGTTTTTCACAGCTTTCATGAGAAACACAGAGCTCTCACAGAATGCTGCAAAAAGCTGGAAAATTTCTCTGCTAAATCTTTTCAGTGTCTACAGGTCAGTAGATCAAAGCCAAAGGTATTGCTCATGATTTCTTAGCCTGTCCCAGCTACAAAGTGAAATGACTTCACTTGAGCTACTGTGACAGTGATTGTTCACTATCCTGTCCAGGATACAAGATGGAATTTTACACTCAGTTTGCAGTGGAAGAAATAAAGACATGAAAATTGCTAGTATAAGATATAGAGATGATATCAAGTCATAAATAGATTGCAGTAAAGCTTAAAATCAAACTAAAATTAATCTGATAGTAAACAAAAAGACTTCTGTGACTTTATTGCCAGATGCTGTAAACTCCCTTTAACTGTGAATTTAATTGATGTTCCTTTCCAACATCAATAGGTGCTGTGGAAGTTTGACAGTGTCCCAAAAAGGGCTCTGCAGAGTCCCAGGGAGCACAACTAAGCCTTGAACTTCAGAGAATGACATATTAGAGCAAGAGGCTCAACCTTAGCAACCAGGCTTACAACGTTATACTGGTTAAAGATTATTTCTCACAAAGAAAAGGATTAGAGATTCTTGTTTAAAACAAAAGCTGACATTGTGCTTTATAGTTATATATCCCCAAGGAGAGAGGAACAACTGTACCAGCCAACTGCACAGACCAAAGGAGCTGAGGTGTTGATGTGGACTGCACCTGCACACATATATTGTGAAAAGAAGTCTCTAGTCCCTGTCTAAAGAAAAAAAAGGCATCTTCACAAAGGTCCTGGCTTATTAATTCGTTAAGTCTATGGCTAGTCACTTAAACCTTTATAAATACACCAAAATCAGTAGCAATAATGGATCCGCATTTCAATGCCCTATGAAATTTGTACCTCTCTATCCTCTAACCAGATTTTTTTTACAGGTTTTAATTACAAAATAATAATTTTTTTTATATTGTATATAAACTCTTCTCCGGAAAAAAATATTATTGGAAATAATACAACATTTAGTATCAATGAAAGTCCTGAAAAGCAATTCAGTTTGGAGAAACTGCATGTTTTTGTACAATCATCCCAGCCTTGTCTTTTATGTCCTGCAGAAAGATATGTCCAGAAAATGCAATACAAGCAATGTAACAATGAAGCTCAAAAATAGCATGTTACCTTTAAATTGTATTAGACATTACACAGGTCTGGATAGAGAGTAGGATGCAGTAACATATCGTGCAATTACAATTACATTTGTAATTCCAGTTTCTGTGACAGTCGTGTGTAGCAGGATGCTCTGCCTGGAATGTGCAAAACAACTTCAACAGTACTCTGTTTTGCAAAGCTACTGGTGGTGTACTGAGAGGGGGTGTCATGCTGCTTTTGGTGTTGAATTATGTTAAAACCTGTCTGACTCATCAACCCCAAAGTTAAACACCGTGATATCAAGGTGAAGATGTGGCAGACATGGTAAATTATCCTTATCCAAAAATGCTGAGCTGGCACAGCTGGCCTGAGACATAATGACTGACAGTCAATCACTTTAAACTCTGAAAGTCCAGTCCCACTTTGAAACAGCAGGTTCTTCTAAAAACGCCCTTGGAGTGCGTGTGGAGATTCCTCCCTTGGGTGGGGATGCCCCTCAAGGTCACTCCTCCAGGCTGAGAGAAAGAAATTTGCCGAGGGTCATTGGTATGGGTGAGTAACATCAAGCTCTACTTAATGATTGCTTCTTTTTTGCTAGCTGTAATGTAGCTGCTTTAATATATACACTATACTGTACTATGCTATACCAGTAGTTTTGGCTTCTATACTGTGTAGCAAATAATGCTGATTAAGATCTTTTTAATCTAATCATTTAGCATAGTAAGTCATTCATTTTTATACAAATATATCTGGCTTAACCATCTTTAATCCTTCCAGACAAAATTGTACAAAGGTTCAATCCCACCTCTATAATTCCTTAGATTTAAACCACTGACAAAGTCTGGGTCTAGGATTCGATCCAGCCACACCCAGGCTCCTCTCTGAGAACTTTAGAAAGAAGGAAGTCCTTCCTGCACCTCGTGACTCAATGGGAGGGCTTCTCTTACTAACTTTGTCTGAAGCTCTCTCTCTGCCCACGACAATGTGATACTATTTGCTGATTTATCTGTGACAGATTTAATGTGTTGGCAGACATAACTTTCAACCTCATGACAGCTTTGCATGTCAAATCTCAAAAGTAGTTAGTTTAAGTTCTCAGTTTATTGTTGCACATGAGCTGTTGTTTTGGACTTTCCTCACTATATACTAAAAATTCACAGGCTGGCAGGTATTTGTAAAATATGTATACAAAGCATTCAATTGCAGACCCTATTCTGACACAGTTCAGTGTAGGTTTTTTCTACCTTTTCTCTGAACTAGCTCATAGTCTAATATAAATTGAAATGTCAATACCTTGTATGACATTTACCTTGGCCTAGCAGGGGATCAAGAATAAAATAATAAATGGATTTTTTTCCTGTTCAGCCAGACTTCACAGAATGAAACTCGTATTTTTAGCCAAGATTTTTTTTAAATACAAATTTTACTTATTTTTTGAAAGCTCTTTTTCTAGTTTTTGCCATGATGCCCTGGATCAAGAAGCAGTAGCTGCAGAGACATTGGCATAGCCGTATTCCTGGAAGCATCTGCGCTAAATCACCACTCCTATGATGAAATGCTGAAAGACCTGGAGCTGTTTCAGACTGAAGAAGAGAAGGCTCAGGGGGATCTGGTCGATGTGCACAAATACCTGAAAGGAGGGTGTAAAGAGGATGGAGACAAGCTCTTCTCAGAGGCACCCAGTGGCAGGACTGAAATACACGAGGCTCCCTTTGATCACCAGAGAACCCTTTTTCACCGTGAGGATGACTGAGCACTGGCACACATCGCCCAGAGAGGTGGTGGAGACTCCCACCTTGGAGATATTCAGAAGCCATCTGGACATGGTCTTGCACAACCAGCTCTAGGACACACAGCTTGAGGAGGGGGGCTGGACCAGAACACCCTCTTCCCACCACAGACACTTGTGTGATTCTGTGTTTCTGTGAAATCTGCTGAGATGAACTGTGTTTCATAAGACAATCAAACCAGCATAAAAAAACCCAAGGTCTGTTATGCAACCTTTACCTATAGACCTAAATATCCTCAATTGTGTGCATAAGAAGAAAGATGAGAAGAAAATTAATAAAGGAGGAAAACATAAACTAATTGGGTTTTGAATCACAGTGGAAAAATGCCATAAAAAGACAAACAGCAACTCCCTAAATTAGAATAATATAATTCATAAATAGTTTAAAAGTATCGTTCACCATTCAGGATTTCTTTTTTCTGGCTATTAGTAATAAATAGACATCTGTGGATACTAGGAATGCCATTTTATAGCTTTCAAGGGCCAAATAAAGTTGCACTTACTAAAGAATAAATACATGAATGTTGCCTACTGCTCAGTGATTTAACTTCTAGAAATGTTCTGCATTTAAAATTTCATGCATCTGAAAGATTTTTTGCTTTGTTTTGTTTAATTACCAGGATGCCAATTCATTATTATAGCATCCTACTAATGATGGAGGATACATCCTTTATCCCTATCCCTTTGTTAACCATACCTATGAAGTGCTACATTTCAAGAACTGTAATGACCAGTGAGACAGAGTACTTATTTTAAATCATTTAAATTATTTACTTAATTTGAAGCTACATAAGTCCCCAGAAAGGCAGCCTGCCTAACTGAAAGCTTGCAGCTGCAAGATGACAGTGGGCACACCCTTCAGTTACATTGAACTGCATCTCTTCCTCCTCAGTACACATTTGGAGAACTTATTCTACAAAACATGCAAGGATGGTTTCAGAGGGTGTCCCGTGGGCTGAGGCTGATAAATTGTGGATTACTTTACCTGGTAATATTTCATTCCTGATCTGTGCTGTCTGTGAACCTCTCCTAGTAAATGTGGAGCTTTTACACTCCCTAGGCAATCTGTCTGCTGCTGAGCCCTCTGAACTCACATTTTTCTAGGCAACAGGCAAGCCAAACTGTGTGACTAAAAAAGAACATATTCCCGCCTCTACTAGGTAAGACTAAAAACACTTTACAGGTCCACAGAAACTTCCAAGAGATTTCATTTTTAAAGCCAATTAGGAAGTTTGGATTTTGAGGGGACTGGGGAAAGCAGTGGAACACGCAAGCAGAAAATCACAGCTTTCAGACGCTTATCAGCACTACAGAAGCATACGGCTGCAAGTTTATGCTGTGTATTAGGCTATCCTATGTATAAAAATGGCATACCTTCAAGACATATTTGCAACAGAGCATGCTGCTTTAATATATTTTTCTATTTTGTTAATATCTGTAGTTGCTAGACAGAATGTGTTTTTCTTATTACTCCGTGGATGGGCTTTTTCACTCTTTCTCCTATTCTAATCCAATATATCTCGCCATATATTATCTCGATCGGGCGAATAGTGCCCAGTCTGAAACCATCTGGAATCGTTCCCGAGCGAGCGGCGCGCTCACGGCGCCTTGGGACCGGGGCCGCCAGGAGTTCCCGTCAGTGCGCAGCGCCCTCCCGTGGCCGTCCCCCGGAACTGCAGGAGAGCGGCGCTGCTCCCCCGCGCTCGCGAGCGGCAAGGGAAAACGATGCTGACGGAGATGATCCGCAAGAGTCGGCGATTTTCAAACCTCTCTTTTTCCCAGCCTTAAAGAAGCATTAATAAAAGAATAAAGCACCAAATCCATTAAACCTAATTGTTTATTTGATGGTATATTAGTACAAAACACAAACGGGAAGATTATCCAAAACCTGCTGAGAGATTGCTTTATTATACCCTAATAATCACTCTTGGTAAATCTGATTAACAGCCACAGTAGATGACAGAAACATTTTCAGGTCTCTTGTTTCTTATAACAAAAGAAGGATTTTTTACTAAGAAATAATACATGGGACATGATATTATAGGGGAAAGTTATCAGGAAAAAGCTTTATGCTCTCATCTAAAACAGCAGGGCAAGACTACTTTCAGGGAGGCATAGGCAAGGCAAGGGCAAATTGTGTGGAGGCTGCAGCCACGCAGCTGCTCAGGGAATTGCTTGGGTTATGTGGCTCCTCAGAAGCTCTTCTTTGGCCTTAATTTGCTGTGCATCAGAGAAAGCAGATTCAGTCACTGCTCTGGATAATTACTTGAATTAATGAGACAGTCCCACAACTTAAAAATGCACAAATACACAAAAGAGACATTTATATCAAATTAATATATCCATTTAAATAAAATCCTGCTAAGAATCTACTTACAGGGCACCTGCAGATCCCCTGGCTGGGAAGGAGAGGGTATACTCAGGACACATCACATCCTTATCTGTGGAGGCGCCTCTTGAAATCAGCCTTGGTTAGGGACGTCTTTGAAAAAGATCAAGTACCACTCCAGTTTTGAAGATTCTCACACTACCCATCCTCTTCCTTTCACTCTGGTGAGAGTAGCTTGTTTCTGGTCCAACTGTATTTAGATCTAACTAAATGTTCAGTGGCATCAATGATGAACTCTGAAGGGATTCTGCTCCAATAACCACACTGTCTGTCTGCCTTGATGCAAACATGAGCAAAACAGCAAACAAATGGAAAAGATACTCAGGTTTTCAAAGGGAGTCAGGTCTCTCTGCCAAAAGAAACAAACAAGCAAACAAACAAAAAATACCACCTTAATTCATCCTTCACTGGGTGCACAGAACTTAAAAAAAAACACCAAACAAACAAACACCAAAAAAAAAACCCCAAAAAAAAAAAAAAAAAAAAAAAAAAAAACAAACCCCAAGGGAACAGACTGCCTGAGGAAGCTCCACTGAGTCCCTTTTCTGCATGTTTTGCTAGTTCACACACTCTGTTTCTCCTGCTATGTCTGCTTCTTCTACACACACTTTGCCCTGAATTACTAGCACAAAGCAGTAGAGAAATGTAAATGTGCCGTCATTTGGGGAGAGGGAAAGGAAACAGAGCTAGATAGGACATCCCACTTATGTGTGGTCTCTTGAAAAGCCCTGCTTTCCCTTGCCACAGACCAAATTTGTCACCTTTGGGCAATGGTGAAACCCACTAGTGCCAGCAGAATTCAGGCACTCCAACCAGGCTGCTCTCCATTAAAACAAGCAGTTTCTGTATGTAAGTCAGGAGAAACCTGTGAGATTTGTCCATTGCTACACCCACAGAGATTACCAGAATTTACCAAACTGCATTGATCTGAAGGCTACTGCTTCATGCAGAGCACCATGCAATCCTCCTAGAGGTTGTGTGGAGTGGAATGCAAGTAGCGCCAAAATCAGACACAATTCATAGTTGTTTTCAATACTAAAGTTTTATAGAACAGACAAAATGCCTGTTTGAAAAAGTAAATTTCTCCATCATTCCTCACTTTGCTGTAAGATTTATTACACATATAAACCAGTGCAGTATCCTCAAAAACCTATAAATTTTACATAGTGTCATGTTGTATCAATCTTTGAATAATTTAGAGCAATAGTATATTTGAAGGCTTACAGTAAGGACAAGTTTATGAAACTTAGTATTTACTCCACTGCTATAGGACAAAGAGCAAATACCCCAGTTATAATTGTTAAAATGTAAGAGAAAATATTTCCAAACAATTAATCTGGATAATACATTTATCTTTTGATAATATACATACCAGATTCTACAAATATTTTGCAACTTTTTTTTTTAGTATGACACATATTTTTAAAGGTAAAAGTAATATATGAATTAACAAACTTGTGAAGCCCAGTATATAATAATTCCCAAAACTGAAGGAGCAACCTGAAATCACTTTATATACCTCACTTTCTAGAACATACTTTTAGGGTTATTTAAATGCAAAAATGAGAAGTCTAGCTCTCTTAATGTGACTCATAATTTTGATACACCTTTTACCACTCTTGCTCATTTATACATCTTCTCCTGGCATCTTTAAAAAATGGTCATAATTAAGCCGAGTGCAAACACAAGTCCAGTCCTGTCACTGGCTGTGCAGCTTGCTGGCGGTGTGGGAGCACAAGATGCCGCAACCTTCCTAAAAGCGTCTCCAATGCAAAGCCGCTCGGCAGGACCAGCACACACGGCGTACACACATGGAAAGCTCCAGTAAATGGGTCAGTGGCAAAGAGGCAGGAAGGGTCCCTGTATGGGGTTCCAGAGACGAGGTTTATTGCAGCAGCACTGTGAAGGGTTCCAGGGCCAAAGACAAGGAACAAGGCAGGGTCCGTGTTTAAGTGCGGCAGCGGGGCGAGCATCAGGGACCAATGATCTGAGGACACGGGGGCGGTACAAAGGTGGGACTAGGGAATGGGAACCAATGGGAAGCTCTGGGGGAGTGGCGATGGGACAAGGGCCAATGGGGGAAACATGGAGTGGAGAACCTTCTAGGGCAGGAACATATAAGGTAACAAGGGGCAGAGCGGCCAATGGGCCAATAGGAAAGCAGAACTGGGGCATATTAACAGAGCAGGGCAGAGCATCCTGGTGGGAGTTTTTTCTGTCCACCCTAACCTGGGGAGGCTCTTTTGGTACTAGGGACTGTCCCGCCAGTGGACTCTCTTTGTCCCTTGTACTGTAGGCTCACCGGCTGCAACACAGTCCTGTTACATTTCTTATGAGGAAGTATTTTGTAATCTTTATTGTGTGATTTTCCCTTATACTGCTGCTTTCTCTAGGAAGATGCTTGAAGAGGATGCTCCTGTTGCATTGCATGTTGCATCCTACAAACAGGCTGCTCCTGTTTTCTCTGGAGACTTCTGCAGCTGGGTATGGTGAGTTTATTCACAAAATGACTAAAAAATGTTAAACATAACACAGCATGACAAAGATACAATCTCTAAGACTATTTAGCTTATAATTAAAATTACAAAACTTTAGTTTATTAGCATCAATGTTGATTGCCACAGCTGGTAATGAGGCATGAATGCCCACTTTTCTTGTAAAGTCTTGAAAATGTCAGAGGAAATAGCAAATACGTTTTTCTCTCTCTAGACAGATGTCATCAGTTACACAGACTGGCTAACTATGGATGTTGGTTTGCTTAGGAACTGAGTATTCTCAAAATGAAATTGAAAGTAATGTAGGAATTCATCAAGAGATCAGATACAAAACCCTTAAGTCACTAGAAGCTAGTTGAGAGCAGGAAAAACTGCTCAAAGGCATCTCTCTATTCCTCTAACCGCTAGAAATGCTGTCTCTACAATCTGTATTCTACATATATGTCCATAGCACATAAAAAAAGCCCTTCCTTTTCATTGGCTTTTTCAGAACTGGTATTCAGAATAGTGATAGATTCTCTAGCAAAGAAAGAAGACCACTCTAGAAGGATATTTCAATCTGCTTCTCATTGCTAGTCAATAGACTGCCAGATAATAAGATATTCATATTAACTGCAACTTTCTTACTGAAAATATATGTGAGTGACTGAGCTCTGAGACAGTGTGAAAGATCTCAAAAGATTCTTGATAAGACAATTTATGGAGTTGCAGTCCCTGTTTCTTGCCTTCACTCCCCTATGAAAACTCACATTCTGTGCTGCAAGTCAGTGAAACCAAATGAGTTGTTGTATACTCTGGCTTGGGCCCAATTTGTCTTTAAACTTATCACAGTGATAAGGTAATTATTTTTGTTTATTTCTGCTTTATATTACAGCAAAACAAAGTCAAAGAACACTCTGGAATTGTTTTTCAATCTGATGCCAAACAAGCTCAAAATCTGACAGGCAATTACTTCTCGGGGACAAAAGTAAACAAAGAAATGGGAATGTTTCATGCTTTGTTATACATCTTTGAGTGCATTTATTTGCAATATAATATGTACTTAAAAATCTTGCTCTGACTAAATAATTTTTTATTCCCACTACTGTCTTAACTCCTGAAGAACAGACTATTTTGCACCAGCTAGCTCTCATGTCTGAACAGAAACTCAACCTCAGATCTGAAAAGTCATCTGGAAGAAGAGTGGAATAACCCAGCAATATTTCAAGGGAGGTGGGAAATCCAAAAAATTCAGCATGCTTGAAGAGAAATTATGATCAGATCTGACTATATCTGATTATATTCTGTATCAGCACAGTAGCACAGGCATATATTGCATTTCCAGAGGTCTAGTGCACGAGGTGGAATCCTTTTCCTTTTCTAAATATTGTCCTTTCTAAGGACATATTTCACCCATCACATAAGAGAGTTAAGATGCATAAAAATGGAGAGGTTTGTTGTTGGGTTTTTTCATGTCTGTTTATTTGAAGTCTGTACAATAAATACATTGTTAAATGTGTTATTTCTGTGGGCTGAAGTATACAATTTTATGCTCTGTGTTGGATTGTTAGCAAAACCAATTATTTCTGGCATTAGTAAAATAAAGACTCTCTAAACACAGAAACGTGAATAGAATGGCCCAGGATACCCTAGAAATAAGAGAAAATTATTTTTTTAATACTGTAGAGCACTGAGAGCATGGTTGGAGTACTCAGATTTTCAGAGAAACCTCTGCCATTACACTGAAGCAGTCAACTAAAATGTGTCATCTGCCACTTCTGTTTTTTCTCATTGTTCCCAAAATCGAACAGAAATCTAGCCAAAATGATGAATTGTCTAAACTTGAAAGGGTTTAAAAGTAACAAAACAAACATGGCCTGAGAATGCCCAGTGTGTGGAGGAGAAGGGACAGGTAGCACTCTTTCGGGTTTGGGTGGCTTCTCATCAGGAAGCCAAAATTGTTACCACTTTGTCATGGGCGTGTCAAAAGTACGGTGTCTTTAGACATCTTCAGCATATGCAAGCAGAAGAGATAATGTAAAATAAACATAACAGATAATGCTTTGCTTGTTAGTTATATCTGAATTCCAGTGGTGATCCCAGCAGGATTTCACTCCTGCATGGAGTTTGGTGCATGTTTTACCATGCAGTCAAAGATCAAGGGCTTTCTTCTCCATCCCTTCATACCTGGAATGACACTTCAGAGAGCTTTGTTCAACGGGATTGTTTGTCTGCTAGAATAATAATAATAAAGACAACAGATAAAAAAGAATTATGGTATGAGAGAAAAAAAGTATTATGGTCAATTTAAAATCACTTATCTCAAGGTAGCTTGTTGTTTTCTTTTAAAATGCTCTTTTTCCTACTGTTTCTTACCAGGCTAAAGGAGTTATATTTCTGGCCTATTGCAGTTGGTACTTGTTGTCAGTATAGATGCATTGGATAAATTCCCAGAGATCATCTGTGACTTTCCAAACAGAAATACAGCAAATAATACCATTTGCTTTCTGCTTCCTTTTTCCACAGCTGTGAAAATTACATTTTTCTGGAATATTGTTGTACAAATTCTGAACTCAACATTATTTCCAAGGTCCTCGTAAGTATAATTTAGTCCAATGGGTTTCTACATAGGAGATCCAGATGGGTGCTATACTATATACTTAGAAATTACTAAAAGTGTGTAAGAGAAAATAAAAAATTTAATAGACTAGATCATTTGACACACAATGGTTTCTACATTACTTATGGGACTATTTGCTGTATATTTGGGACACTATTAATGATGTGTCAATCAGAAGTTGCAGAAATTCTACTGCTGATAGTAAAGCCCTTGTATTTTTGGCATATTGCAGCATACTTCTCTACTGGATCACAGCCTCAGTACACATTCATAAGACAGACCTCTTAGTTCTCACAACTGTTTTGAAAAGCCTTTTCTCATGATAATGGGTGAAAAATGCTTTCATCACTCCAGTTAAGGGAAGTATCTTGGTTTAGATGTTGGATCAGGTAGTAGTTTGATTCATTCAAATGTCATTTTTTCTTCAAATCAATTTCAAGTCAATGCAGTGATTAAATGCTTTCGCTATGTACTCTCTTTCTCCAGAAAATAAATATTCTTCCTTCCTGTTAGAAGAGCAGCTCGTTTCAGCATCTTCAGAAGCAACCTGGTGAGAAAATATTTTAACACCCTTTTTCCTTCACAGCTTGCTTAGGTACTTTAGGTGTGATGCTCAAGTTGCTTACGACTGTGACTTCTTTCGATGCATAGTGTTCCATACCACCACTGCTATTTAAATTACATCTCATTTGCTGCCGATTCAAACATTCACACTGATGATTCAGACATTCATCTGGACATCCTTCAGGATGTAGAAAATCACAAGTGATCACAGTTGTACAGAACAGGGTTACAAAGAAATCAATCACAGATGCATGCAAAGGTGGGTCACTGCCGGTCACATTCGTAGCAGCATATAATAGCACAGAGGAAATGGTGCTTAAAGTCATTTTAAGCACTACAGTTAATGGCATTTGCCATAATACATTTCATCTGAAATTTCAGAGCATAGTGCTGCTGTACTGACTGTGTTTTAACCACTGAAGTCAAATGTCAGCTCTTCATCTGCAATCAAAGCAATGACTACAACACCCCCAGCTGAGCTAGTTTCAACCAGCTGGTGATAGGAAGCAAACTTTAGTGTCCATTGAGCATAATCCCACTACTTATTTCTTGCCATTCCTTCAAGACCCACTATTCTACTAATTCTGAAGTGTGTATTTGTTGTTTTCAAGAGACTGATGATGTATGTAAGTCAAATATTCACTGTGGTACTTTGTGCTTATTTGGCTTCAATATATGAAACAGTATTCATACTAATAAGCTAATTCTTCCAAATGTTAATTCATTAATTTTTTTAATCACAAGTTTTCTCCATGATTCATCCATTTCCTAATTTTGATCATTCATTTTATGTTATATTATTTTTACTTCACTGAAAGAATACCAGATATATTTTATGGATTCCTTGTCTTCTCAGACACTGTAGCAACTTGCCTCTGTGAGGGAAAACTGTGATGAGGCAAATAAAAATACTCACACTTAGCACCGAGTCTGAAGTTTTAAACCTCTCACAGAGGACTGAAATCGTTACTGGTGTACAGTGAGAAGCATTCACAATGAAGTGAGAAAAGAAAACGCAATCTAAAGGGCTGGAAAATAGGTCACCTTCACTAGCCAACATAAAGGACCTACAATGCAAAAAAATTTTCTGAGAGCTCAGCCCCCTGTTGTACAAAAAGAGATGACACCATGAAGAAAGAGAGTGCACCTGAAACCCAGCAACACACTGTCTGTCCTGCAGAACAGATGGAAGGGACATTGCTTTTCACTTCCATCTGCTTCAGCTTATACGTGGTCTGAGGCTGGCACCACTACTTAGGCACTACTAAAACATAACTCCAAAGTGCACAGTACTTTTATTACAAGGTTGTATCTTTACTGAAGGAAATATGAATATTTTTATTTTATTTTATCTCCAGGTGGAGGGAAAATAGATATTTCTCAATCTTATGTCCATTTTTTTCCTTCTTAAAAACAATAACTCTTTTCCAAATGTTTGAAAAGTGTTTGGTTCATTTTCAGATTGCATTAACTGAGTGCCTTTTCCTAATAAGTAAAGCATTGAAGCACAAATGCCAGCTTCAACCTTGCTTCCATCTCATGCATTAATACAGGCAAAATTCAACTCTTTGTAGCCCACAATATGGGAAAACTGAAGAATATGTGAAATATCTGGATCAACAAACTGTTAAATTTAACAATCAAATTACCAAGGATTTTTCCACTAACGACTTCTACCTGTAATGACTAATTAACATGTTTTGAGAAATCTATTCAACAAAGTTAGCAATGCCTATTCTAAACTACTGAAATTGTTGTGTGCCTGATATCTGAGATATATGTAATCTCTTTTCCTGCAGAATGCATATTTACCTCTATTTTGTTCAATTAAAGTGTCTCCTTTATAATCTACTTGCTCTGGCACTAAAATATGTTAACTGTCTGATCTTTCACTGCTTTCCCATAAATAATTCAATTAATTTAACGAAACCATGATTTTCACATTACTCTCTAAATTTCTTATCGGAAATACTGTGTCTTGGCACCATAAAAAGTGTGTATTCCTAAGATTAAAGAAGTGTTACAAGATAGCTGGATTAGCTGAAGTGCTCACCACCCCATCTGAGCAGTAGTAAATGGACTGTTACACCTAAGCTCGCTTCTAAGATATACAGATTCTCATTTGAGAAATCGTTTTTCCTTTCATCCCCAGGTTTGAAAATATGTTCATTGGTCAGATAATTTACATAAGATACTGACATGTCTTTCTAGCAGTTGGGATTATGCTTACATCATTCATCATACTGTATCACAGGTGATGATATGCTGTTAAATACTGGTTTTGTAGGTACCTTAAAATACAGTTCAAAAGGTCTTACAAGGATACTGGCAGTCTTCTTTCCAAGAACATAACCTTAATATATCAGTGCATTGTCATTTTACTGTTCCTATTAATATGAATGTTTTCTCTCATATAAATGATATTCGTTATTATATGCTTATGCTTGTGTCCAAACTCCTGCTCCTTAGTTTAGCCATTTAAATTATTCTTGTACATAGAAATTAAGAGTTTTATCTAAATATTTACAAAATACATTTGGGTTCTGTACCTTCAAAACAATCATTGCCATAGGCCTCAATATAAATGATAAATAGTTTAGCACAACAAATATGAAGCTGGATCATAGCCAGTCTTTAGAACTATGCCATAAACTTACACATATTGTGAAAGGTTCTGCTTAAGCCCACCTACCAATCAGTAACTGTTTTGTTTTCTAATAATAGTTTTAAACCTCTACTGACATATTCTACTTCAGCCAAGGCTACAGAAGTTGGAAATCCCCCTGGGTACAGAGCAGTCAGTCCCAAGCAGATTGTGCGAACACTAGTGTGAATGTCAAGGCTCACAGCAGCATCCAAAACTCAGTTGCTCCCCTACAGCATTTCTGCAGATTTTCTGTGTTGTGGTTAACAAAATAGGACTGCAAGATTTGCAAGCATGCAATTTTGCAGTAATAGCTGCACAACAAAGTTTAGGTTAGGAGGAAGAAAAAGGCCAATAAACCTACCTAGAGTTTTGAAAATTCATTTATTGTCAGTATTTCCTCAGTGCCATTTTATACCATTTTGAAGTCTTGCTGACTCTGCAAAGACCTACTATTTGAGAAAAAGATTAATACAGATTACAGCAAAGCTGTTTCTGACACACGTTGAATTATTTTCATCACATACAAAACAAGCAAAACTGACAAGTATCACTAGTCAAATTACTGATGAACTTCTTGACAGTGTTCAATAAAGACTGTTTAATAAAGACTTTATGAAATGTTTAATATTTCATGGAATCTTTTCTACAGGGTCCTTTCACTAAACTGATAGTAAGCTTTATCCATCTCAGGTCAACTCTGTAAAAAGTTTTTGTAATTAGAATGGAAGAAAGGAGGAGACTTAACATTTTGCATGTCATCATGTATATTTGTTGCTGTTGGGGCGGTCATGACACACACAGACAGTGCCTCTTTCAAGGGCCAAAAAGCCATTTATTAAACAAATCAGCCTCTTTTATACACCTTTGTATGTTATAATTCGTGTTACATATTCATTGGCTGCTAAGCTACCACAATGGACTCATTGGCTATTACTGACTACAGCATACTGCCATTGGCTACCTATAGCATAAGCATTCAAGCATTCAGAAAAATAACAGGTGCGGATGTTGCTGTTTTTCTCCTTCTATTGTTTAACTTTCTTGCTTCTGTTGATATTACATTCTCATGGGTGAAAACTAATTGTTTTTCTTCTCACAGGCTTTTCTCACAGTCCTTCTCTAGCTTTTACAAAGGCAACAAGACCTTCGT
The DNA here is from genome assembly GCA_013397865.1 of Struthidea cinerea. Lineage (NCBI taxonomy): Eukaryota > Metazoa > Chordata > Aves > Passeriformes > Corcoracidae > Struthidea > Struthidea cinerea. The sequence goes on along the minus strand of VZTI01001119.1, from coordinate 1,223,935 downwards.
TTTTTAAGGTTTTACTTAAATGCCACATATATTTAACACTTAAAAATTTCTGTAGAGATATTGATGTAAAGACAATCAGAACTTATGAATACAGGAAGTACCAATAGTATGATTAAGAAGAGAGAAACTGGTAAGGTAGAAAAGTTAATTTAGCTGAAGCAATTCAGGATAGATGTTGAACAGTAACCTCAGCTTTTAATTAGGCAATGAGACAGATGAGGTCAGGTTCAAGGTCAGGTTGGACAGAACTGTAATCATCCTAATCTAGTTGAAGATGTCCCTGCTTATTGCAGGGGGGTTGGACGAGAGGAGCTTTGAAGGTCCCCTCCAACCTAACCACGCTATGATTCTATATACAATAATATGATGGACAGACAACGATGTGGACCAATCCCATCACAAATCTGATAAAGAAGTATATCCTCTTACCCAGGTATGAAATGAAAGCCAATATTTTCTGGGGTTTGATGCTTTCTACTGCATTGTATTTGGAGCTTTTTCTTTTATAATTGATCATTTTAGCAGATTAGAAATCAGTCAATCAAAATTGTTGAAATAGGTCCTGTGGGTAAGGTTCCCTCTAAATGTTTAATTAAGGTCTCTTTTGTTACACCTCTTATCTCCTGTGATGCTGAAGGCCATTCCTGGACCCATCATTAGTATACTTCCTGAGTGATAATCATTAAGTATCTTTTTCCATTTCAAGGCTTTACTGATACCTTGAAATAAGAATAGACTTATAGCGCGAATTAGTTAACAGGTCTTGTGTTGGTGTCAGGAGAAAGGAGGTAGTGGAAAAATGCTGAGGTTCACTGCAAGATTTTTTTACAAAAACTTAACAACATCAGGGGTGTGAAGGGAGGGCAGGGTTGCCATCTATACCACTGAGACAACAGATTGATGTTACACATATATTTGTACTTCAGGCCTGATGGGCTTCTCAGCTTACAGCTGCTGTGCTCAAACAGGAACATAAATGGGTCTCAGGTGGGATATGTGACAATGACTAAATGAGCTCAGCTTTCAAAGTGTCCCAAACAAAACTGGTGTCATCTCACTGCTGCTTATAACCAGCCTCTTTTTGGCAGTAAAGCCAGCTAGTTTACTATAATTCATAGATAACACAACCAGTCTGGACAGGTGATTGGCTGGTGCAATTAATTTTATAATGTAATTCAAGTCCATACCAACCCAAATTTAAGATACCAGAGAGATTCACCCCTTCCTTTCTCTTTGAACCAATAGGAAATCTTCAGCAGTACCAAGAAGCCAGTCCTATATTTCAGATAAAGAAAAGCTGGTATTTGTGGAGGCATAGCCTCCTGCTGTTAGCAGTATAGGAAAATCAAGGATTTGCTGGAAGAGAGGAAGCTTGCTTTGAAAACACACAGCTGAGACCATGATGATTTAACAGTTCAGGAGTTTTTTTTCTTTGTGAAACTACAGAAAAACCAAAGTTGTAAGAGATCAGGCTCAAAAAATCACCCTAGAAAGCAGAAGCCACCTCCNATTTTTTTTTTCTTTGTGAAACTACAGAAAAACCAAAGTTGTAAGAGATCAGGCTCAAAAAATCACCCTAGAAAGCAGAAGCCACCTCCTGGAAGTTTCATTTCTTTTCTCATGTATACACAGCTCAGGAAGTATGTGGGGATACTGAACTCTGTGATAAACATGATATTCTAGTATTATTCTAGCACAGCTCCTTGAAAACAGCTGTTTTTCCTCCTTGTACCCAAATACTTCTGCAAAAGTTACTGAAATTCAGTCTGCACAGCATTCGTTGTTTGTTAACCCTCACTGCTGCTGCTGGCACTATTAATGCTACATTTCCATTAGTAACTGGTGTGTTTCTTTCCATGTGCTTATATTCACAATTAAACTGGAAGTAGCCTTTAATTTTTCACAAGAAGTTAAAGAGGATAATTGGATTTTATTAAAATAAATCTCTCACAGCTTTTAATGCAAATGCATGGGTAACATCAAAGATGCTGAAAAGCTTCTGAAAGAAATAATAATAAAACAGTGGATCAGTCTCACAAGTTTAACTGGCAACTTTTCCCCAGCCAGTGGGCCTGTTCTATTAAAACATGGCAAGTACGCAGCAGCAGAAAAAGAATAAAGAGAATTTTCAAGAGGTGACTGCCAGATCAACACCGCAAGAAGTTACTGGGTTTCATAAAGAAATGATACATCAAGGGTGGAGGGACTACAGAGTTGCCTTTCCTCTATAATTACCAGAGAGGACAAAATGTGCTACAGGGGGATACAAACCAGGGTAGCTTGCAGGCAGGGTGGTGCTGTAGTTGCAGTTTAAGACCCAGAGTAAAGATACCATAACATCCCAAACTGATTAACAAAAAGTCTACCAAAAAGAAAGAAAAATTAAAGGAAGGATAAAAGAGGTAAAGCTTCAGAAAGCTGCAGGTGAGGACCAAGCCACCAGAGAGGTGTTAAACTTTTGTGATGATGAGCTCATCATTTGAGATTCACAAATGTAAGTCAATGCCAGCTGACATTTACTGGTATTTACATGCTTTACTGAGCTTTCAGATCTCAAACTCCAAATTCTGTTTCTTTCACACACTCCATGCCTTTCATCTTTTCTTAATTTTTCTTCATTTCTCCTCTCTAATGATTCCCATTCTACCAGTAACCATTCCATTTTATAAACCTGCATTTCAAAAATAAGTATAGATCAATACTTGAGGAAAAAAAAAAAAAGAGACATTTACAGGGCAACTATTAATGATCAGAAGAACTTTACAAAAAGTGTAACAAGATATAGGAAGACATTAATGAAAATTGCTAAAATACTTGAAATATCAACACCATTAAGTAAACATTAATGGCTATTTTCTTTACTCTTGCCTATCCTTAAACCATGCAAAGGGTTTGTGTTGATACAGAGTTTCATAAATATGCTGACCATGTAGTATTTTAATTCTCTTAAACTAAAAGAGTGGAGTGAATTATTTTGTCACTGCTATACTAATGCATTAAACTCACGCTATTCTATAGAATTAGGTACCATAAAATTTTCCAAGACTTCAGAGGATAAACTTTGGTTTTATTTCACTTGTAGATCACAGAATCCTAACAGAGGACATGGAAAAGTTGTCATTGCAAGACCACTTGGTGATCTTGGAACAATCATTGTGCCTGAGAAAAGTGAAAGAAAGAAAATCACACTTCTATCTTCAAGAAGGATAGTAAAATAGACCCAGAGAACCTTGAGTCTTGGAAAGTGATGAAGTAATACTGTAAGCCACATGAACAAAAAGCTTATCAAGAGTAGTTTTTATGGTACCATCATTGGAAAGTGATGCTTGACCAATCTACTGATGACCTTCTATAGTGAAATGACTAGCTTAGCAAATGAGGACAGAGCAGATGATACTGAGTACTTTGACTTCAGAAAGGCTTTTGACACTGTCTGCCCTAAGATTTTCAGAGAGAAACTGATGAGGTATTCACTGGACAGACAGAGAGTGACAGATGGAAAACCAGCTGAATGTATGGGCCCAGAGAGAGGGTGGTTGGTGACCTGTAACACAAACTCTAGTTGGAGGGCAGTAATTAGCAGTGTATCCCGGGGGTCAATACTGGCTCAAATCCTGTTCAATTAATGATCTAAACAATGGGGCAGAGTGTAGCCTAAGTAATAACCATGAAGAACTGCATTAGGACTAGCAAGTCTGACAGGAAGTAGAGATTAGGTAGTGGGCAAATGAGAGAGACTGAAAACTGCCTGAGCTTTTGAGCTCTATGGGTTGGGATCAGAAATGCAAAATCCAGCTGGGGGCCACTTGCTAGTTGCATGCTCCAAGGATTGCTGCTGGGCGAATCCTGTGTAACTGCTTCATTAATGACTTGGATGATGGAACAGCACAAATGATATAAAACCGAGAGGAGTGGCTGATACACCAGAGTCATCTTGCCATTCAGTGGGACCTCAACCAGGTCACAAAATGGCATGACTGGAAATTCATGAAGTTCAACAAACACCAAATCCTGCACTTGGGTAGGAATAGCCTCATACACAGGATAGCTGGGAGCTGACCAGCTGCCAAGAAGCCTTGCAGAGAACTAGTACTGGGTCCTTCCTGACCATGAGCTGACCATGAATGAACAGTGCCTCCTCCCAGCAAAGGAAGCCAGAAATGACACTAGGTCCGTTAGGAAAATACCTTCCCCACAGATCAGGGAAGGCACTGATGAGCCCACATTGGGAATATTGGGCTCCTCAGAACAGAAGAGGGATCAACATACTGGAGAGTGCTCAGTAAAGGGCCACAAAGATGACTAAGAGAAGTCTCCATCATTCTTATCCACGTGTATATATATATATAGGTACTCATGATGGAAGAGGAGGAGAAGAGGAAGTCAGACTTCTTGGTGATGCGCAGTGACAGGAAAAATGTCAGTGGACACCAACTCAGAGAGAAATTCCATTTAAATGTAAGAAAAATCTTTTTCACTGGGACTTTTTTGGAACACAGGTTGGTCAGAGAAGTTGTGGAGTCTCCATGCTTGGAGATATTCAAAATACAACCAGACACAGCCCTTAGCAATTAGCTCTAGTTAACCCTGCTTTTAGCAGGAACATTTGGCTAGACCATGCCGAAGACTCCCTCCCAACCTCAGTGGTGCTGTGATTCAAAGTATTAATACCACACACCAGTATTTCAGATTTTCAGAACTAGAAAATGTGACTTAAAAGAAAGCAAGAAAGCACCAAAAGGGGAAGTTGATTTCTACATTGCTGCTACTGTGTAATAGTCACAAAATATTTGCCTTGATAAATGATTTCAAATCTTGGGATTATCTATTTATATGCTGTGTTAAAACCACTTTCATTTTAGCCCACCAATACTGATTTTCAATTTTTAGTTTCATTGGAACTTCAGAAGCAGAGAACATTCTGCTTATTTCAGAGCTGCTCAGGTGGGTATACACTAATATTACCAGAGAACTTGATGAAAATAAAGAAATAGTCCTGTGGCTAAAAAAAGATTGTGTGTTTTTTCTAAAATAAAACCCCTATAAGCTTGCCCTGCAGTTAAACTGCTATAGCAAACAGTAATAGTCCATTCACATCTATTATAAGAGCAGTATCACCTGCAGTTTTATTGACTGTCAGAAAACAGGTCCCATTTTGAGAAACAATAAAAATCAAATTTAGTGTAAAATCTCCCAAGGTTGTAGCCTGTAACCTTATAACATCAGAAATGACAGCAGTAAGCCTTTTTTTTTCCTCCTTTTTTCACTTCAGACTACAAAAGAAACCAGAGATTATATTCCAGAGCAGGGAGTGCTGCAGATACAGACCTATTACCATGCAGAGGCACAACAAAGGTACCAGAAAATGTTTTCAATTTCTTTCTTTTCTCAGTGCTCTACACCTCTAACCCATACAGAATGGTGTAACCTGTTAGTCCAACACAGACAGGTAAATTTTAAGGGCAAAACAAAATACAAAGCATTAGCAACACAATAGAATTTTGCTTTTCCTAGTCTTCAATGTTTCACCACTTGCATTCACATGAATAATTATGCAAACACGGTGAAAGAACATATGGCAAGTGCAACTGAACTCCTCAAGTACAAGGTCAGTCTGTTAGGTTTACATGGCAAAGTTTTGGTCTAGGTGGGGCTATGAGAGGTGGCTTCACCAGAAGCTTCCCCCATGCCCAACAGAGCCAATGCCACCCAGATACCTCAGAGGCTGAATATTTCACTCCAAAGTACTCAGTAGCTCCATTCATTTCAATTCTCCGTTTCACATGCATGCTGAAGTTAGATAAAAGTTCCCCAAAATTAGAAACAGATGAAACGTGCAGTAATGCAGATTATTAGATACACTTTAAAGGAACTCCACAAAATAGAAAATTGCATGCTTCATGGAAGAAGGAGAGTTACATTTAAAAACCATGGACCATATTTATATTGGTGATCTATTGCTTTGTCTTTTCAAAGAGACAGGGTCTTATCTGTAATGGAAAGGTTATTTAAAAAAAAGAATGCCAACTCAGAATCAAACACTTAACAAACAGTGAATGAACAAATAGTCAGTGTGAGGTGCACATATAAATTTGGTATAGTCTTTACAGACTTCACACTGCTGATTGCAAGGTTGGAATTTGTACCTGAAGATATACACACAAAATATTATAAACTTCGGTAAGCAAGCTTTTATTTTCCATCAGTCCTGACACAAACAAATGGGGAAGAACTGCATGGGAACAAAAATTCAGACTACCCACCTACTCCCTACCTGCCTTTCTTCAGTATCTATTTTGGAAAAGAGTAAACCTACTTTTCCCACACTTAATACAGTGTTCGACTCCTACTCAGAAAACTTTAGGATGGAGTAAAAGTTTATATCTGAGTTAACAATTTAAATATGGATCGAACACCTAAACACACAGCTAGAATCACTCAGATAGTCCAAAGGTGTCCATCAAGAGCCATTTCTTGTACCTTTCAGAGCAGGTACATTCCACTGCATCTCTTCCTAGATCCCAGTTAAGTGTTGCAAGGGACCTTGACTAGGCAACCAGATAAAAATAACTCGATATAGAAGAGGGACTCACTTGATTCAAGCAGAGGTTAAAGCAGGTTATCCAATTTCAGGTTTGCCCAATTATCAGTTTGGGCTTTCTTTTTTAGCCCAGCATGAGTTCAGATTTGAGCCTTAGTCGAGTAAATAGCTGCCTCAAACAGAAGCTGAACAAGCTATCTTCATTAAAACTTCTCTACAGAGAGTTTGAGTGTTTGGGCAAGAAAAGAAAAGGAAGAGGGGAAAGTAAATGAGGCTCTCAGACTAAGAGTTCCCTTTCATCTAGGCAATGTAATGCAAATCTTTTCTATTATGCATTTTAAGATGTAAATTGGATTCAAGTTGATGTCCACCTGTCTTGAACCAGCAGGGATGTCTTCCCATTTTTATCAAAGCATTTCTCTGCCAATTACTGGCTGTTGTGACAGTTGGAGATTTTGTGTGTGTGTGCAGACTTTTACAAATACAAACTCATTAAAATTAGATCTTTCACCTTCTGATTCCCAGAAAAACTGTCCCTGAAAAATATCAGGGGTCAAGTGATCTGTATAGTCTAATTACATCCTAAAAGATCTAGAAGCTTATGTTTATGAGAAAAAAAGAGTCCTATTTTCTTGGTATTTTCCATTTTCAAAATTTTATTCTTTTTAAGAGCAGAAAATATTATGGAATACAGAAAAATACTTATATTGTTTACTCACTGCAGACAACTAAGCCTCTATTCATTAAAGTAAATTTTATTTAATAGCAGCAAGCAAACATTTCCCAATTAATTTAATTCTCTGCCATTCCATAGAAAAATAGATGTTCATTAGAACAGCTCTACAGAGCTCATATACTGGAATTCACCACATCATTAACAAGAGATAACAAGTTCAGATCAAGTTGCTACAGTACCTAACTTGTTTAAAAACACAAACTTTCATTTCACTGGAAAAGAAAGCAGATATGACTATAATTTGTTTAGCAGTGAAAAAGCAAAAGAGGGAACAATTTTTTTTTTCATCTTATGAAATTTTTCAGCAGATTTGCTTTAAAAGTTGTATTTTATTTTTCTTTTTTTTTCACAGGTTAAATTATTCTATTGTAATATCTTGGTGTGAGAAACATTCATGACCAATCTCTTGCTAATGTTCTGTATTTGAAATGAGCATTGTAAATATATTCAATTACTAAGGATAGGCACATAAGTCACAGCTTCGGCTACCATGGTCTCAGAACCAGTTTTCCAACGTGTTGAGGCAGCAATATTTGATATACAGACATGTCATTTCAGCTATATTTATGCTAGATTTCAGCTGTTACTTTAGATTTTTTTCTCACTACCCTTTTGCACTCTTTCAGCAGAAAACATGCCTGAATACTGTTGACAGACAGGTAAAGCTGCAAATGTTAAGGGAAAACTGAAGGAATTTTTGGTACCTGGAAGTACCAGAGGTGGAGAGGGAGACCTTTCAAGGTCTAGAATATATTGCTCTGGATCATAACCATGATGTGTGGTACACATAAGCTTATTTAAGGACAGAGTTGATCTAGAAAACCTCCTGAGAGGACTTCTACATTTCATTTGGCCTTGCAATTCAAACATGCAATAAAATACCAGGAAAAGTTTTGGAAACAGCAAACACAAAAAATGTACTTGTCAGAAAAGTATGCCGCAGAAGATGGAGTGGTCTCCTTTCTCTCTTTGTACATATGTTGGTCAAATCTGTAGGCTTTTTTTTTTTTTTTTGAGGGGAGGAGGGAGGTGTGTTTTGGTTTCAGGACATGGGGTTTTTTGGTGGGAGGAGCAACCTAATTCTCTCTCAATCATACAAATTGGCTACCAGATTACTAGAAATCATTTCTCAATCATGCATATAATTTTTTGTTAAGATGAAAAGAAAAATCTACCAAGATGGCGCTGCCAAGAATATCTGGCACATTTCCAATTGCAGGCCCAGTGTGGCCTCCACCACATCCTGCCTTGTCCAAGCATCTGTACCTCACTCCTCAGAGCATTTCCCTACTTTCTCTCCCACTATGCACTTCCACTGGAACACTAAATAAAAGGTTCTCTGCAAAACCTCAGGCCTGATGGAAGGAAGCCTCTGTGGCTCGGGAGTAGCTGCTGGCAGATTTGCCTCTCCACAGAGGACCGGGACTGCCTGCAGGGCTGGCATGGCTGGAGCTGGGAACCAGGCTCAGGAGAGTCAAAGGCGGTGGCAGAGCACAGTGGGGGAGCATGTAAACAGGAAAGGAAACAGGCATGGACCAGGAACCACTACCTGTCCCTTTCTAAGGAGTTGGGCAGCCCAGTTCCTTGGACAGTAATCCCGGCAACTGCGGCATCAACTGCAGCGCGCTCCTGTGGAGGCCCCAGCCAGGACAGGACTGTACTGGGAAGGAACTCACCCACTGCCCGACAGGGACCTACTGGGAGCCGTCGTAACATGGGCAGATACCTGGTGTCTCATGCAGTAGACGTTAGATAATTTCAAATTTCTTAACATGAGAAACAGTCTTTTCCCTCATGTATCACATTTGTTCTCAGATTTGTGACCTCTCCTTGAAAAATGTCAGTTAAGGAAATTAAATTCCTCTGAACTAAGCCTTTCCTTCTACACTAAAATAATAGTTACACGAGCTCATCTGCAGTTATATACTGCACTATCTGCATTAGATGTTCCCCCGTGCCCACAGGATATTATTTTCAGTTATATAAACTGTAGTTGTGTCTCTTCCACTGTGCCACTGTGACAAAATGGAAAGGTAAACACTAAACCTCTGTAAAAGGGAGATCAAATTAAAGGGGTTAATTTTAAGACAGGAGAGAGATATTCAAAATTAAAAAATAATCACAGGCACCTTCAAAATAAGGAAGTGATTTGAAACCAGCTTCCAGAAAGGCTGAGTAAGAAACTCTAGGGCGGAAGACTGGAGGTTAAAGAAATATATCCTGAGTACCTTCACACCGTGCTCCAGATCCAGCAAAGGACTGATGTATATATTAGGTACAGCAGAGGAACTGTAAATTTTAACCATGGACCAAGATTATATAAAACAAAAAGAAATCATTAAAACCCTCTTGTTTGAAAGATGGACATCAGCACAGGAAAATCACATTATTTTTCTCAGCTGAAACATCCTTATGTTCTCAGAGCAGATTAAAATTCCATCCACCTCTCCTGACTTTGTATTTTAGAGTCCATTTTCTGTAAGCTCTGAAATGTGGCCACATACTGTTATTTTCAAAGCAGAGCGATGTTATGGAGGAATTTTCAAAACGAGATAGATCTCTACAATAGGATAAAAACAGAAAAAAATATTAACCTCTAAAGCCTTTATCTGTTTATGTGCGTCTGCACTGTAAGTGTACAAATACATACAAATGTACCTATGTACCTATATATATATAGACACACATATACACAGATGCTGGTGTATTTATATCAATATAGATATGGATATGGCTACAAATACAGAGGTGTGTGTGCTTACACGTGTTTCAAAGCAAAGAGATAAATATTTAACCACTAAGTTCTGCACCTTGAAGGAACTGAAACTTCAAAACATCTTCATGTAGGAATGCCACACATTGAAAGAAAGGGGCCAGCTGGACTAAAGCCCAATAGACATAAATGTTCCTCACAGCAATTGATTGCATTTGTCTGGCTGCTACCAGGGCAAGCTGATCAGCTTTATGTAACAGACACTAGGAAGATTTTTTTTTTTTTTTTTTTACATTACATTATATAAAACAATCAAAAATGTCAGCCACAAAATCTTTTACAGTAACTCAGCTGAGATGTTCTGCCTCTTCCTGTGTCTTTTCTGCTGGTGTGGAGAAAAACAGGTTACCATTTTCTCACTTTGTGAGATCTTTTTACTGTTTTCAGAATGAGAAATTGCCAAGCCATTTTAAAACACCACTCTGTTTATTCTGTTTTCTCTTGTATTTCATTTCTTCTTTCACAGCAACTAGTCCTGAGGGATTCGATGGAATACGCACATCCTTTTTAAGGATAATTATGCTGCCATGAGGTGACTATGTCACTGTTCTATGTCCTGCAGTATAGGCAGTCTTATTTTATCTGCATAAAACTATCCGTCGTTTTCACAAGGAGCATGTTACATTTGCTGTTTACTGGTGCAAACTACGGACATTTTTTGATCCAGTGGTACTTTGGAGCACTTAAAGCTCTTGCTGAGAGCAAAAGGAGGCTCACAAGGGGAGCAGGAATGACAGTCCATAAATGCTGTAAGTGTTCTGAGCAAAGTTTACTGATGGTTAGACAAGACTTCCCCCTTGTAAGTAGCACTATGGCTACCAAGCAACCTAATTGCCACGAGGAACGAAATCATATTCCTCATCACTACCCACTGCTCTAGCGAGCACAAAGTAAACTTGGAATGAAGGTCAGATCATTAATAGTCATGCCAAGTCAAATTTGTGCAGCAGCTGCAAAGCAGCTTGAGCCAAGGCATTGTAGGAATATCTGAAGATCACTATTGGAGCAAGCAGAATATTCCTTTTTCTCTCTTCTTTTATAAACCAAAGGATCACAGCAAAAGCCCTCAGAAAGCCCTTCATTAGCGGTACTCCTGACAGGCAGAATAAGCTTGGACTTTAAGAGTCTAAAAAATCCTATGCAGAAGAATCAAAGTTCTTTATTTTAATCTTTTCTGACATTTTATCTGATAAATGATTGTTAAAAAATTGATTCTTTTAAGGTCAGTCACTGTTGCTTCTTACCTTTCTTCTAAAGCTTCCAATAATATACTAGCTTTTTTTACTTATCCCACTTACTAAAACATGCTACCAAATGTACCCTTTCAAGAGAGGGGCTTTTTCTACATGTTTTGAGAAGCATATATTGCTTGACAAGTGCTGAGACTTAACTATGGCTTAACTTTCTGTATACAAAAAGCCATGCAGTAGGATGGAGTGAAAAAAAGGGTGTAGTGTCCCAACAGTTAGGGCATTGGAGTTCTAATGTGACAGCTGCAAAATTCATACCTAGAAATGGCGGTTTATTTTTCTAAAAAGAGTGAAGGGCTGAGTCAGCCGTGAAAGAATCTGAGGATCTGGCATTAGGGAGCCTTGTATCCATGAACCCAGAAGATTAAATCACTGTGACACTCCCTTGAGCAGAAAAGAGACAAAACAGGGAAGCAACCTATCCAACCACCAGCACAGCATCTTTGCCTGGAAAACAAAAATATAGCAAAGCATTAACTAAAGTTTATTGGAATAAAAATGAAAAACTATTTTAAAAGCAAAAAGGCAAATGTAGACAATTACATAATTTGGAGTGGAAAGGTCCTCTTGGGATTTCCTGGTCCCTCCTTCAGCTGAAACAGGGCTAAACTCAGCATTAAACTGAGCTGCTCTTGGTAATAAACTGCCTTGTTTAATTGAAACAAATTGTAGTAGATGCCGACAAGATAACTGTGGAAGATCATATGCAATATAACTGAATGAATCTCTCATCCTGAAAGCATTTCTGATGGGATCATACAAGATACATGTCCTAGTTTGGACAAATTTGGAGGAAAATATCCTCTGATAGAAGTCAGGTTGCAGATCAATATGGACAAGTCAGGGAACAACAGTGAGACAGTCTTGGGCAACATGACATGCACAAATCACAGCAGATGGGAGTTTGACCTGCTGCCAGTTTTTTTCAGTAATCAATACATTTTAGAGTTGTTACAAGAGATTTGAGCAAGGGCAATGTTTTGCTGTTTTGTACAGGTTTATAAAGAGCCCTTCTCACAGGCATTGGAGGAACGTTATTCTTTCAAGGACTCCAGAATTATATTTTGAAAAATATAATCTCATTCTCTCTGAACATAATTTCCTATAACCAAAAAAAAAAAAAAAAACCCAAAAAAAAAAAAACCAAACCAACAAACAAACAAACAAACAAACCAACAAAAAAACAGAAGAAGACCAGTAATGATATAGTGCTTGTTTTAGAATCCAAATTCTTTACCTATTCTAGAATTACCAAATTCTTACCAAGGGTATACTTGGAGCCTCTTAAATTTTCTCTATTGTCCAAAATTTACCTCTTTGAGAGATCTTTTTTGTTTCCATGCATATTTGCCCATACTTATACAAAAACACCCTCCCTCTACCAGCTGATCTATAGTCAGGAGTCATTTGGAAGGGGAACAAATAAGCAACAGATGGGGTGGTCACAAATTCAGAAGTTTTGAGACAGCTTGTCCATTTATAAGTCATGAAGTCACTCCTGGATACCTCAGTTTCATAAGGAAAATATTGTCAGTAACTGGAAAAGAGAAAAGTAAAAACTTATTTTTGCTCTAGCAATGACTGGGTAGAGGTTTTAGACTGGTTTGAGGTTTTAGAGGACCTTTCAATAGAAGTTATGCTCAGCAACTCTGCAGCTTCTGAAAGACCATTCTAGAGAGCTGTGGCTAACAATTCATGTTTCACTCACCTTATGTCTTGATTTTTAGAGTGCTCATGAAACAGAAGGGGCTGTGAACTGTGGGCTTGTCTGATAAACCTGGCTGAGAGTCCTATAAGATCAAGGAAATAGTTACAAAACCCGCGTCACCCCAGCTGAGGGACCCTCTCAGCATTCTCAGTTGCTGTAGGTTGCCTGACTCAAATGTAGCACAGCAGCTTCATACACAAACCAGATGAGAGCTGTACAAGTTGCAGCAGAGGCCATGTCTAGGAAAACAAGAACCCAGAGTAATGGGTGATTTTCTCAAGCAGTATATCTAAATATAACAAATACCAATCTCTTAACAACAACAACAACAACAAAAATACACAGGTAGTAAAGTTTCTGTTTTATTCATAAATAAACCAACCTCTCCTGGGCTACTGGGTTCAGTTCAAAGTATGATATTGCTATAAAAATATAAATGCATTGAAAGAACTCTAACAGCATGGTCTGGAAAGCATTTCTTATAAGAAAACAAAGATAATAAATTGAAATTGTTCAGATTTGTTGAGGGAAAGAGAAGCAAGCCAGTTCTTGAATTCTTAATAAAGTAACTGCAAAGAAATGGGGAGAATTATTCTCCGTATCTGGAAAGGACAGAACAAGTACATTTCAGTTTCAAGTAAGGAAAGAAAGGAATGTCACAACTTTCTAAAGTTAAGAATAATAATGTTTGGAAAGTAGTTAGTTTTCTAAAAACTTCATTTTCTGACACTGAAGGTCTAGGTTAGACATATCAGAAGTGGGTTAGCTGTAGTTAATCCTGCCTAAGAGTAGTCAAATGGATTATAAGACTTTTTAAGGTCACCTTAGGCCTTAGAATCCTGTGATTTTGATCGTTATTTTGAGCTAGTTTCAGGCATAAATTTTTGGTTACTAAAAGTTACTTTCCTACGTCTGACCTAAATTCCAATTAAAATTGATCTTTGAGTAGTCCAAAGGTATTTTCCACTGTCAATCATACATCTCAGCATGACCACAATTTTACCTTTAAGAAACATCATATCATGCTGAATTCTACATTTAGTTCCTGTCCTACTTTCAAAGTTGGCACAGTGCTTGTTCCTTACAGTTTTCTCTTTCTGCAGGTTAAGGTTACATTGATTTAAATTCAAAATTTGAGATTGGAGCACGTTCATAACACAGCTAAAACTCATCGGTTTACCAGCTAGATTTCCTGTGTTTCCAGGTAAAGTTCTCAATTTGAATTTGCCTGCAGTAAGGGCGTTATTTTAAAATATTCGATAAGGCTTTAACAAACTACAATCATCACTTGCTAAAAGACACTTCATATATTCCTCTGTCCATCATGTTACCAGTGGCACTCTTCTGATGAAATACTGCTACTGATACAAACATTGCTCTTTATTGCTTTCTTACTTTACGATAAGAACAAGATTGAAAAGTTTTATTGAAGTTTGACTTGAGAACTTAAAGAAACCAAGAGTTTGCTTAGACTAAAAGCGACTGAGGGCTCCCTTGAAATATCAGGGAACCATGTGGCTCCTCCACAGCCCCCATTTACCATGAGCCCCAACCTTCCTCGTGACAGACTAAGCGCCTTTGAAACTACTTTGTATTAGAGGAAAAGATGAGAGTATTGAGTCTTCAGAGTTCAATGTAGTTGAAAGTTGCATCTATAAGTTGCAAGTCCTACAGTTTTCATGAGTAAGTGCAACTAACATGGTACCTCTGGAGCAAGGCAAATAATCCTGGTACAGAGAATGAGTTTTAAAAGTTCTTCGTGCCTGAAGCCATGACTTCAACATGTGGTTTAGCTGGGTTCAAGGGAAGGAACAACACTTGCTGAAAAATGAAGCTGTGGTTATTTCAGAGTTATTTGGAAATTCGAAGAATGGTTTTAATTGAGTACATTTTTTGAGGGTTTCATTTAAGGCTGGTGGAAATCATCTTCTGGCTGAAAGATGTAGCACCTGAATCATTCCTTGCACAAGGGAACCACAGCTGAATCTCATCTCCACTAGAGAGTCTTAAACTACATTGCAGGGAAATGCAGAAATGTCCATGTTATGAAGTACTCTGAAATGAAATGTTTTCACTTCCTGCTGCTGACCTTCTTTCACTGTATTCACACAAATGTGGTTTTTAATTTTGCAGGAAATTAGACCCTTGAGAGGTCCACTTAATTAGAAGGCATAAAATTGACTGCATTATGCTATCATTTCTTTGTTAGGAGAAAGATTTAGTTAATTGAGAAATGGGGAAGAAATTTAATAACGTTTGACATCACTGTATAGACCTAGAACTGGCTTAAAATGAGATATTTTTAGAAAGCCACCAGGTGCAGTCACAATAAAGGGTAACCTATTACTGTTAATGTAGAACTGGCATAATTTTTAATAATTTATAAATCAAACAGATTTGATGGGTTAATATAGCAAATATTTTGGAATTAATTTGAGAAATACCATGGATAAGAATATGTAAGTAAAATAAGAGAAAAGGGTAGGTACTAGTCCTTCTTTGGAGCTTTTTCCAGAGAATAGCTTTAAAATCTTCTCTGCCATTTGCCAGCTATGGAAGCAAGGGTTTTAATGCTCTGTATTTTTACCTTTCTGCGTTGTATCTGAGATCATGCTAAAGTGAGTCAATTCCTCAGACATGAAGGCAGCAAAATAAAATTCTTAGATTAGCATGGAGTATTTTGCATGAAATAAATACAAGGGTTTTTTCAGCAAGATAAATCAATTTTAAATCCAGTTCAAAGCAAACTAATCTAAACCAGTGTTTGGGGTTTGTTTTGCTTTATTTCCTGTTTGGCAACCAGATGGAGAGATGTGTTTTTGCACAGGACAATCTGGTGGCAGTAGCTCTTCATAGTTGCATCAAAACAAAATCCAAATTAAAAATCCAGTTCTGTTCTAGGATGCCCACAATTACTCTTTGCATAGTAGTGCATGAAGCAGCACAGCATGGGAAAATGAAGGTAACGGTGATGGGAAGTAATGCAAATTTTGTTTCCTTTTTCACAGTTGCCTGAGAATGATCAGCTGAGAAGTCTAGCTGTCAGCTGGCTATGGCAAAGAGTCAAACACCAGACAACACCTAGGTGTGAGATATATTTCTTCACCATACCACTAACTGAATTTACAGCAATTTTCATTTTCCTGATTTCAGAAGTTTTGGAAAAGGAATCCAGGAACAACTTCTTTCTTTTTTTTTAAATTTTAACTTCAGGTTTGTATTTTCTCTCTTCTGCCCTATTTTGATAGCTTTTTTATTTTTCTTCTGCCTGAGTAACAGATGCTTAATTCTGATATAACCAGCATTCAGTGAGAAACAACTATTTTCAATGTAGTTCTCACCTTTTTAATCTACACAGCAAGACAAAATTTAGAATCTTGTAGGTAATTTCAATTCAAAAGAGAAATTGGTGTTAGATACAGAAAGCAACAACATTTGAATTTCCTTCTCCCACACCTCAGAAAATTACAATAGCCTGCCTTCTGAAATATGGCAGACATCACTCTACTGTTTTCTTGCTCAGAGCTATGAGCTTCTTTTAGTCACTGTCAATCAAAAGTAATAAAGAATGATAACTGACATATTTTGAGATGCCCTTCTGTCTTAGTGTTTTCATGTGCTGCTTTTCCCAACTTGGCCCATTCTTCTCTAGCAGCACCTGTCAAAGTCACACTGTCAAGAGTTCTTTATTCCTAAGCAAATTAATATTTCTCCTTCATTTTTTGGAAGATAGGAAGGGAGTACTCTGTGGACTGTTACAGCTATATTAAGTGAAGATCAGTATGTAAGCCCTCAAGCTCTGCACTGGTAAACAGTAAACTAGGCGTGGGAAATTGTCTCTCAGGAATAACAGCTCCCATATTGATCACACAGTTTGGGTGCACTGCCCCAGCATATCTGATCCCATTTCCCAAGAGAAATTGATACTTATTTCCTGTGGAGGAGTTCAGGCAGAACCTGAAATACCAGGGACATTTCAAGTGCTTGTGTTGGTTCCCTGATGCCAATACCACTCCTGGTATTCAGAGAAGGGTGAAACCAGTCATTGCACCACCACCCCTACACAGAGCAACTGGACTGCACTGATGGCCCAGTGAATTCTTCTGGAAAGAAAAGTACACTCAGCACTGGTGGAATAAACTATCCATTGTCTTGAGGAAGAAGAACTATGAAGCAAATCCCCAGACAAAACACAGCCACCAAAACACCACCACATGATAGACTCACATAATAACCAAAAGTGCACCTGCTGCACTGACACTTCCTGCAGACTCCAAAGGGGACAGAGGTGTCGCTGTGATGTACCGAGAACGGCGAGTAACGACACAATCAAAGTTCAGGAAGAAAAAATTATTTAAATTATAATTTGGTTTATATAACTTGGTTCCCAAAGATGACAGGATCTTGGACTAGCTGCCCCTTGTCCCATTGGCCAAAGCTCACAACACTTACTTCAAAATATTATTTCGCTGTGTACCATAACAACTCTGAAAAATAGATCCCAGGTGCACAGATAAAACCCAGTTTACAAAAACCCGTGGCAGTGTTTATCATAGCTTTCATGAGAACCACAGAGCTCTCACAGAATGCTGCAGAAAGCTGAAAAATTTCTCTACCAAAGCTTTTCAGCATCATTTTCCACAGAGGCTGTGGAAAGCAGCATTGCAGAGGCCCCTCACTCACTGCATAGCCAAACTGAGTGGAAGAGAAGTGGCTTTGCAGAAGCCAGAACTAGGCAGGTAGTGTTAGAGTGGGATGAACGGGAAAAGTGGCCTACAGGCCATATCTATAACTACTCCTGAATGGCAACCACAAAACTGTGTGAGAATGAATAAAACAATGGAAAACAGCAAAGGTGGAAGCATTAGGATAAACACACCAGGCCAGCTGAGGTGTGTCAATGGGTAGCTCATCAGAGACATTGAAGACCACCCATATGAGTTCACCATGTCAGCACACCCATCCCAAACAACAAAACTCCAGGAGAAAAGCAGAACAGAGGTGTATTGGGTCTAAATGAGGTAGAGTTAATTTTTCCCTTAGCAGCCCTCACAGTGCTGTGCTTTGAATTGGTAGCTGGAAGGGTGTTGATAGCACTCCAGTGTTTTGGCTACTGCTGAGCAGCTCTGTCCCTCTAACACTCCTCCCTCCCATCCAGGGACTGGGAGTGGGCAAGATCCTGGGAAGGCACGCAGCCAGGCCAGCTGACCCAAATTAACCAACGGGGTATTCCATGCCATGTAATGTCAGCTCAGATATAAAAGCTAAGGGAGGGAGGAGGAATGGGGGAGCATTTGTTATTCTTCAATGTTTGTCTTCTACACAACCACTACCTGTGCTGAGGCCCTGCTACCTGGGAAGTGTCCAAACATCGCTCACTGATGGGAAGTAGAGATCAACTTTTCCCATTGCTTATGCATGCACAATCTTTTGCTTTCTTTCTTTTGCTTTAATAAACTGCCTTGTCTCAACCCACTGGTTGTTCTCCGTCTTATTCTCTCCCCTGTCCCACTGGGAAGAGGAGTGACAGTGCAGCTTAGAGGGCTCCTGGCACCTGGCCAAGGTCAAACTGCATGCAACTAAATTGCAGGAAAACACTGGCTTCTTGGCCTTCTGGAGTTCTCTGAGTGCATCAAATAGACATGTGGATAAAAGAAATCAAGCAGACTCCTTCTAAGAGATTTCTAAACAGACTTCTACTATTAAATAAAACAGTTGACACAGGACTGGAGGGGGAAAAATATTTCACAGCTTAATATGAATCAAAACACAAGGCTTAATGAACACTTCTCAGGATCAAGAGGAGTCAGCTGTCAAGTTCCCCAGGGAATTATGCTGGTTACAGCTTCATTCAGCTTCTTTATCAATGATCTGAAGAAACTGCTGTACTGTGAAACCTGGAAGCCTGAAGCCAGTTCCACTCTTCGAGGTGGCCCAAAGCCAAGTCATTGGCCCAGAATGCCAAAAAGTCTTGACAAACTTTCTAAGTGGGCAAAAAGGTGGCGGATGAGTTAACAGAAAATGTGCAATAAGGAAAAACTATCCTAAATCTTGCATACACAGTGCTCAGTGCTGCATTCATAACAACTCAGTTGTAATTCAGGAGGATTTTAAATTCATCGCTTGAAGTTTTCTGAAATCGTTGTACAGCAATAGCCTAAAAAAGCCAATAAAATATTGGACGTCAACAGAAAAGCGTTCAGAGCAGGACATCCCTGTGCCATTTTAAGAAATTTTGGCTGTGTCCACATTGGGACTGCTATGCCTAGTTCTGGTTTCTGCATCTGAGGAAGGAGATGGAACTAGAGAAGGTGCAGAGAAGGGCAACGAGACAATCAAAGGAGCTAGAGACCTGCCTTATGAGAAGAAATGTGAAAGGCTGTGAGTCTTCAGTATGGGGATAAAGAGGTCTTAAGGAATCATAAAGGCAGGGGAAAATCTGAAGACAAAACTGCTATTTACAAAATCTTGCAATTAGAGAACTAGGTAGTGCTTGTTGAAACATTAGTAGGAAACTTACTGAAAACAAGTAAAATACTTCTTTACCCAGCGAGCATTAAACTTATGGAAGACAGGAAGACATGGAAAAGAAATTATATCATCACACACACCAAAAAAAGGGATAAACTGATCCATGGACCACAACACAAGACTAAAATAAGAGAGGTTTGGGATGTAGCATCTAACATTCCTAATACAATGATTGGGAGTTCTGGGTGAGTAAAAGGAGAGTGAATGCTAAACATGACAAACTGAGTCTGCCTTGTGCTGTGCGAAGTAAAAGAATTATGAGATATAGCCAATCTTTTAGTAGGTTGCACAGTATTAACCAACCAACAGATGAGATACTTGCCAAAAGTTATAATACAAATTCCTCCTCCCCATGTCATTCCTTTTCTTCATTAACTCTTTAGTGACATCTGCCTCCATTTTGACACTGTTTATACATGCTCTGACATGCCTTCTTGAATACTTTAGGGCTGGTAGGTTTTGATCTACTACTAATAAAAAGGAAAATAAAAATATCTTTATATGATATTCAAATAAATGACAATAGCACTAAATAAGGTTGTCAATCCATCTTAACCCAGAAATAGATGTTAGTAGAACAGGTTGGCATTTGCTCAACTCCAAATTGTCAGGAAGTGTTTAAGTGTGCCACACTGTACTGAAGCTGACAAAATTTGAAGATTTCATTCCCAGAGGAGACGTCAGCAAAGAGGAAAGAAACAGGAGCTGTTCAGAATCCCAAACACAGAACAAGAAACACAGCATTTGAAAATTCAGTCTCTTCTACACTAGTCTGGAACCTCTTATACACATCATTTCAACTCTGCCCATCACTTCGGTAATGTTTAAAATACTTTTCTCATAGTAAGTAGAGAAGGAAAACACATGGAATGAGATGAGAAATGCAGAACTTTGAGACTATAGTGAGACTGCAGGGTACACCCTTGCGGACATTTGACTGCTCTTTTGAGATTTACCATATGTCAGATATGAGACTTCACAGGACACTGAAATTAGTGGTTTTTACCCATATATGCCCCTAATTCTCTGTGGGAAGTCTACAAAAACATCACATACACGAAAATTGGATGTGTCAGGGAACACATGTACTCTGGTGGCCACCAAAGCTGATACACGTAACCACAGGTCTTTTTGTGGAGAGAAAAGAGAAATGATTGGTTGTATACACCGTTCGAAACCATAATATGACGTACACAGTAGCAATAGAAACTTAAGTGTTGTAGTTTCATTTTCATTTCCCTTAGTTAATAGAATTATCTTACTTTTAACATCTTCACTTGGTCAGATTAACAAACCAGATATTCATACTAACTGGTTATGATTTTGGACTGCCTAAATTACATTGAAGCTTTAAGCATGTACTGTCTGCTTTCAATATAGAAATTTATTCTCTTTAAAAGTAACAAGTTTCAGTAGAGAAGCCTGAATATCAGTGAAAAACAGTGGAATTTAGCCTCTTGAATCAAACAAGTCTGCTTTTTAAGTGCTTTTATGTGTTGTCTAACAAGATTTAATTATAAATTGCTTTAGACAATGTTTAATTATTCTAAAATTTAAATGAAGTAAAACATAAACGTACAGCAGCACAATCTCAACATACTTTTGAAAAAGATCACATTCAACACAGATTTTCAGTTTAACCCCTTTTCTTGTATGTAAGTTTCAGCTTCAATACCAGGAAAAAAATAATAATAATAAGGGCTTCATGTCTGAGAATGAAAAACTGTTTTAAACTTCCCATCTTTATATTTAAATTTTGCTGCAAACATTCTTGATTCAGGAAATGGGGGGTTTGTTCTTCCCCTCATCTTTTTCATGCCAAAATTAATTTCTAAAATTTAGCATGCAGGACCTGTAAATATTGTTTTTCCACAGATCGTGTATGTTATAAGGCATTGCAAGAACTTTGATCTTGTACTCCGTGTGAGCAAATCTATCAAACGACTTCTGATAAGAAAATAATATATTTCACCGCGAGGGGGTGCTGATGGCAAACCAACAGAACTGTTTTGTCTGATACCTGTGTCATCTGATTTTTCTGTGTGAAAACTTCAGGTTCAGATTAGAACTTCATCCCAAAACATAACAGGCCAGACATGTGTGGTCAAATTTGGTCAGCAAAATCCTGAATAAAAAGTATTAAAAGATTCTATACATTTACATTTAGGAGAACAGGGATGCTATGTAAATAATGGCCCAGAACTTTCTTAAGTGCTGACAGACTATAATGCATTTAGCACTGTTTCTCATAAATTCACATATACATTTATGTAGTCAACTGAAAAAATAAGGTCTTTTATTATTTCTAGGCTCTTGGTGAGTAGGATGTACAGAGGAGGAAGAAAAATGCAGAAACAGTTTGGGGGAGAAAATGAAAAATAGAGCTTTATTTCACCCGGCAATTTTAGTTTTGGGAGCTCTTTAATACTAAAATTAGGTCAAAACCTAAGCTGATGTAACTGAAAGAGTCAAAGTTAAGATATTGTTTTACTGTTAACATGAAAGCTCATCCACAAGAAACAAATGGTAAAAAAACTATCAAATATCTAAATAATTCCTGTCTAATCACCAGTGTGGTTTTGAAGCTTGTACATTAGTGTGGAGTTCAGGAAAAGACAGATATTTCAAAACAAAATTTATTGGTGAAAGAGGCTAAGATGGTTTTTTTCTGGTTTTACCATTAAGGTCTTTTCCTTGGCATTCACAAAAAGAAGTTATCTATGTCCCATTTTTCTGAAAGTATAGGAGTCACTTATCTCTGCTGCTGCAATGCTGTTTTCACTTGGTATTTGTAGCCTTTGGAACCACTGACTTGACACTGGAACCAGCAAGTCCTCATGATTTGGCCAATTTACATGGCTTCTTGAAAAGAGGAGAGAAAAATAACTTTAAACTTCTAACTGTAAACTGAAGCTCTCAACTAGCAAACACGGAAACTGTCCATTGAAATTGAATGAGCACCACACGTTACTGTGAAAGCAGGGCTCACAGCTGAGCTGTGGATTAGCTCTCCAGCCTGGTGCTAGAGTAGAGAAAGAATCAAAAATGGGATTATTAACAAGACAAAGCTGCTTCAAAGCTGTGCAAGAACCAGCAGCTGGCCAAAATTCAAATTGCATACAAGCCCCTTCAGAGACAGGTGAAGAGAGCACCATAGTGGTTTAGGATTTACTGCTTTATCAAATCTACCCTGTTCCACTTGGTACACCACCTGCTGAAATGGGAGCAATACTTTCCTGGGGAAAGGAGAGAGAGATAGGTAGGATTTACTAATAACTGGCATGAGGTTTATATGAATATATATGATCTGAATTATCTGGGTGTGTAGAAGCAGATTAGTTGGGCCATTCTGGTCATTTTTATCATGATTTTCTAGCAGCAGATGGAATTCACTAAGAAGCCTTTTTAAAATATTGAAGTCATTTCTCTTCCCTGCTGCAATAAAGTTTGGATCTGACATTTATAGTCTATAGGTCAGATCCTGAGGGGTACAGTCACACACATGCAAGAATATCTGGCCACTTCACTGTATGAAGAAGGAGTCCGGTTCCATAAGTCTTGTGGAACTAAAGTCCCTGTCGGGACTTCCTTGACAGTTGCTTTCAAGAATGAAAGGCATTCAAGTTAGATTGGACTAGTCTTCTGCAGGTTTGTAGCTTCCTATGGAAAGAGAACTTAGGGCTCTAAAGCTGTATCTAAAATATCCTGCTTTTCTAAAGCTACCATTACATACTGGTGCCTGTATCATATTCTTGTATGCATGTCATATTCATATAGATTTGTATCAGACTGGTTTTCTTATATAAAGTCAGTTGAACTGATTGAACTGAGCCCAGAGAGGCCGTCAGTGGCTGGGAAGTTGCTATTCACAAATCAGTCATCATTTCAGTCTGCTCGAAAAACAGTCACAAAATTCTGGTGGCAGCAAACTGGATGAGAGCTAGTAATGAAATCTGGTATTTCTTATATGCAGAAGGATAAAGAATGTGTGTACACTGTGTGCATCAAAACTGAGCATAGTATGTAACTAAGATGTATTGATAGGCAAAAACACAGTTACTTCCCATAATACTGATAACAGAAAAGTGTAATGATACCTTACGCTTCTTTTCACAGCTGATATTTGTGAAAACATAGGTCTTTCACCTTTCTTCCTCTCCTCTTCCAACCTGCCCTTCCCCATTAGCCAGGAATTAAATGAGCTACAAATTGTCTCCTTTACTGCTTAAGGGTTTTGGGACCTCTTACCCTGTCACAGTCCTTTTCATCGCCCAGTCCCACTGTGGGATTTGCAGTAGCCAATAGCCCCACATATGCCATAGTTCTGCTCCACCCTGCTCCAGGGTTTTCTTAGGAAGGCATAGGAGTGGGATGACCAAGGAGAGGACAAACACAATTCATTCCTCTATGCTGCTGCTCCAGCAGCAATTGATGGTGAAGAAAATGGAAGAAGGGGATGCTGCACAGAAGCAAAAGCATTCAGGGTTTGCAATGCTGTGTAGAGTAGTACTGGTAATGTCAACATTATGATGCTGGCATCTCCTCGTGTAATCTGGATTGGGAAAGGTGAAAATATATACTGAGCATCAACAGAATAATGTAGTTATATACAACCACACATGAGGGAATCCAGAAATTCAAATCATCGGTTTTTCTCATTCCAATACATTCCCATGTATAAAATGTATGCTCTGTGCACTTCTGTAGCACTCTTGAGCAGGTAAAGGGGACAACTGCAAAACAAAAAGAGAGAAAAAACTCTCCATATGTAGTAGGCCTGACTGTATCATTTCGCTTGCTCCATCTCATACAGAAGTGGGATTTGGAACAGATCCCTTTATCACATTTCTGTTTGTCAATATCTACACAAGCCTGCTAAGGAAGGATGCAATTCACCATCTCTTTAGGCTGCTTGACTTAGCCTACCAGTTTTTCCCACTTATATCTCAGTTCCATCTCAAACAGGTAAGTTTCTATTTATTCAGTATTCCATTCATTTGATTTTTTTTTAAGTTTGTGGATGAAATAAAAGCATAAGTAATATTATTTTTGTAATTCAACTAAAAGTAAAATAAACTACAACTCTTTTATTCTAGATGCAAACAATTTATTGTGCAGTTGTATTAAATTAAATAGTAAGTTGCATCATTTTGTTTCCAGGGTGCATATCTATATGTATTTATCTGATTATTTCTTCTAGGGCTGGATATATGCGTAAGAGTGATATGCAGGTGACACAGCAATGAGAATAATTGTCCTTACCTGGTTAGTACCACATACAGTTCTGGCCATATTAAGCAAAAAGTTGTATGGACTTCATCCAGTTTGTTAAAACCTTTTATCTCTAAAGCAGGGTGAAAGCAGCAAGACTCATTAATTTCGTTCTGCTTTCTAAACTAAAATGTAGCCAGAAATTATCTGCTGGACCCACACCAATAAACTCTGACACAGGTGCAGTCAGATCACTGAACATACTTACACACCATAGGATCATCCTGATCCAGCCCACATGAGCTACCCATAGCTGCCTTAGAGAAAAATAAGAGAAAGATACCTTGAGAAAACTAAGTCAGTAAACCTGAAAGAGAAACTTTCATTTTAAAAAGCCCAAAATCACCAAAACCAAAAAAACAGCCAACCAAACAGAAATGCACCCACCTCACCACCACCCCCAAAAAAAACCGCAAACAACAAAGCCAGCCCAAGACAATCTTGACTGGGGCCTCAGTTGTGAGCAGTGGGGTATAGGAGGCCACATTTAGGTTCATACACGTTTCCCCAGTCATGCCTGTGCATACAGACCTCTCCAGATTCTGAAATTTAATTCATTCTCATAAAAACAAGGAGTCAATATGTCTGTGTAGCCCCAGTCTCAGAAGTACTTTTAGATCCTTCTGATTAGAACCAGGTTTGGTAGTTAGTCTTAATGACAGGGGAGCACAATCCTTGACTGTCTGCCAGAACAAAAAAAAATTAAGACATATTGTGAGAAGTTTGCAATTGAAATTATTAATGTGAGCCTAATTAAATAATTAGGGAACATTTCAGATTTCCAAAATAAAGGATGAAAAAGAATTAGAGAGGAAAAGATCATATGTGTGAAACCTGAAGACCCTTACAGAAATGAAGAGTGGGAAAACTTGTACCAGTACTAGCTGCCAGACCTTGCAAACAACACAGGATTCCTCAACAAGATCAACACATCTTACCTAGAAGGTAGCCTCTTTAGCTTGAACTGCTGTTCACACATGATGGTCTTGTAAGGAGTGCGCTTTGATTTTTGAATCAAAGAACTCTTGCCTTGACTCTCTGACAGCTTCACGATACTACACCTAAGTTACACCCATTCCAGTGCAACTTTCCTCCTCCTCCAACTTGCTGAATCTACCCCAAATTCAGGTATCTTATTAGACCATCACATCTGGAGATTTAAGAGGATAAAAACCACTTGGAATATGTGAAGAGTTTTATTCCTCGTGGCTCTGCGTTGCCAGAGGCAGCGAGGCACAGTTATATAAAGAATGTTCTCAAGTGTGAAACAATGTCCTCAACCACCAGTTCAGGCTGCCTCTAAGCAGCAGGGGCTCCCACAGCTTTAGTGCCATGGCTAAACTGGTGAAAACAGACAAGATGTTCACCCAGAATGAGACATGTTGAAACTGAAAATTAAGAAAAATTGCAACTGAGGACAAAAAAGGCATAAATTGCTCTCTGATTAAATGCTCTTGAAGATAATGGAGAATTTTTTCCAGCAGTCAAGAACTGGAAGTATCATCCTAAATCTTTTTTTGGTCCTTGTTGTTGCTAGCTTTTCACAGAGAGTAAAAAGATAATACGGAAATATTTCCAATAATGAATTTAACTTGCTTTTTTCAATATAGTTTCTGTAAGCAGTTAATATCCTTGAACATACTCATTTAATTAAATGTATTTATTACTTTAATTTGCTCAACAGAAGCTGGCAAGAATTATTTCATTTAATCTCATGGCTGCACACCCACGCACACTTTCCTGCAAGAATTTAGATTTAATGTCAGAAACCTGAGATCTTTTTAATTGCAGAGGGTCATGAATATTGTTTCTCCCCTTTAACTGGCTCCAGTCATCAAAGACATGTTGAGGGAAGCAGCTGGGACTGGGAATCTCTCAGGAATAGAAAAGCAGTGCTAGGGAATGGTAGTA
Source organism: Struthidea cinerea (assembly GCA_013397865.1). Classification (NCBI taxonomy): domain Eukaryota; kingdom Metazoa; phylum Chordata; class Aves; order Passeriformes; family Corcoracidae; genus Struthidea; species Struthidea cinerea. Next base: position 1,197,214 of record VZTI01001119.1, on the reverse strand, counting down.
AATTTACATCTCTGAGTGTTTTGAGGGTAGTAAAGACCTTCCTAGGAAGCTGAATCCATTTTAAGATGGCATGCATACATAGCTGCATCCCGAATTTAATTTCTGAAATGGATTTTTTTCCTGTAACAGTCATGAAAACTTTTGACCTCTACTGTTTAAAGGCTCTGGCACAGGGACTATTTTGCTGTTCTGATCATTCCTTGCTCAGATACTGTAATGTCTGTCATTCCCTGAAACATGAATTTTCTTTGTGTTCCTGAGTGTTGTCTTTAATCACTTAAAAAGTGAATCAATCAATGCTGTTACATTTCACAGTTACATTTTGAGAGTATTTTTAACATTAGTAGAACTTTCTACAATGCAAGTGTTTTTGTTCATTTATTAATTAATTTGTCTCTGCTCATACCATGGCATTTTAACAGCCTGTTCTGCAAAGCTGTGATATTACATTATTGGATGGTATTTCTAGCAGTTGTAGAAAACTCGCATGAATCCTCAGCTAATTTTTGAACACATTTGCTAAAAGCCTTGATTCACTTGTAATTTAGAAGACTGATTTGCAGATGACGATGAGACAGATCAGGTACCCACAAATGCCTAATAAACATCCTTATGGCTCCCAGAGGAAGACCCATTATCAACAAACCTTAGAAAGGAACATTCAAAGGGCTCTGATGGTGACCTAGGGTGGATCTCATCAGGCTGCAGTGTGGGAACAGACCTGCTCCTGGGAGGCTGTGGAGAAACCTTGATGGAAGTAAAAATAAAAGCAGGAATTTCTCTCCTGCCATGGTAAGTAGCTATGGCCTATCGGATCAAATTGAGTCCATAGGACTGCTGCTTCTTTTGTGATGGACACAGGCAGTGAAGGGGTTACCATGTCGTATTTTTTCCCAATTGCTGTAAACGTGGCTGGCTAAGGATTCAGGAAATATTTGCTATAGTTCTATGCCAGCACCTGATTGCGAAAGTCTGATTAGATTGAATTACTGAATGTATTGTCTGGTTTGCATAATAGAACAAAGAAAGGACACACCCTTCTCCTAATCCTATACACAGTCCTGGTGCTGTATTTCCACACTGAACAGATTTGCAGGTTTTCTGCTTTCCTTTACTACCCTTATTGGGTGAAAATATAGGTTGTACTTAAAAAGTGCGTCACCACACTAAGTATGACCCTAGCTTTAGTGCTATTTCCTTCTAGCCAATCCTGAGGTTACCTACCCCCGAGCTATCGTGTTGTTACACATCAATGCACCATTTACCAACCACAGTGTAAAACATTGTTCTCCCAGCCTAGACAAACCCACAGCAGTAGTCCAAGAGCACCTAACTAAACCTCAGCCTGGCTTTATTGTATTGTGACAGTACTAAATACAGCTCAAGAAGGAATTTTAATTTTGCCAGCTAGGGGGAAGTCAGAAATAAACTGCGAAACGTTCAAAAGACTTTACTTTCCCACTGGTTGCTTTCAGCCTCTCATTCTCTGTGGCGTGAGCACAGTTGGAACATGTTTTCACAGATGACTGTTCTGTTTGGACTTGGATACATATGAATGAATTGTGCCAGTTCTTACAGACGCACCTCTCATGCCCTGGGGAGTTGGACATTAACCTATCAGGTATTTGATGAATATAGTGAGCCTGTTAGTCCATCCTGTAGTTTCTGCTGCAAAGTGCCCTGCTGCCTCAATGGAGCTGCTACTTTTGTCCCTCTCATTTGTTTAATATTTCTTGCTTCCTGTCTCTTAAGGGCAGAGCTGTGTCTGCTGTGATAACACAGATCAAACATTTTTGAAACAATGAAGAAACCCAAATGTGCAATGATTTATTTTCAATATATGTGATTCACAGTCAGAGGACTAGGAAGTGGCAGGTACAAGTGTTAAACTGTAAGATTTGAAGTGTAGCCTGCTTTATATATCTTCAACGCAAATGACAAATGAAGCTGGGAAGCTGCAGCATCCTGCAGTGAGTACCACAAAGCCAGTCATTTATAGAAGACAGCCACAAAACCATGAATGGGTGGAGACAGGAAGAAAATCCACTGATGTGAAGAGAAGAATGATGCTTTGGGGCACTGAGGTCATTTCATCACTTCAAGAGGATAGAATCAAACGAGCATGAGAACCCTTGCAGGAAAGTCGTCATAACTGTAAAAATAGGAACTCCTGTAATGAAAACTGATATAGTCCAAATGACATCAGGGAGGCAGGAAAGCAAATGGGATTGGTGTCATCTGCCATCAGTCAGCTCTACAGTATAATCAATAATTTGTTTTTTCAATTTTTTTTTCAATGGACTGTAATTTAAAATAACCACAGAAGGTCTGACAGCCTTACAGAAAATAGAGCTGTACTCTTTGGTCATAAATGCTCAGTTACCATGTAATTCTCATTTTTAAGATTCAAACGAATAACTTACAGGATAAGCAGCTTCTAACATGCTGTGGCAAAACTTGTAATGGTACAGTGGTGTTCCTGACATCAGACTACACAAACCTAGAAAGAATCACAAAATCATTCAGGCTGGAAGGGACCTCTCACAGTCATCTAGTTCACCTTCCTGCTCTAAAGAGGTCCACTTCAAGTAGGTCGCTCATGTTCTTGTCTAACTGAATCAATCTCTGAAATAATGGAACTTCCAAAGATGCTTTGAGCAACTTGTTCCAGTGTCTCACCATCCTCAATATTACAAATAAATATTGCTATTTCTTACATAGAATTATATCTGACAATCATCACATCTAGAAGAAAATTCTCACCTACCAACTTGTGCTTCTCATCTCAAAACCATGTGTGTCCAAGAGAAGTCTCACTCCATCTTCTATGCAGTCTCCCACCAGGCAGCTCCAGACAGCAATAACAGTATTGTTATTTCTGTGTTTTCTTCTGAGAGCATTCAGCTCAAAGCTGGATTTGCTCAAGCCCAAATCCTCTCAGCTTTTCCTCATACACCTTGTGCTCCAGACCCTTGAGCATCTCACTGGTGAGTCCAAAATGGGATGCAGTACTTCAGAATTGATTTCACAAGCACCAAACAGGGAAAAGGAGACGCTTCACTTGGTTTGCTGGCTACAGTCATGCTAATACAGCCCAGGGTGCAACCAGCCTTCTTCAGTGTAAAGACACACTGCTGTCTGATGGTCAGTTTGTTGTTCACCATGATTCCCAGGGCCTTTCCTCCAAAGCTGGATTCCAGATAGTCATCTGCAAACTGTATCAGTGCACAGGGTTATTCAATCCCACGTGCAGGACTGTACCTGGTAGTGTTTGACTTCTCGCAGTACCTGCATTTTTCCAGTCCACGAAGAGCTTCTGAAGAGCAGCCCTGCCCACTGTCATCTGCTGAGAGCACAGCAAATATCTTCTGTGCCTCATCATTCAGTTCATTAAGACCATATGACACAGAATCAGCCTCAGAACTGACCCCCAAAGGACATGACCAGTAAGGAGCTGTCAGATGGACTTTGTGCCATCGATCCCTCTGAGACCAGAATGACATGCCTAAAAGAAAAAATGGGTAATTACGGTTCTTTCCCTGCCTGTGACTGGTGAGAGCGTATGATTGCATTGGCAAAGGCTGTCCCAGGGCAGGAGCTGCTGGACAGTCCAATTCCCCAGCTGTGTGAGGGAATGAATCATCCGAGAATGACAAGACCCACACTAATCATTCATATGATGCCACACCATTCATTCTACAGAACTAGACACAGCTGAAGCAGTGAATCCTTCTGCAAGCTGTTATCTCCCTAGTAGTCAAAAGCATGGTGACTTCTGATCTGGGTTCTGTTCCCAGTTTTGCAGTAGATTTCCTATATAATATTAACAAAGGCTGTCCTGAGCTATTTACTCGGTTAAAATCTATGCAAAAATGCTATCACAACTTTAATGAGAAATCCAGAAAGTGACTTAATAATAGAAAATAGGATTACTTCTTTCACTGCACGTTCCAGGTTTATTAAATGCTATTTATTCTTACTAGTGAACACTTGAGTCTAATGGTATTTGTAAGGGGTTCGAGATATTTGGTGGAAAACGTAAAGTGTTACCATTGTTTCTTAGTCAAGTACTGTGTCAGTTATTTCATAGAGTATTTAAATCGAGGCATTGACAAATCTCCAAACCAACTTCCTCCACACCCCAGCTCTTCCCCTGACGGTGCAGGGCTTGCAGTGCTCCCATCAGCTAGGCGGGTCCTCTCAGCAAGAGCACAAGTGAAGCCATCCAACATTTCACTTTGAAAAAGGAAATGCATTTTCCTGAATATGTGCCAGGTTCTACTCCACCCCTAACTCTCTGCACTGCTTAGTTACACAAAGTTTAATGGCATGAAAGCTACAGAATTAGTGATCCATTACTACTCTATCACTGCATTTTCAGTGACAATTACTGACTTTATTGCATTATAAATAAAACTATGAGAATAGGTGTAGCAGTGAACCGTGTAGATAAATGAGCCCATGAATCCTAGAAGATTCTAAAACTTTCTTTTGCACCTGGAAAATAGAGAACCAATAGCTGAAATGAGATAGGCCATGTTCTAAATATCAAATATTCAAAATGTGCAAAGAACCACAGAAAACATACTCTGTATATATGAATATTGAAAGAGAGATGGGTTATCAATGATAACAGTTTTGCAAGCTCTACAACACGTAATTAGTAGATACAGCAACTAATATGAAGACCATTATATCTAAGGTAGATCCTGTAAAGACACAGAGCAATGAAGAACTTATAAAGAGCCATGACGGAGTATAGTAAATAGGAGAGACATAGCTACATCTATTATTATTCCTCTGTGTTAGTAACCTTCAAAACAAAACTCAGTAATTCTGGAGGGGTCATCCAAAGAAATGAAAATAAGGAGTAGCAAAGGAAGTTACCACTGTCTCTGAATTCTGCTCTTGATTACCAAACAACTTAGCCAGAAGCTTTCTGAAAATACCAATTACTTGTATAGCAAGAGTAATCATTATTCATCAATAATGAATACTATAGATGACTCCATTTCATTTCCCATCAATCCAAAGTGCCTGTTCATCCTCATTGATTCGGCATGAAGGAAAAAAGAATACTTCCCTAAACATTTCGTCGAATGTGCTATTCACCCTATTTTCAAAACAGGACCAAACCATTTCAAAAAAAGATGGTGAAAAATTTCATTTGGAGAAGAATGATATGAAATATTTTTACCTTCTGAATTTCTTCCCCTCTGCTGCACTGTTTTTCAGATAAAACTACATGCCAGATTCAAAATTCCTGAAAATATAGCCAGAACTCTTATACCATCTGCTTTCTGGCCCTCTGCTGAGGTAGCATCCTTTATGCAAATTTATGTCAGCAGAGATTATGTTAAGACATATGCTGAAAAATATAACAGCTAATTTTTCAGAGAGGCTAATCTTTAAAAGATTTTGTTATAAGAGTAAGATTTAAGTTAAAAGGGGTGGATTGAATTTGAGGTGTCCATATAAACATAAAATATAAAAGGACTATTATGGCAATATCCATCTGGGGTACCATTGTGAAATTCCACTGACTGGGTGTTAGGCATATAATTTTCTGAGCTGTATATTTCCTTCTATAAATAAGGTTTCCAAAGAATAATTGAAGGAGAGGAAAAAACCAGATGATAAAAATATTTGTTTTAGTAAAATAACCTTTAGTACACACGAAAAAGTTAGCTGTGTTATTACCTTAGATATATTTTAAATAAAAAGAAATTCCAGGTTTTTTCTACAAATCGCTCATGAATTCAGAAAAATGGCTGCTACTGAAAGCTATTATCTCTAGGCCTTCTCACCAGATGCATAAGTATCTCTTGTCTTAAGGCTCCATGATTAAACAGGAACTGTGTGTAACATGCTTCACAGAAGTAATTAATAGGTGACTTATTTTGTAGTTCAAAATTTAGGCTCAGTAATCCATAACACAATGGGCTCGAAAAGAAGACACTTGAAAATGAATTCTTTGCTTGGAGGACACCTGAAAGGATCACCCTGTTCAGCATAATTTTTTATATGAAGGATTAGGAGGTTTCATTTGAATTTTTCTGAGCACTTAGTTGTTAATTTTCACGCATGGACATTTTGCTTGTAAGTTTAAGACTCGAAAAGTGTCCTAAAGCATGGAACTGGAGCTCTCAAGTGGTTTAACTTCCTTAAACCTTCCGGACAAGATCCTGCTTTCAATTAGGAGGCCATGCTTACAATGAAATTTCATTATTTTCTCTTTAATTCAGAAGACAAAAGGCTACTTCTACCTATTTGGTTTCCTCAAATGTGTCCCTTTCTTCTTCCATACGGGATTTGAGGACTCTGGACACTTTCAGGATCTTTACTGGCTTCCAGTAATGCCATCATGCCACATGCTTGAAAAATCACAGAATGTCTCTCAGATCCACCTTGCTGCAGTGGAAACCTGCCCATGTTTATATCTCTGGAAACAGACATTCTCAGTGATTCAGGTTAAATTTACCACAAATCATCTCATGACTGAAAGCAGTAACATTTTATGTACATGGCAGTAGGCTGCATGGCCTTTGCACAGATCCCCTATTTCTAGGCTTCATTTACATAGGTTTGTATTATCTGTGCTTTTCTCTAGGGCACCAAAATCCTCCATTACTCAGAAAACTGAGTGTTAATTACAATTGGCTCTCAAAGGAGATTTGGTTTTCAAGCTCACAGGCACAAGAGTGGCAGAGAACTGCCTTCATCTCCCAGAGCCTTCATCTCCTCTGACCCTTGCATCCCAGGGATCCAAACTGAGCAACAACATTTTCATCCAAAAGCAAATTATAAATTTGATCTCAATGCTGCAAATTCTTACGCATTTGGATCATTTCACAGCTCATATTACTTGTAAGGAAATTCACAGCTGTGGTACATCATGCCCCTAGTAGCACAGACAAGGACTCAGTGACCCCAAAATCCGGATACTACAGCTTTGAGGCAACTCTGAAAGTAACTGAAAGAAATAAGTCATTTTGCAGAGTACTGAATATCACTGCAGTTACTAATACAAAGATAAAGCATAAAAAAAAAATGCTTTTTATAAAAAAGATAGTGGTTTGCTATAATTACAAGACTCCTGCCACATGAAGACACATGCTGTTCTTCTCACGTCACCAATAACAGGAGACAGGTTTATGAGAGCACTTACCACTGGTTGAAGGGACAGGTAAGGAGAGGTAAAGGGAAGAAAGAGCAAAAAATGCAGCTATGGAAGCAATACTTGAAAGAGATGGAACTGAAACCCTCTTCTTTCTTGTAATTTATCTTCTTTGCTTAGAAAAAAATGTAGTAGCAGCAGACAAAGCTAAAATGATTCATAGTAGCTATTCTTCTGGTTTTGCTGTTTTCTTACCTTTCCATATTCCCTGTGAATAAAGCCTACATAAGAAACACTAACCACAGTCTCTGATGAATGCAGTTAAGAATTGTAATGAATAATTATGAAGCAGTCTAGATTTGACGATTTTATGTACGCAATCACTGCAGGCTACCAACAAGGTCATTATTAAGGTTCTATTTAATTTGATGTTTTCATTAAGGACTTTAGAGAAAGAGAGCAAACCACATAAATTTAGGGTTAGCTAAAGACCCACTTATGAAAACATCTGGGAAAAGTGATCCAAACAGTAAAAATGACATTTCTTAAGTGAGAATCAATCCTGCTGGGCATAAAAGTTACCAAAACCTTCTGTGCCCCCTTCCTGATTTGAACCTCATCAAGTCAAACAGCTACTATCCTAACTTCATACCCCTCCTTAAAAGACTGTGCCAAAGTTCTTACTTTCTTTCTGTTTGTTTCTCCCAGATTTTGATATTTGCATATAGTCACATTTTTCCCTAAAATGTATAGGGCCAATTTAAGAATACACAGAAGTTTGTGCTGTGTCCTTGACAAACCTTTTCTGTCTTACGCCAATAAATAGCCAGAATAGTCCCATATTTCACCCTGCCAGCATTCAGAGAAGTTAATAATTAAGGGAAGAAGCATAAAGAAGGCCGCATTAATCTTCTCTTTGATATAACGGAAGTTTTATTCTGATTTTTCCTTGTATGTAGCAAGAGAGGTGTTGGCTTGTTCAGCCACTTAATTCAGGGACTGATCCCAATTACCCTTTACAGTGATTTAGGTGTGTCCCCTAAGCCTATTATTCTACTTCTGTGCACAGAGTATGAAGAACTGACGTATTTCATTTAAAAAATCAACAAATCCTTCTTTGCTGTCATTTCAACCAATGTCCTGTCTGATGATACTTCTCTTCCTTCCACAGCCCATGCCAGTGCAGTAGCAAAATTATGGTTTTTCAGTTACTTTTGTGTATTTTCAAAAAAAAAAAAAAAATTTTTTTTCCCCAGAGAGCACTAGTTGTGTTATTGCTGCATCAGCAGGTTCTTGCTTGCTTCCTGTGATCACCAGGCAAGGAGCAGTAGCCACAGGCAGAGTAGCTCCCAAAATCAACAAACAGCCGGGCTGATGGTTAGGATCTGGTTTTAAACTGACAGCAAAGAACTGAGCTGTGATTTAAATCAGAACTAGCAATAAAAATTGTGGAAGATGAAAGAGGAATGGGAATAGACTCAAATATCTGGGGACCACTATAATAGCTCTCATTCTACTGTGTATTGAAAAGTATCGGGTCAGCTGATAACAAGAAAATATATTGTAATCTCATTATTGCTGCTGAATATTGAAGTGGGAATAAGATAGGTAAGCCTGTCTCAACCTTCCCATTTTGTGTCATCTTAACATGTCAAAGACAGAAGAATTAAGGGCTTGTCCTTGAATAAATTACCTCTCTTACACATACAGAAATGCTGTATAGGTTACTGTCACTCTCATTTTCTCTTCCAACCATTCTTCATCACAATCACAGATCTATGGCTAATTGTCAAATGGCACCCTCTATGACTAATTAACTACCAGGGAAGCTAACATTCCCAGGAATAAAATGTTTGATGGGGTGTTTCCCTCTATTTCACATTCAAATAGCCTGTTATAAATTGATGATACCACAGCTGACTTTTCTTTCAAATGCCAAAGCCTTTCCTATGTAATAGAATGTGAATTCCAAATAGAAAGGCATTATCCTTTATGAACCATATCACTGCAACCCCATAAATCACTTTTCTAAATGATTTCTCCATGTTACACGAGTAAAATGCTGAAGCTATCAATCCCTCTTGCTTTATGAGTCTTGGGACAGTACAAAGGCGTGAAAGCTGAAGGAGTGTATATTAATCCTTCTGAAAACTCACAACTCAGCTGATGTAAAGAAGTGAGCACGCCTGACACTGCTCATTTGAAAGCTGCAAAATGAGAAACTCAAATGGGGAAGGTACTGCTATGACATTCTCACAAGGAAACATAACAAATGGCAATCTACTGAGTATATATCAATGAAATCCGATCATGCTGGTGAAAACAACTATCGTGGAGCTGTCAGCACAACAAAGACATGAACCTGTTGCAGCGGGTTCAGAGGAGTCCACAAAATTTATCAGAGGGCTGGGGCACGTGTCTTGTGAAGACAGGCTGAGAGCTGGGGTTGTTCAGCCCAGAGAAGAGAAGGCTTTGAGAAAACCTCATAGCACCTTCCAGTACCTTGAGGGGGAGTATTAGAAGGATGAACTTTTTAGCAGGGCCTCTTGTGATGGCACATGGGGTAATGGTTTTAAATGGAAGGAATGTCAGTTTAGATTAGATATAATGAAGATATTTTTTTACAGTGAGGGCGGTGAAACACTGGAGCAGGTTTCCAAGAGTGAATTCCTCATCCTTGGAAACATTCAAGGTGAGGTTGGATGGGGCTCTGAGAAACCTGATCTAGTTGAAGATGTTCCTGCTCATTGCAGGGCAGTCAGATTATATGGTCTTTAAAGGTGCCTTCCAACCCAAACTATTCTATGATCCTGTGATCTTCCTTAATATATTTAACTGGATACTCTTGTTCTTCCCTTTCTGCTAAGTGGTAATTGCACACTGCTGTCAGGCTCTACAATATTCGAAAAAGATTATTATATCAAGATTTTTAAATTGCTAACATTCTAACAGTATTACTAAAATTGAAGCAATTCTCTAATAAATTCTTTATTATAGTGAAATATTGGTTATACAAATATTCCTTCCCCTGACAATTACCTTCAATAGTGACCAGCCTCAAGGCTTTGGGTCACCTGTTTCACCTGGAGGTGAATGAAGGAGATGCACACCCCACAGCACCTTTGCCTCGCTGGAGAAACCTGTTCAACCTTCTTTTTGGGAATTCAGAGATACCCCTTGGATATTAGCTACACCAAATCCAAGTGTCAGTAGCAAAACCCAGACAAAGTATGCTTAGCATACTTTGAAAATTTATTTGAAGTATGTCCCTAACTTCCTCCAAAGAGCACCCAAGGGTGAGTGAAAGGTTTTGCTTTTAAAACATATTATCTTTAACATCCTAACCTGTGGAATCAGCACTTGGCCAACTGCCAAGCAGCTTCACAAATCTGGCCCACTGGTGTGTAACTTCTCCTAGGATTGAAAGAATCTTTGTATCACTTTCCTCAAAGAACCGGAAGACAGAGCTGTAATTTTTGATTGTGTTTCTTTAATAAAATAAACATCTAGATATATAAATAAAGCAATGACATGCTGTTGAACAGAGATTTCTCTTGGTACACTACAAAAGCTGTATAGAGCACTCCACAGACATGTAAATTACTGACATCCATTGGAGGGCATTATGTGTGAATACTTTAGTTCCAAATGGAAAGAGTGATTCCATGTATCTACTGATCAATGGTGATCTGACAATCCTTCCAAGTACCTGCACATGGATACTGCCTCTTTGCAGACATATTTGAGCTGCTAAATTACATAAAAAAATAAAATAGCCTGTTCTGTGAAATTTGAAAAAATACTCAGTGATACTCTAAAACCTCTGAAGGCAACACACTTTTGATTTCAATGAGAACAGAACATGAATTCTTTCCATATTTCTCTCCAAGAACACAAAAAATTTACAACATGGTGAAGTAGAGAATTCAGCTTCAAATTTTGAACTATTTCTCCTTTAATGACTGTACCATCAGAAACTTTGTAACCTCTAATTAGGAACAAGATTGTCTCATACTTTTTTGGGGTTTGACCACTTTTAATTTTTTCTTTTCGGCAATCTGGAAAACTAAAATGATAGACATAAATTTCATACTTTAAAATACACAACTGAGTACACTTTTTATTGCTTTTCTTTTCACCTCCACAACATCACTGCAATAATTATCAATGTACTTAGAGAAATCACAGTTGACAGAACCTAAGAGACAAGTAAGCCTAGCAATATGAAGAAAAGGGCAATTTGATATTTAAAGTTCTTAGCAAATTCAGGTCCCCTAAAACAAGTCAATATCTATTGGCATTGGAATATTATTAAAAAAACCCAAAACCCTCACAACACAGACATGAGTAGTTTCTCATACTGCCTGACAAATTAGCACTTCTGTTAAGTTGGCACAAACATTTGGCTTGAATAATTTCCTAGAAGTATTTCCATTACAGTTTGATGACTGTGGCTGAACAAATTTCTCCCTTGAATATAACATACAGATGAGCTACTATTGACATCTACAGAAATGTAATTGTCCCCAAAATCCTGACTAACAACAGCCTCTGAACTCTGCAGTGCCCCATCAATGTCTGTCAGCTTACGCTGGCTTGCTAAAGCAATTTGTAGCTTGTCATAAGAACATTTGTCATTATATTAATTGCTCCTGATTTTCTAGCCAGAAAGATCAAGTGGAACTACTTGTCTATATTTTTGGTTCAAATTTCTTTTAATTGTGTTTATAGAATGCAAAAAATAAGAGCGTGCTTCAGTCGCCGGTCATTAATTCATTAATAATTTTTTTTCCGTAAGTCATAATAAGAAACACAAGCCCAGAAGATACTTATTCAGTAATTTAGTTTACAAGGAAAACCAGAAAAAGTTTACTAGTTTCCAGAGTTCCAGGAGTCATCTTTTAAACAAGATGCGTTTCATATCATTTAGCCAAAACTTTAACTTCAGTAGTAAGCTACTCGGCTTCCTTCTCCAGATGCAGTTTCTTGCCCTGAGTCTTGTTATTTAAATTCAAGTAACTCTTCATTAATACATGCAATGCAGAAATGTACAGTATTTTACTTTTAAGCTATTGTTCTACTTTCAAGCTATTCATACACACAGGTGACTACAGAAATGTCCATGCAAAGTAAACGTTTGCCTGCATGTTATCATGTTGCTTATGATGGCATGAGAGTAATTCACAATTGTAATCACAAGGTCTTAAATGCTCCTTTGACCTGTCTGAACTTCTCCAGCATCCTCTCCCACATGGACATGAATGTGCACAACCATACATGCACAAAAAAGGATGGACAGATTGCATTTCAGATCAAAAACTCAGTGGGATTATTCCCTTGAGTAGGTTGACTTACCTGCACAGTTTAGGTGATCTCTTTGGAGTCTCATCCAGCCCGTTGCTTGCTTCACATCCTCCCTTCAAATAACTCATTCCAAAACATAGTGCTTTGTGTAAAATTTATTTTCCTTTCCCATCTGTTTTATCCAGTGGTCTTATGTTCTTGTCTGGTTGTTCTGCCAAGTTATTGAAACTCACAGAAATTAAACAACTGGTGCAAGGTCACATATGTGTCAGCTCAGCCAAAATTAGTATTGAGATTTAAAAACAGACATATAACTGCATACAAAATAGGGAGAAAAATGTGGAACCTTGTCACTTTGAGGGTTGTTGGGTTTGGTTTGGTTTTTTTTCTACAGATAAGCTTAGGCAAATTATGATCCTATCAAGAAGAGGTTCTGTTCTCCCCTTTTTCCTGGTAGATCCTTGATTGTGTCATACAATCATCTTTTTGCACAGAAAGAGCAAAGTTCAGAAGAGTTTTCCTCGTCTTGCACATCCTCAGAGGGACAAGTTGTAGAAATGAACAATGCTGTATCCAATTTTTAAAAAACAAAAGACATAAGTAGCCATTGGTACCTACATTAAACCCTCCACTAGAAATTAGAAACCCACTGTTTGTTGTAACCTTTCTTGGAAGCTGAGAGAAAAAGAGTACAGTAGTTCATTAAAGTGAAGAAAATTAGCCTCTTTTTCTGTCCTCATTTTTAAACTTTCCTTCTTTATGCCTGTAAATAACTGCATTTAAGAGAACTGTGAGGTGGATTTTATGAGGTAATAAAATATTTTCTGTATTTACATTACTGTGTGCCTAAGAAAATAAATAGTAGATTTGAAAAAAAAAATTAAAGTGGGATCTGTGTGAGGCACGCACAAGCTTCAGTTTGGCTCAAAAGGTGTTCAGATACAGCTCCACAGTAAAGCATGCACTACTATTAAGAATATATGAGGATATAATACTACACTATCTTACTACTATGGATAGATGAGAATTTAATAATATATCACCTCTTTATATTATACAAAGGGTTTTACTTCTTGACATCTTCCCAAGATGCATGCCAACTGCATCATGTTTATTTAATATGTGTTTGTAAGTCTAAGATTTGAAACTTGTAAAAGGCCTTCTGAGGAGAGAAAATTTGTGCCCATCCTTAATTCATTTCGTAATTCCACAGCTCTGCAAAATAATTTGTGTTTAAAATGAAACACTATCACCTTCTAGCAAAAGCATAAGCATCTGGTTTCAAGATTCCTAGAGAAAGGCAAGAATTTCAGTCTATTGCCACATTTTCACAATATCCACCCTCTCAAATTAGAACTTGAGATTAGGAAAAAAAAGTAATAAAAATTACTTATTTTACTATATAAAAGATTCCTGATTTTTTTTCTTGCAGTACTATTGACTAGCTCAGTTCCAAATATGGAACATTCTCAGTTTCCTTGACCTTGGAATAGAACAGGTGATGCATAGGCATTTATGGCTCTGTATACATGAGACTCCAGATTTATTCTTACACCTCCCAGTGCTTCAGATTTTTCTAATACCCTTTTTGAATTTGGAAATCACCCATTATGTGCTTAGTACTTTTAATTACTTCCCACCACTTAAAAAAAAAATCTTTGGTCAAAATCCTTGGTGGTTTTCAGTTTCTCTCCTCGAGAAAAAAAACCCTGCAGTATTTGACATGCCCTTCAGCATTAGTAATTTCGGAATAAAATATGTCTTGCCTTTGTTCGTTATCAAAATCTATTTATATATTTCCATTGGGAAATATCTGAGACTCATAAAGCAATGAGAAAAAGCACTAATCCATTCATTAGCTGAGCATTTGATCTTTTCCAAGACTATTCAGGACAAAAATATTGGACTTCACTATTTTTCTTCTACAGCAATATAATCTTTAAGAGAAAAGTAAGAACCAAAACCACAAAACTGTTTTCTGATAGGTCTTTGAAAACATAATCTCTGAAACTCTCTGAAAGCAAGCTGCAAAATGCCTTTGAGAAGAAATATAAGCAGGTGCCAAATTATGAAGCTTAGACACTATGTACAAGGGTAGCATGATCAAACTCAGCCACACACACACTGAAAAAAAAGACTAAATCCCTGTAATGTAGTGTTAATCTCTACCCAAGATGCCTCCAACCCCTGTAGTAGTATTTCTTCTCTTTTTTACTTGCATATAAAAATAGAAGGATGAAAGATGTTTTCCGCATTCCCCTCCCCCCCCTTTTTTTTTCATTTCCCCCTAGCTATTTCATCACCTCAGCAAATTAAAACAAACAAACCAACCTCCAATGCAAGAATTAAAATACAACATGAAATAAATGTCATTATATTTCAAATCAATTTTAAGGATAAGCAGGTCAGATTTTCTTCTGATACTAACTGATACACAGAGATTGCCATCATTTTCTGTGCAGTTAAATATGCTTATGAAGCACTGCTTTGGCAAACACAGGAGAAAGAACATAATTTCAGATTTGCTCTTGTTCTTCTTGTGTGCTGAAATATTTATACTACACAGATTCTATGTTGGTTCAAATAAAGTGTCTCTCTCGGATATGATATTTTTCAAAGCTTTCAGTGCTAGAAAGAATCTGAAGCAGATCTTGAATTAATTTTAACACTGGCTTTGCACTAAAAAAAGTACAGAAGAGCTTCATGAAAAATCTGTTAGATGCCACAGTTGGGG
Source organism: Struthidea cinerea (assembly GCA_013397865.1). Lineage (NCBI taxonomy): Eukaryota > Metazoa > Chordata > Aves > Passeriformes > Corcoracidae > Struthidea > Struthidea cinerea. The sequence continues at coordinate 1,182,059 of VZTI01001119.1, read as the reverse complement.
ACAATCCTTTGCCTTGCAAAGGCCAAATTATTTACTGTTTTGTTTAATGTTTCCGTAAAATAAAAAAAAAAAAAAAAAAGAAACCCTTTCCACAGTGATCAAGAAGGTACTCATCCTTAACATACCTACTAACCCCAAAACATAGAAACAAGAATTCTTAGACAGTATTTCAAGATTTACAATTTCTCACCCAATATAAAAACATAAGCACAGGTGTAGGGTCAGACTACAGACCCTCACAGCTCAGCATTATGTTCGTCCAGTTAGAACCCAATTCTGGAAAAGATGACCAGCATGGGAAGTAAAAGCAAAAAAAGGCAAGTAAAAAAGAGAAGAAATACTACTAGAGGGGTTGGAGACATCTTGGGTAAAGATTAACAGTACATTACAGGGATTTAGTCTTGCCTTGCATAAACAATCTGCCCTTCAGATGCCCTCCTAGCCATCCTGTGCCACCACTGCACTTAGCAGAACTACACAAGTATTTCTAACATATGAACTTACCGTCTTCTTGCCCACACACATTCTTAGCACCTAAAAAGTGCCATGAAAACAAGCTTCACACCTCAAGACTGGTTGTATGAAGTACATATTCCTCTTCCGTCTTTTGAACCTCTTCATCCTACCTTCCTTTTTCCCCCCTTAGAACTTGTTTTGGGAAACACAATGAATCATTGATCCCAGTTCACACACAGTTCATCAGCCACCTGAAATAATTCCTTTGTCCCTGGCCAGCAACCTGCACATTACATCCACAGAGGGCTGGTTGTGGTGACCCCGAGTAGCTGCAGGTCATAACTCAGGGCAGGTAAAGTGTGATTAGCAGCATCAGTGCTAAATGGAAGCTCATTTCTCTTATATATTATTCTTATTCTTCTTATGACAACTCTCGAAAATGCTTGTCTTAGACTGCTAAAATCCTTAAGCATTAATACATGAGGAAGTTTTCTACAGAGATTTCTAGAAGCTAATAGTTCATCTGTTCTAACTTTAGGATAACTTCCTTCAGGTTGTCAAGCAACAACCATTACCACGTTCTGAAACTAGACAAGGATTTTAGCCAGCGGCCTTGCCTGGAGCCCCTTCCCGGGGCTGCACAAACCCTGGAGCAGCTGACAGCATGGACAATGCCAGTCAAATGTATGATGTTTGTGTTGTTCTTCCTCCTCTCTGCCATATGAAGGGATAGAAGTTATCTTTAAATCACGTTGCGGGTTTGAATAGGAATATCCCACACAGCGAGCACCTGTGCGAGATGCTGCAAGGGCAGCTGGGGGAAATGGCAGCAAAACAAGTGATTAAAGCTACAGGAGAGATCGAGCAGTAAATGATCAGGCTGGGTAAAATGTGGGGAGGAGAAGTGACAGAACTGAGTCACAATCCTGAAGAAAACTGCTGTCTCTACATAGTGGTTATGCCCTAAGGTAGGTAGGTAGATAGGTATGAAGAAGTGTCAGCATTGTAAGGCATAATTCTTCTTCCTTATTTTAAAGAAAATTATAATTTTAAAACACTGTTAATCTTCAAGTAGATTTTCTTAAAACCTGTATTTTATGATAGAAAACAAAAATATATAACAGTAAAATCTCTGTTTTAAAAGCAAACTATAAAAACTTTTCTTCAAATTTTTTTTCTAGGAGCTCAAAGCTATTATTTTTGTAAATATTTTGTTCCCTTGTATTGCATTGTACAACACATATTCTATACTATAAAATATTGACAGTTTTACAAGGACAATAACCTTCTAATGACTGAACACATTATATAAATTTTAAGAAAAGCTAATCTCTATGAAACTAAGTAGTTCCCTGTCTCAACCTGTGCAAAATGTATCTTTTAACATTTCTGAAGCAGCAGAGATGACAACAATGTTAAAATTTCTACCTCTATCTCCACAAAAAAACCCTCTTAGGTGCCACCACAAGTTTAATTCTGATAGAAGTAAATTTATATAAAGCCAGCAAGTAATTTGGTTATTAGCTAGGAGGCATGACATCTTAAAGTCTGTCTCGACTAAAATTGAAACTGGATCTTGGAAGCATAACTAATTAACTGAAACGTTACTTGAAAAAAATTTTATGTATGTTGTATGCTTTTCTCAGGGCCATTAAAATTGCTTCTATTTTCAGAATATATCTCTCTTAAATGACACCATCATTTGTGTATTAAACAACTACACCCTAGGACTTCTCTTGAGCACTGATCTATTTGTAAGTAATACATGCCACTAAACTAGATTAGCTATATTTGAACAAATATCAAGAATTTATTAATTTTGTTGTAGTTCCTTCACAATCCTTTTACATTCATAGTTGTGCACAGCGGTCATGTGTAAAATTAAGGATTTGGGATTTTGGGGTGGCTGGAGGCAGGGATTGCTTCACTCTCTTGAGACAGACGTGTTTTTGCCATTAGACAATGACGTTAGCAGATCTTACGAAGTTACCAGATCATCTCAGCAGTACAGTAGGATAACATCAGTGAAAGTAATATTTAGTTCTTTCTTGTATATATTACAGTTGGAAAACCTTTTATTATATAGAAAAATGTAATAAATTCATATATTACTGGATTTTGAGACAATTAGTCTTTAAAGATTACAACAGCAATTACTGTTTCTGAAACAAGCCTTTCAGGCTAACATTCTGCTTCTTGGCTATCCATAGAAAACTGTTCTGGGATACCATTTAAAATTAATTAAACTTGAAAATTTATTGAGGCCAATGTTAATTTGAAGATTTGACAGCACAATTTTTTTTTTTTTTTTTACTAGTAAGGAAATTTTTTTCCCAAATACCACTGTTGGAAAAAAGGTAATGATCTAATTATGAGAGGCTATGGCTTTTATTCTAAGCAATAAATTATCTTCATAAGAAACTTGGATATACAGTAAATTAAGTACCAAAAGATGACAGTGAGGTTATCTTCACTTTCAGTATTATATTAACCCACACATGATTCTTTGATGAACACATCCTAATAGTTAACTGGTATGAAGATGTTAATGATGTCAATATTGAATTTTATGTAACAGCCTGTAATCAGGCAAAAAAAAATCTCCCTGAAAATACAGCAATAGTAACAATTTCCATCATTCTGTAATTTTTTAATTTGGATTTATCCCCTGAAACTGAAAAGATATATGAAGAGAAAGAAAACACAATTTGAAGTTAAAAAACTTTAAATTTATCAATTGTCCCAAAAGAGTGACAAAAAGGAAAAAGTCTGCCACGGACCTGTGCTCTGTTATTTCCTACCTTCATTACAGTCAAGAAAGACAGGAGCTTCTCAGAACACTGCATTTCCAAACTCCATGCTCATGAGAACTACAGAGTATCTTGAATTTGTTGCACAATGAAGCCTTGAAACTGAGACTTTTAGAGATTTCAGCATCATAAGACTGACAGAAAACACTGCTTGACGAAAACAGTTCAGGTAACTTTTCCATTAGCTCAAAAAGACTGTTTAAACCTGAAGAAGTTTTTCTTCAGAAAAGATCAGGTTTGAGGAAGGTTAGAACATTCACAGATTTATTTTCTTCTCAGAGTGATACAGGGCAGCCAACCAAGGAAGAAAGGTGCTCTGCAAGAAAGAAAAGTATGCTTTTCAGGGGAAACATGAGTTTGTAGTAGTGGACACAGAAAACCTTTTGACAAACAAAAACTCCAACCAGAAACTGAACAATACAGCTGCTCTCTCCTAAAGGAAGCAGAGAGCTGGGACAGAAGAAAAAGGGAGGTATTTTGTTGGAAAGCAACACTGCCAAAAATCTCTTCAGCCCAGATAGCCCCTTGGTTGATGTGGCGTGGTCAAAGACAGAAGCATCCAGTGACAATTTAAGACATTCAAGTAGTGTTTTCTTTTCTTTCTTAGTTGAAAGGTGTATAACTGAAAAGCCATGTGAATTAAGACATAGACACAATGATGATCCCATTATAATAGATGCCCTACCTATTTTATGAAGGGCTGGAGCATCTCTCCTATGAGGAAAGAATAAGAGAATTGGGACTGGTCAGCCTGAGAAGAGAAGGCTGACCTAATTTTGGCCTTCCAGTACCTGAAGGGAGCCTAAGAGAAAGGTGGGAAACTTTTTACCAGGGCATGGAGTGACAGGATGAAGAGGAATGGCTTTAAACTGAAGGAAAGTAGGTTTAGATTAGCTATTAGGAAGAATTTTTTTCCTGAGGGTGGCAAGGCTCTGGAACAGGTTGCCCAGAGAATCTGTGGATGTCCCATCCCTGGCAGTGTTGGATAGGGCCCTGAGCAAACTGGTCTAGTGGAAGGTGTCCCTGCCCATGGCAAGGGGGTTGAACTAGATAATCTTTTAAGTCCCTTCCAACTCCAAGCCATTCTGTGAAGTTGAACTAAGAATCTGCCCTGAGGCAGAACAACTCCTATTTCTAAGTCATTCCTCAAATCCTAACAAATAGCCATTGGTCTCCACTCCCTAAAATATCCTATTCCTACTTCACATGGCATTGACAGAAAGCAGTAGTTATTACCTTACCAGAAAAAATCAAAGCGCATAATAATGGTGCAAAAGATGCCAAAATTGGCTGAACCTTAGCCCTTAAAAAGGAAAAAAAAAAAAAAAAAAGACGGACTGAAAGCAAACTGCATATGCTTGGGGAAAGTAACAGAATATTGTTTCCTAAGTAGCAAGGACTTCCACTAGATCTTGCAGCTTTGTAAGCTTAGATGTCTTAATTGCAGAGGGTGATTTAATTCAGCCCCTGGCTGCCAAGCCCTGCTTTGGTCCCAGGGTTGTGTTATTAGACAATCAGCAAGATTTTTGTATGAGGCAGTGTCTCATTCTTTCTCTTCTACCACAGCTATGAAGATTGAATGTGGGGTAGAAATAGTACTGTAGGCATCTTGATTATATAAAAAAATCCATCTCTGTCTGGATCATGCAATTTTACAGGTGGCTGAAAAATTACTTCATACTCACCTTTCACCACTTACCATGGAAACATTTGAGGGTAGGTTTATTTTTCACCAAATTTCTGGAGTGAATAGAAGAAACATTGAGAAGAACTTCATGCAGACCTAGTAACAAAACCCCTGCAAGATCCCCCACGTACCAGGGGAACAACCACACAATGTACTGAGCATAAAGCAATACCAGCCCCAGCAGCAGGAAACAGGAGAATGGGCTTTTCTCTTAAACAGCAAAAGCTATGAATTCTTCCTGGTTACTGTTTGAGGACTTAAGTTACAGAATAAACAGAAAAGTACATATCACTGTGGACAATATGAACACTAATTACTTGCTACCAAGGCTGGGCTTTTAGTTTGCTTGCTTAAAAAAAAAAAAAACAACAACCCAAACCAAACAAACACCACCACCATCACACCTGGTTATAACCAAGACCTAAGCAGCTGCTGGTATCCACTTGAATTTGAGTACTGATCCAAGTCTGAACTACATGAAAACACGTGAACAATTGTGCATATCTTTTGTAACACAGACACTGCTTATCTTTGATCTTCTGTTGTATTTGTGTGACTTCCCAGGCTTTAAAGTTTCACTCTTTTTTTAAAGGGAATCTAGGACAGCATAAAGTGAATATATGACGATCAAAACAATACCTACATTTTTATTTTGGCGCTACATAAGAACTATTTGGCTTGTAAGGCAAGAGACAATATATGACCTTTGAGGTAACTCTGGATGAAATGGAGACTTTCGTTACAAATTCTGTAAATTTTTAATGGAAAAAACCCAACTAAAATTATCAAAAACTTAGCCTAATACAGTATTTATGCAGACCCTTCAAAAATCATATTCTACTTATATCCTGGCAAATTTTTTTGTTTTGTTTTGAAAACTAGAAATTAAAATAACTGGTATACAGAAATATTCTGAAAGCCAACTAGCAAGGGTTAAAAAAACAGAGTATAGTTTAAATGGTAGCCATTAAAATTTAAATGTTTAAGTCAGATACCCAAATTTTACAAGGTCTCTCAGGATTTTCTTCTGTTTTAGAACATCATTAACATATAGAAGACTCCACAAATTTTTTGTGAATGAAATTTTTATTTACACACTGTATCCAGAAGCAGATACATAAATCCTTATACAATTATTTTTCAAAAATGTGCAAGAAATTACTATAATTTTGTTTACAAACCAAAACACATTAAAATCAATGGACTTTGGATAATTCACTCTGTGGTGTGCTTAGTACAAATAGGGCACACCAGGTCTGAAACAGAGAAAAGTGTAAACTACAGCAATCTGGATTGCAAGTATTAACTTCATGGCACTCCATCATCACTACAAAAATTCTTTAACCCAACAGGTATTCATAAAAAATTCCGTTAGAATTTTTCATTATCTGTGTAGAATTTAGAACACTTTCCAGATACAACAATGCCATATTTTTCACATTATGAACTACCATCTAGGCCATTTTTTTATTTATAAAAAATGCCTGTAATTTTTATTCTTTGCAGTCATAGAAAGATTTTAAGTAATTAAATTGGCAATCATTAATTCATCTATAGCTTAGCTCAGAATTTGAAAGTTCAGTAACAGAGAAATACTTCTCATCATAGCCCATATATTGCTGGTATGCTGTTTTAAATTTGTAATTCCAGTATTCACACAGATGAAATGCATCAAAACAAAAACTGCACAGATTTTACTTAGCCCAGCAGTCAGTATTCACAGAAATTGCCTTTAACAAAATGCAAAGTCAGCTCATCTGAGAACAAAGAGTTTAATTAATAATTGCATTTCTGATCCTTCTGAAAGAATTACATTTTGATAAAAAGATGGCATTCACTACGTCAACAGCAGGATAAGTGCTATATCCTTCAAACAGATCAAAGAATACACATCACTTTCAGTTGTTTATAACACTGGCTTACAAAACAAAACAAAAAAACCACAGAGGAAATTGTGCAAATATATTATTTCCAAATACAAGGTGTTGTTTTACTCTTCTAATTGGTAAAGCAGTGTTATCAATAATGTCAATCATTTCAGATGCTCAGAAAAGTAGTTTTATTTTAAAGTTTCATTTTCAAAACATTTTTCCTTAATTCAATTGCATAAAAAGCATACCTTTTGAACCCTTAAACTGTTGTGCTGAATAAATAGCCATATTTCTATTCTATAAGGATCATAGTCTGTTAGCTTTTATTCCTAGTGTATCTACTTCCACAGGTCCCCAAAATATCCTCCATCATCTTTCTTTTATTTATCAAGGACACTTTGTTCCTCTAATTTTCACGAAGCATAGTTCAACACAATTTTTGTGGTTATTCTGAGGACTTCTAAATTGACCCATAACTACCTGTTACTGTGTTTCTTTTATATTAATCTTTATAATAAGAAATTGTAAGTATCTTTAATGTTTTCAAAGTATTTTTTCTGGGTTCCTTCTGGCTGGCCAGTTACCTCAGTATGAAAAAGTACTGTGAGGTTCTGATTAAAGAAACCGGTAAAAATAAGTATTTGTGTCTACTTACTACTGATTTAAAGTATTTTGAGCTTAATGGAAATATCACTATTTTTTATTTGGTAGCAAAGTGCTCTACGGTTCTTACATCCTAGACCTCAACCACTTTTAAGTGTTCCTTTCGTGGTAGCTTTATGGGGCGGTGGGGAAATGACAAAGGTAACTTGACCTGATTAAGTTCACAGATGAAGGATACAGCAAGGAAGGCAATTCAAAAACTGGATAGCTGAAACAGAGGATTTGTTTTAAAAAGCATCATTTATGAGTGAACAACTGAAATTTATAAAGGCATGGGCAAGAATTTTAGCATGTGTGTTCTTGCACGTTTTTCAACTCAGCAATAAGACCAGGATATTATAGCTTCAAATATTTACGTTTCAATACAATGACTGCTAAATTAATGCATGTGGCATAGTATAAACATATGTTTAATGTATTCAATAGTGGTATTAAATGGCAAAGAAAATATTTAATATACTATAATCTTTCAAAGATTCTGTAGAATGCATAGGCCCTCTAGTATGGGGAAAGAATCTTTAAAGTGAAGAAAATGCCAGAGGTTTTCTTCCAAAAGTATGCATCTGAAATCCATAAAAATTATTTTCTTTTTCCTCCCCACAGACAGAATCAGAACACTGTACCATACAATAGGTTATTGTGCCTTTTTGAATTAAGTTAGTGATCCTGATTCAGGGGAGGGGGGATGGGACATGACTGGGTAGGGGGAGAAGTCAGTAGAGGAAAAAAAAGAAAACCGAATTCACCGTTTCATACATATATCTCCATGGCAGAGCCAACAAATTACATGTATAGATTATTTTATTTTTTAAGTTTAAAACTTTATCAGACTAAAGAGGAAATCCTTATTCTCCCTCCCTTAAAAGCAAAGGCAGTCTTTACCTTTGATTTTCTTTATTTTTTAGTTAAACATTATGGTCAAAAAAATAAATTAAAAAAATATAAATTTTGTCTATCAATTCAGGCAACCCAAGATGTAGTGCTACTGCACCACCTTGCAGCAATACTGTATTCACTTCTAAAGACTCATTTTAGGGGACAGAAATGCTAGATTAAATAAGGAGAAGAAAATGACCCAAACAAGAAAGATGTATCAAAGACAGACTTTTTTTCTAAGGTGATCTTTACTCATTAGCCACTTCTACCAGAGATGGGGAATATGACATTCTAAAATACAAACCGGGGGGGCAAAGGCAGGCAAAGCAAGGCCTCTCACCAAGGCAGAGGCAGACCTCCCTCCCAAGCCAGCTATGACCCCTTTAACAAGTAATTCATAAAAGTGACAGAAACATGAGAGAAAAGAAAACCAAACTAAAACAAATCAGGAAAATGCCATGGATTAACCTTGCATGATAAAAGTATTACAGTGTAGAACCTGTACTCCCCACTGAAAGTCTTTTTTTCCCTACAGAAGGTTAGAATAACTGTAAGCTTTTCAAATGCCAGAATCTTTGACAGATATCATAAACACTTACTTAATTGATTCAACATTTCATATGTCAAAACATATTTCATGACAGTAAACTGAAACATTTCTTCCCAATAATTTGAAAGGCTAGGAGAACAGCGCTTTAGAGATGCATTTTAAACATCTTCCATATAAAATATTATCAGTCCTGTTCCTTCCTCCCCAAAGGATATACAAAAAAGGGGAAAATGATCCAAGGGACATTAGTGTATTACTGCACTTTCTGAAGTGAAAAAAAATGTAGAAAAATGGCAATGATAAAATTTCAAGTAGCTTGAATATAAATATGGTAGAAATCATCCTATTAGAAGTCTTACCCCATCCCCAAAATGGCTTATAAATTTATGTTCCCATAATAACAATTCCTAGTCTTCCTACAAATTCAGGAAAGTTCCCTCCCTCTTACTCCGCAAGAGTAAGCGGGAAGGAAAAGGAGAGAAAGAGGGGACCTGGTAGGTGTTCATTTATTTAACTGATGGCATGATTATAAAAGGTAATATTTTACAAGACCCCAATACCACAATTTCCTTCTAGGTACTATACATTGACTTTCATAGACTTTTTTTTTAAAGGCCATTTTTAGAGGACAAAACACTGAGACAAGAAGAAGGCTGAACCAACCTTCTCAAAAACAAGAGGGTACAGACAGTACAAGGCTTAGGAGGAAGGCTTTTTTTTTTCCCAAAGATATGCTGCATAACCATGTTCTTATCACACAGCTCTGTCTATATTTTGGGGCATATCTCTATAGAAATGTCTAATTATGACACTAGGAAACAGTTTTTAACTTAGATGTAAAATCAGTAATTTAGAATACCAATATGTTCTTTATCCATGATCATTTTTTTCCAGAGTTTGTTTTAAAGGAAAATAAAAAAAAAAATCCATTCAACAAGTTTCATTTGAATTTTACTTATCGTTGAATACACATGAAATGTGCTTTCAATGCATAAAAATCACAGTGGATAGCAGCAAAGGACTTGGGGGAAATTAAGGAGAATTTGATCATTCACATTGTGATTAATCTGCACATTGATGAAAGATAGCTATTTCACACTTCTAAAAATAAACTTGAGATCATTCTTTCCAACATAACAAGAAAAAAAAGCCTCCCAAAATACACAAAACCCCCCAAAACAAACATAAATCCAAATGCATTACTTTTCTTTTACACACAAAAATGAAATATTTTTATGGCAGCAAAAGATTTTGATAATAATGAAAGTCTGTAAACTGTAGTTCAATCTCTTTTTGTTGTTGTTGTTCCCAAAGTGCAAGATGCAAGATTCCCGTAAGCTTTCAGTAGTGCTTTTCCTGTAAATAATCCTTCATTTTGTTTGGCAAAGGCAGTTTTTGAATCAGGTCTATTCTGGTGTACTGACGTATTACAAAACGACACAGGTACTGTAAAGAGCGCACCTGCATAAACCGGGATACTGGATTTGTCAGTCTCACTGGGTAAGTTGCAGATCCAGGCAGCCGGGATCTCGAATAGCAGAAAGCTCCATTTTCAGAGTCCCTGATTGAATGTTCAATTAAGTCAACTATAGATGTATGTCCCTCCACATCTGGCTGTTCATAAAAACTAAACCTACCATTTGAGTGTTCAATTCTAGTGTGAAGAGTTTTTCCATGGGAACGAAAACTCAAACTTAAAAGATAACGATCATCAGAACTATCTCGAACGAGAAACGAGCCATCAGGCACATTAGCTAATTTTCCCTCTGCCTCCCAGCGTGTAATGGGGCCCCAGTACCATCCTTGTTTTGCAAGTTTTTTCAGTTCTTCTGTGAGACTTGTCACAACCATAGGACCGCTGTTCTGTACAGAGTCATAAACTCTTCCAACTCCTGGGGCAGTGTTAGGATCAAAATTCAAATGGCAGCGCATACTTTCAGCCACATGGGCATCTGTGCCATTTAATCCATTGAAGTTCCTTTGGATTTGATTATTCTGCATTGGAGGTAGCAAAGGTGAGAGTGGAGGGACATCGCTATGATTAACTCTTGGGCTTTGTAACATGACTCCTGTGGTTCCAATCAACAAACCATTCACCGTCTGGTCCACAAAGATATCCGGTGCAACGACTACATCCTGATCCACTTGGCTCTCATCTTCATGGAAAGCATTTCCCCCTACTTGAGAAGAAACAGTCGAAACTTCCATGGGTGAGGAACTATCCAGACAGTAACTACGTGATCCTTCCAAAGGATACATTCCCTCATCTAAAGGCACAGTATACTGAATGTAGTCCTGAGGCATTAATCCAATAACTACAGGCACATGTTCATCAATATGAAGATGCAAGTCCCCGTTCTGAGATTCCGTATTTTTCAATGCATTGTTTTGTTCCTGGAACACGTTTTCTGACTGCAAGTCGTGGAAGTCCTTTCGAACACCATTCAGTGCTGGGCTTGGATTAGAGGAATGGACCAAGGCCTTGACTTTCACTTCCATTTTGATGCAAGTCTCTTCTGAAGTTGTAGGTCGAAGGGGCCACGGAGTTGGGCTGTAATGGTGATTACGGAGGGAAGTGGATCTCAGAGGTCTTTGAGCTCGCACATCTTTGAAGGTTATTGGAGCAGATGAGGAAGAAAATGTGTCATCATCTGCAGAGCTTACAGATGGTGTGCTGCCTTTGCCTTTCTGTTTTTGTTTTGCTGAAAGCCTCCTTTTTAATGTACCCATTAAACTTTCACTTTTTGATCTATTTTTGCCTCCTTTTTCATCTTCACTATTGACTTCACAGCTAGCCAAATCTTTACCATAGCAGCTGCCAAACAAGGAGTCATCTTTTCCAAATTCACTTAATGATGGCTGCTGAACCACTACAAAGTCACTTTCATCTTTACTTTTATTTAAGTTAAAGGACTTGCGAATTGTTTTGAGACTAATTTTCTTCATTATGACAAGTCACCAAATCTGGCTGAACAGCAGTGCTTGCGGTGATATAGCCCTAACACATGAAGAGCAGCTTCTGCCTCATTTATGTGTTTTATCCAGCCTCATTTAACTTCAAGAGCCATTTCCTGGAAACAAATAAAAAACAATTAAATTCACAAAAGAAATATTTCAAGAATTATGTATAAAGGTTTCCCCCTCTCCATGAAAAATAGAAATTGCAGTACTTTAACAATGGGCATCAAATAAAAGTAAAAATAGGGAGCTGACTTTGAAACAATCAGGCTCAAAAAATGAAACTCCTATATCTGCCTTGGAGATTTCCACAACTTCATTCTGCTTTCAGCATGGTATTTTCTGAAATGTACACATCCCTTATATCACACACAGAGACACATATATTTAATGCATTTGTATATAATTTTCAAACACATAAACAGTCCTCTCTTTCAGAAGGCTCCTAAAAAATCCCCACATAAGTAACTACAGAAGATAAAACTACAGAAAACATTCTATTCAACAGAATTCCTACACGCAGCTTAAACTGTGATTGGTCCTAAAACATGGTCTTACAAGGTTATACTTTTTCTACTCTTTCTCAATAAAGTTGAGTAATATTTAAAAGGTTTCATATTTATAGGAAAACCAACTGTAGTGAAAAAATAGAGGGACAGCGAGCCTGCTCCTGAACTTCTGTGAAAGAAAAGGTTTCCAAACTGTTCTAGGCATAGAAAACCAAGTCAGAGGCTCTTATTGCCTAAAATTATTAGAACTTTTCTTCCTCTGGTACTTCTGCCAAGACCTAGTGGACACAGCTGCTCAAGTTCCAGTCAACTGCTCCCACCTGGCATCTTGCAGAATCAGGTACCCACAAATTTGATCTTTTGGATTGTTTTTTTCTCGATTGAGGTTTGACTGTGTTTTGGGGGGCTTTGGAGGGGCTTGATTTGTTTTGTTTTAATTTTAGCTAGACCTTCCAAAGTAAACAGCTCTGCAGAGAGAAGGATAACACATGGGAAAGAGAAGAGGAGGAAGTTGCTACTCACACAGAAGTAGGTACTACAATTAGTAGTAGCCATTATTCCACATACCTCCAAATACGTGCGATGTTAGCAGCACAACCTGCAGCAGCAAGCCTGGCTCCAGGCTAAGCATGGCAAGCTGAAGGAGTGTAAGAATCTTTCAAGAAATCTTCCAACCTTGGTGGACTGAGGGGAAAGTAAAACAGCCCTTATATATGCACTTCCCACTTTTCTCCCATGGTATCACAACACAAGCAAACCAATAAAAACAGTGCAATGGACTGAAGTAAGTTTTATCAACTAAACAATATGGTTTTCTTAAATAAGTATTCAAAAACTGTATAAAAGCATGGAAGGACAATGATTGCTACAACCAAAGAGCAGTCCATTGGCTACTACTGCTGCCTAGCCCAACTTTTGTGGTCCCCAAGTACACAAAGGCTAAAGGATCATATCCAAAGCAAACTAAAAGGCGATGTGAAGCATCCATGTATCCTGAATCTCAAAACACCTTGAAAAAATTTAAGTAAAGCCCTGCTGCTGGAGGGATGGGCACTGCTCCATAAAAAGCAGAAGCAAAGATTGATTTACTTGGATTGTACCCTAGTCATATCTGCAGCAACCTATTTCAAAGACTGGTTCTTTGTCCTTGTCATAACCGCCGATATTTCCCAAGTCCATCTTTAGAGCACATTCAGATCTTTCCATTTCATTTTCTTAATTACCAAACTAAATAACACTGTCCTTTCTTTCAATGGGGAGAAACTAAAAGGTTTCTCTTGTCTGCAAACTGATTTACTTTCTACCAGCAAAGAACAAACATGACTAAAACACTTGCTTCCTAGATAAAATACTAAAAATCCATTACTTGCTATAAATGAATATTAAGACCTTAAAAAACCAGAACTAGTATTTTATGACACATTCACTAGTTATTTTCCACTTTTAACATGATACCTGTTGTATCAGGAGTCATGAAACTCTAAAACACCATACTCCAGTTACACAATTTGAAGACAATCCTGAGTTATGGGTATGAATTTTCAAAGGTTAAAACACTATGTTTACTTTCCTACAAGTGCAGATAAAGAGAGACTTACATGTCAATTAAAAGGGGACTCAAAATGTCATTGACCTTCTACTCCTAAATAATTTGGATTTTGCCACCTTTCCAATTTGCAGAACTCTTTTTGTCATATGTAACTAAATGAACCTACAAAATGAGTGAAAATTACAACTTCAGGATTCCATGCTTCTCCTAAACTAACAAAGTCAGAGGATTGATTCATTTGATAAATTTAACTGTGCTTTTGTGTATGTAGTATCAGAAGCCTGGGAACTGTCACATTAGCTCCACCTGTGAAATCCAGCGTTCTCCAACTGCTTCTGACATCCACAAGCTGACACTATTTCCACTTTTCCAGAAATATCCCCCCTTCCTTGTGGAAGGTACTGTCTGCAGATATCGATCTCTTCACTCTTACGACCAGCGACAGGACTTGAGGAAACAGCATGAAGCTGAGTCAGGGGAGATTTAGGTTAGATACCAGGGAAAGGTTTTTCACCCTGAAGGTGGTTGGGCACTGGAACAGGCTCTCCAGGGAAGCGGTCAGAGCACAAAGCCTGACGGAGTTCACGAAGTGTTTGGACAATGCTCTCAGGCACACGGTGTGATTCTTGGGGTGTCCTGCACAGACCCAGGAGCTGGACTCGATTATCCTGATGGGTCCCTTCCAACTCAGTATATTCTAGATTCTATAAAATGCATGGCTCATTAGTTGTATCCTTGTAAAAATTCATGTCAAGATATATGAAATGGTTTGATAATCAACTGTAAAGCACATAAACAGCATGCATCTATCCAGAAGCCCAGTTCATTCATGCATGAGAAGATGATAAAAAACTAGTGGCAGTCCAGGCCGAAGCTCTCCAAAGTAAACTGAACAGACTCACACCACGAGAGCAAGTCTCTAAACAAGCTGTCCATATGAGACCCCCTCTATGATACCTCCTACACATATTTTATTCAAGACAGGAAAAAATAAATACACCCTGAAGTCAAATACTCTAATTGATCCCAATACTCCTCTTTCTTTGCATGTACTTAAAAAGTATCAGCTAATTCTGCATTGCATATCAATGCATTTAAAAATGCTGTATAAACAGCCCTCAATATATGATACACTCATATGCTTGCAAGTATAGAATTCTTTGCAGTCTGCATGTAATAGAGCTGGAGCAGAAGAGCCCCGGCATACACCCCTTCCTGGAATACATTAAAATGAATTATGCAACTTCTTCACAACCCTGAGCACAGCAACAGCTTTGCTAGTATTTTGCACGAATTACAGCGTGACTGAAGTGTCCCACCGATGTGCTCTTCCAGTGCCATCTGCTGTACAGTGAATTAGGCAGCCTAACAAGAGACACCTCTAAAAATTCTTCTGGTAGATATTTGCAACTATAAACAGACTTGAACTCTACCAACATATTTGCAAAGGCTGGTGGCTATGTGTGCAGAAACACCTAGAACACATAGACTGAAAATGAGAGATTAATCAAATCCAGAAAGAGAATGAGATCTTAATGCACACAATAATGCGGTAGAACGAAATTCAAACTTATGAACTTTCATCACAAATTCTGCATCTCAGAATTTTTAATATTATGCAGTTTGACAAAATACAGGCCAGGCCTCTGGAAAAAAATGACCAGGTTACTACCCAGCAAACACCATGCCCCCTTTGCGCACACAAAAATAATGAAAACTAAATTTGCACACCTCACTTGGAGGAAGAGCAACATTTATCAATCCCATGCAAATGTGAAATTATTAGTGAAGATAATTAGGGCTAAAAGTTCACTTTACAGGCTGCTTCTTGGAAACCTGAAGAGCAGGCCATGCAATCACACATTAATTATTGTGGTGGCCAGCACGGATGTATGAAAAGTTATGAAAGTTTTAAATATATATCAGTTTCTGCAAATCTAGTTTGAATATTCCAACATTTCAGAGTAGTTTCGGTTTGATGCTATAAAATGCTTTCAGTAGGTTGGAATCACATATCTATCTCAAAGCAGTGTTTGCAAAAGTATACCAACAAAAAAGTTTGATTATATTGATGCAGTCTTTATTAATTTCTTATCTTTTTCACACTTTTATGTTAGGCATACTTATCTCCTGAGACAAATACTATAAACAATGCTGCCAAAATGCAGTACAATAGAAATAAACCAGCATTAACTTTAAGGAGTTAGGACAGAAAACATCATACTGCAAGCATACAGCAAAACACAACTCATGTTTGAACAAAGAATTCTCCTTAAAAAGTTTAATAAAAATATCATTACAAAAATTACTTCAAATTATTAAGTCAATGCTACTTCAGATAACTTTTCTAAAATAAATGTTAATCTGCTTATTTATTTCCATAAAGTGAAACAGTTGAGCACTGAACTTGATTTTTTTGAACCCACATCATCCTGCATCATTCTTGAAAAGTCTGTCTTTCACTTAGAAATATATATTTATTCTTATACTGGATCATCATAAGACTTACATCATTTACAATTTCAATCTATTGTATTTTAACATAATTGTTTATATTAAGAAAATAACTAAAAATACCTTGAAAGTTAAAAGTTTCTGCATTCCTGGCACAACAAGCACTAGGTTCTCATTACAGTCAGATGATGAAGCCTGTTCTAATCTGCAGAAGTATAAGGTGTCATTCCCCCACTGTCCCCAAATTCTCACTGAAATATACTCATGCATTCTTTGGAAGACCATGTCAAAAACAGCACCCTAAGATAATGCAGGTAGTGCTATATTTTAGAAATTCCTAAGTGTCTAAATTTTCTCCAAAGTTACTAAATCTATTAATGTCAATTATTAAGGAGTTGCTCTCCATACCCATTCCCATCAACTTTACTTCAGTACTGAAGCCTGTATCACTGGAAGTTTTTCTTCAAACCAGTATACAAAATACTGACTCGAGGTATTTCCTGCTATGTACTTAGAGTTTCAGGCTATATGAGTATAGAAACTACACAGAATACTCATTAAGTAAAGAGAGATTCAGTATCTACTTCAAACACCATCAGTTTCTAAAAGAACATACACACTGCATGGCAACTTTGGGCTTTTTCGCTATACATGCCATAAGCACACTGAAGATGGTGAAGTTTTTCCCTTCCCTGCGCTTCAAGTAAATTCCTACATTGTACTGCTTTTTAGTAAGAGTCTTTAAATGAAATAATTTAAATTCCATTGCATACTCTTATACCTTGAAAACAACAAAAAAAGGTAAATGGTTTTAGTAGTGGCTTGCTTGCTAATGGATGAACACTGTCCTAATATGATTGCAAATTTTATAAAAGCCCTTCTGACCCGCATCCCTGCATTTCTAGTGAGCGCAAGGCTCAGATGTACAGCTTCACATAAAATTGGAACAAGGAAAAAACAGAGGAGAAGCTCATCTGACAGTTCATTACACTTACAACAATTCAAGAGTGCTTAAAGCCTCCTATTTTTAAGCTAACTAATCAAAGACCTGAACACTGAGTTATTCACCACAAATTTAAATTTCTATCCTCTAAGATTTGAGCAGCTGAGAAAAGAATGGTCAGCCTCTCTAGAGGCCAATATAATCGAACAGGTTTTATACAGATTACAATTTAAAACAAACCAACCAACCAACAGTAAGTCATGTCATCTAGTCATATCTTCTGTCCAATTTTTTTTTCCTCTTTTTACAAAGCTTAAAGAGAAAACAGTCCATGGGCACTACTGTTCTAACACAGTATAGAGCAACCCTAATCACTAGCAACTTTTAGCAGAGAATAACCAAGGTACACCTTTAGTAATACATAGAAAAGTGGGGTAAATTAATAACAAAAACTTGACACAAAGGAATTTTTCTTTGTCACTTCTGATTATAAGAATTAAATGTATGCAAAACCAGGAACACAGCCACTGGAAAAGTCCAAATACCTTGACTGCTTGTCCCTGGCCTGCTGTTGAAAAAAAATGCTCTTTTAACATTTAGATTTCCCTGATTTTTTTTTCTTTTTTTTTTTTGAACACTACTTAATCCATGAGTGCTTGCAATAAGTCCTGTTCTTTCCCATATTTGGTTGCAGAACGGAATATTTCTATCTGATTGGTGGTTTTCCTCTGGGGAGTAACTTAAGGGTGTTAAATGGCATCTCTATTACAGTTCATATGTGCATATACAGTCTTGTAACTACAATAATTTCATCACTAGAATAGCCAAACCCAGTTGCTAATATTAGCAGCCCTCAGCCAAGGTTACATCTCTGTTACTCAAGGATGGCTGGCTGGGATCCATGTCTGCTCCCCAGCTACCATAGGCACACTAATGTGGGGGTGTTAAACTGAAGTCGGCACCAGTTGGTGTCCGCTCAAGAACACACACAACGTCATGATACCAGAGCTGCTGTTCAAGGAGGAAACTCCAGGGAAGCTGGGTGGATGACAGCCAGTAACCACTCCAGCCATTCCTGCTAGATCTCTCACAAACTGAGAATCAACACCCAAACAGGGAAACAAGCTGACTGTACTTTTCACACATTTACTAAAAGACAGACACAAGTACCACCTTTCATCACTTTCTTTTAAGCAAACATAAGATAACAAAGCATACTGCTAACAAATTGTTTCAAGCATGGGGAAAAAATATCAGGAAAGTGAAGCCACAATTTGGCTCTAAGACCCTGATTAACAGTGAGGGGGGAAAAAGGAGCAAACAAAAATAACCCAGTAGTTCTATTTATGCCAAGGCACTAAAAAAGAAAAAAGCGGAACATTTTTGATGAATCAAATGGGACAAGTCACTAAAGAAACCCGCTATGTTCATGTGTTTCAATGCAGGAAATCATATCCATCGAGTGCAAATAAACCTTTGCTTTTAGTTTTCACACAGCTGTGCAGAAGCAGACAAAGAATGAGAATAATGCTCAGTCAGGCTCTGTTTTCATTTCTTACTATTTTACAAGAACGCAGAAGCCAGCCTTGCAGCAGACTGTCTGCCAGCAAAAATTAAGTTTAGTTTCATAAGCAAAGGTTAGACTTCCCGGGAGATAATGCATGAGAATTCCTTTCCAACTAAGGGTCCATCCCCCACTCCATTCTGACAGAGGATAAATATACCAAAATGTTTCCCCTCTGTTGTAATGTAATGGGGTAGCCTCAGCATGATAACAAGGAGGATTTATGTTTATCCAAGATATTTATGCAATCCTCTTAAACCATAACACAATTACGTTAGGAGTCTGAAAAGTTGTAAAACGATAATGCTCTACAAACCAGCATTTCATTTAACAATATGGACCAATATCACATTCTGTAAAAGGAATAAATTTTGAAACATTTTTGCTCTAAGATGGCAAGGAACAGATTCTGTGACTACGTATTCGAGAACAACATAAGTGTTTGAAATTAATATCATGAAAATGAAAGGAAGAATGGAAAAGACACAGTAAAAACAAAAAAAAAATGCATTTCTGTGCTTCTTTTCATTGACAAGTATGCATAAATGTCTAAATGCTGGAACATGTGTTGAAAAGAACATAACTTGTGTAATTGTATGGATGCAGGTACTAAAACCCAAATCTGAATGCAGTTTGGTTTCAAGATCCTGATGCATTTCCAAACGTAATTTTAGAAATGCTGTCCATCCATTCAAAGCATATATCAGAAAGACAGAAATAATAAAGCAGACCATTCTCTCAAAGTGATTTTTTGTGGTCAGCAATAATCCCACCACTCTTATGTTAGTGACAAAATAATGTAATTGTGAGAAAGACTTTTCCAGCTCTTCCCAAAAATGGAAAGAAAGCACTCAGCAGACATGCAACAGCTAAATATTACCACTTCGCATTGACTTACATTGATTTTGGTTTCGCTTTCAAAGTTCGGGCTGGTGTCTCTACAGCAAGCAGAGAAACACTGTTACTGTGTACCACTTTCAAAACAGGAACCAAGACAGCTGAAAAGGGCCTGCTGCAAACAAATATTTTGATGAGGAAACATAAAACAGGTACCACGAATTATCTTTTCCTACTGTGCTATCAGAACAGACGTTCAACTTATCAGGCCAAACCTCTGTTACCAATGAACCCCACAGCACGAGGGGCACATACCAAATGGGCAATACAGGAAGATACCACTCAGTTAACACGTAATGCTGCATTACATGTTTGTTTCCTGCTTCCATGGAAAAAAAAAACCCACTAAAAAATAAAAGGGATGATACTGTGAGGAGAAAGAGGAAAATACAGGAAAAGTAACAGAAAAAGAAGCCTCATGGTACCATTATAGAGACAATTATTCTGGGAGGTATTGAAAAACACCTGAAGGACAACTCAGTCATTGGTCACAGCCAGCACAGTGTCATAAGAGGAAAGTCCTGCTTGTCAAACCTGATTCCCCTTTATGACAAGGTAACCCACCTAGGTGATCAAAGAAAGCAAAGTGATGTTATCATTTTGGATTTCAGTAAAGCTTTTGTTACTGTCCGTCACAGGATCCTTCAGGACAAAATGTCCAGCACACAGCTGGATAAACACAGCATGCAATGGGTGAGCAATTGGCTCATGGGTCGGGCACAAAGTGTTATGGTGAATGGGGTGACATCACACTGGTGACCTCTCACTAGTGGGGCTCTGCAGGGCTCCATCCTTGGCCCTGTGCTTCTTTCAACACCTTATAAATGACTTGGACACAGGACTGGAAAGGATACTGAGCAAGTTTGCAGATGACACAAAATTGGGAGGAGCAGAGAGGTCCTGCAGAGAGACCTTGACAAATTAGAGGGCTGGGCAATCACCAACTGTATGAAGTTTAACAAGGGCAAGTGCCTGATTCTGCACCCGGGATGGGGCAACCCTGGATTTACGGACAGACTGGGGAATAAGAGGCTGGAAAGCAGTGCCACAGAAAGTGGCTTGGGGATCCTGGTCGATGGCAAGTTGAATCTGAGTCAGCAGTGCCCTGGCAGCCAGGAGGGCCAAGCGTGTCCTGGGGGGCATCAGGCCCAGCATCACCAGCTGGGCAAGGGAGGGGATTGTCCTGCCCTGCTCTGCACTGTGGTGGCCTCACCTTGAGCCCTGTGTGCAGGTTTGGGTGCCACAATATAGGAATGATATTAAGCTATTAAAGAGCATCTAAAGGAGGGTCATGAGGATGGTGAAGGGCCTTGAGGGGAAGCCGTATAGGGAGTGGCTGAAGTCACTTGGTCTGTTCAGCCTGGAGAAGAGGTGACCGAGGGGAGACCTCATTGCAGTTACAACTTCCTCATGAGGGGAAGAGGAGGGGCAGGCACTGATCTCTTCTCTGTGGTGACCAGGGACAGGACCCCAGGGAATGGAAAGAAGATTGGCAGGAGGGGTTTAGGTGGGATATCAGGAAAAGATTTTTCACCCAGACGGTTGGGCACTGGAACAGGCTCCCCAGGGCAGTGGTCACAGCACCAAGCCGGACAGTTCAAGACGTGTTTGGACAATACACTCAGGTACATGGTGTGACTCTGTGTCTGTCCTGCACAGGTCCAGGAGCCGGACTTTGACGATCCTTGTGAGTCCCTTTCAACTCAGAATATTCTGTGATTCATATTTCTGCTGAAAATTATAAGGGTTTACACAGCATCACTACATATGTCACTATACTACAAATTTTTAAATATTGCCATTCTCCCTAAATTACGAGTTGTTAATTTGTTACAGCCATCTTTTTTGCTTCTGCCTGTCCCAGTTACCTGATGTGAAAATGAAGACAGAGAAAGCAGTTTTAACATACTATAGCACCAAGCAAGCACAACTGACAATTTTGCTTTCTTTAAGGTGCAATATGGGATACTGTTTTCTTGAGGAGCAAAAATGAGAAAACAACATATCAGGAGAGCTATGAAGTCACAGTCACAAGGAAAAAACCAAAACCAAACCAAACAAACCCCAAAACACAACAAACCCAAAACATAGCTAAACCTAACTTTTATGTTAAACACCTCACTAGCCACACTATCTAGCCAACAGGTGGCTTCAGAGCCCACGTTTGTAAAACAATATCTCCACCAGCAAGTGGTAAACTGCTCACTTTCCCACTTACATTTATGTCATTTATGCTTATCTGACAGACAACCAGAAATACACATAATTGGCCTTTATTCCTACAAATAACATCCACCTAGCATCAAAGATATAAAAAAAAAAAACAGAACCCCCCCAAATCTGCACAATTAGCTCCAGATAATACGATTACTTTCAAAATATTATTACTGAAAAAAAACCCACAACCTTTTTAAAAATACCCCAAAAACTCAGTAACTAAACTTGAATTATTGCTTGAAGAATTTAATTATCTAATATATTCCAGCAGTAACGAGAGGAACACTGTTAAATTCTAAAAGACAAATATATTTGATAGAGATTTGTCTACCAAATAAATGAGCTGAAACAAAAGCACCTGAAACAATTTTTCAAACTAGATAGAGACTGGTTTGAAAATTCACTATACAGAAAAAGAGGATTCCATTTTTCTGTCATATGCAGCACAGTCATGTTCTGCAACTGGAGAAACTGGAAGATTCATTTGCCTATTTTTCTGCTCTTCTAGGAGGTCAGAACAAACAGAAGTACCCTGCAGCCTTACACCATCTTGTACCATTCTGTCTTGGATCTCATGACTGAGGCCGACTCCAAATTAACCTCCCTGGTATAGTTTTTCACTGAGGCTGAATGACCCTTTGAACTTGTATGACCAGGTAGAATCTCCAATGTTTTTACAGCTATCACCCCCACCTGCTTCCACCAGGCAATTTTCAATAAGAATAAAAGCTTTCTTTCCTTGGAAGATAACACTCTATCCTCTCAATTCAAGCTAAGATGCAGCAATTCTGTATGAGACAGTTAACCCTCTACATAAATGGAAGGATTAAATGAACCCATTTATGGTCTGAGGGGAAAGAACATAGTGTCTTGATTAAAGAGAAATAAAAGTGGAAAGATCTCCCACAACATCTGTACAGAGTTCACATATGCAGAGAAATCTCCAAGCATGCTGAGGAGGAAGAAGCAGCTAATAAGGACAATCCCCAGAATCACAGACAAGAAGGGACTGACCTCTGTTTTGGGACATTATTCAGCAAATTATCAGAGAGAAATACAATGTATTTGCTACATGGATGTCACAAAGGTCCACCATTCCCCTCCAGACCACACAAAAATGTTTACTGTCAATATTACATAATACTTGCCTTGCATCAAGGCATTTGGTTGCCATACAACTCAAAGATTTAGTAAGTTTTCAACCTGCAGACTGCTATCTCTACGGCTTTCCTTTTTTATGCACATCAAACCAGTTTGTATCTTTCAGTTCTAACAGTGGAAAATTCTAACAGAATACAAACAGCAACAAGTGATACTATTCACATGTGCATTGTGAAAAAAAGTTAATTTTGTGAAATTATCACAGATTTCTTTTATTCTTTTTTTTTTAACTAAAGACAGCAACATTTTCCCAAAGCAAAAACCAATTGTGTTACTACAATGCATACATAACATACATATAATTTGAAAGTGTATGCACCCTTTCAGTAAAATTCATTGAGAAGAGAAGTAGATATTCATTGAACTATGAACAACTTGGGATAAAAAGGCATTGGCTACATTTAAACAATAATTACATTTAGCCAATCAAGGTCATTCTAATCCCTGAAAAAACAACAAATACGTAAAATACTGCAACAGTGTCTCATATAAAGTAAGAAGCTACTCTTCAAGAAACCAAGTTCCCTAGTCACTTCTCAAAAGTTTAGAATTAAACTCGCATTCAGAGACTATTGTTTGTTTTAGCATTACTTCCTACAGAAAGAAAACTCAACCATGCAAGGCTTCTGTGTATGCCCTGCAACCCCTCGAGGGCTGCCTGATGAAGTTGTATCCAATAAGCAGATAGGCAGTGTCTGAGAGAGCAGCCACGGTAAAAATTCATATATTCTTACATATACAAAAATCCAAGGCTATTTCTAAATACAGGAAAAGCTTCCTCTGGAACTCGAAAAGTATTTTGAAAACCAAGGAGGAAAGTGGCATGAAACAACTCAATTTCTCAGAGAAATGCTGTTCACAAAAACTGTTTCATTGTACCATAAAAATGTTTACCTCTGACCTCAAAGATACCACCCACGTTCACCAGAAGCAAAAGTAGTTTGTTACTGTGACCTGTTTTTCAATACTGGTTAACAGTTAAAAAGAGAAAGGCTTAGGAGATACATTTTATATCACTGTGGTAAGAAACCAGTGGCACAAAATATTAAACTTTAAAAACATTTTCTATGTATCATATTAATTCAAAATTTGGGAGTCTTTATTCCCAAAATGATCTCTAAGTTCCACTAATTTTACTTTCTTGAAAACTTAAAATATTATCACTAAAATAATCACAGACAACCTTTCAGCAAGTAAAATGCTTTGTGTTTCCCCTCTTGAACAGCATAGTGAGAAAAGTCATTTTATATCCTTTATCTGAA
This sequence comes from Struthidea cinerea, assembly GCA_013397865.1. Classification (NCBI taxonomy): domain Eukaryota; kingdom Metazoa; phylum Chordata; class Aves; order Passeriformes; family Corcoracidae; genus Struthidea; species Struthidea cinerea. The sequence goes on along the minus strand of VZTI01001119.1, from coordinate 1,157,632 downwards.
CCATTTATATAGGAAACATAGTAGACAATTTCATTAAGGTTCAAAGTCCAAGAACTCAGAAGCTGAGAAAAGCCAGAAGAGTTTCCTGACCAATTCTCTTTCTTCTCTCACATGTGGGACAAAAATGTTTATATTAATGCTGCTCTCCAACATCCTTTAAAATGTATAGTCCTACCATTTACTTACAGTACAGCAATTAAGCTCGAAATTCCAGACAGAATTACTGGCTTCATTACGGAAATTTTTGCGGTTTCTATGTCCAACACTTAAATGTTAGAACACAGGCACCCGATGCTCTATTCAAAACTTCATGAGTCACAACATAGAGAGCTTAATTTCCACTTTTTTCAGAAGGATTCATAAGCTGAATAATAAGCACCATCAGGCAAAACTAAGGTAATTTAATTCTGACACCTAAATTTTGAATTCAAATAATGTGCAGTTATGGGGGAAAGTGGTGAGACCTCTTGCAGTTTTGAGAAAACACCTACCTGCCTAAAACTGAAATCTCCCCCACCTCTCTAAAATGGCAGCAGAACAAAATGAGTGCAGCTGAAGGAGTTGACTGCAACAGCAAATTGTCTTGTGCTGCAAGAGATCAGTTAAAGCTTGTGGTCCCTTTCAGGGGTTTGCTGACAATGGAGGAGTAAGTCAAACACACCAAACCTTTCAGTAACTTTCTATCACTGTCTTCTAGGCATGATCAACTTCCGGTCTTCCTTTAAAACTTCACAATTCAGCAGGTATTTTACAAAGTCCTTGCAGCCCAGTTGTTTTGTTTATCAAAGCAGTAAGCAAACGAATAACCCATGTTACAGTACCAAGATGTATCAGGTAGCAGGATAAGGAGCAGAAGATCCATCAGTAGTATGTAGCTAAAGATGTTAAAAAGATGCAGAAAAAAATAAAAGCAAACCACCAAAGTCATGGAGGAGGGTAACAAAAAAAAACAAAAAAAAAACAAAAAAAACCAAACAAATCCCCTTCTCCCCACAAAAAAAGCAGCAAAAACCAAACACCTTTCAAGGTTAGTTCTAAACCATTAATTAAAGTGCAATCTGCAATGAAAGCAAATTCAGACAAACAAATAGGCCAAGGCCCAGACTTTAAGCTTTATATGACACGAGCTCTGAGTTGGCTAAACTGGTGTCACCAGCATGGCACAAAGCATTCTCACAACCCCTACCACATTCTGCTTGTAACACAACAGATCTGACTGAGGTTGATGGCCTGCTTTCCAAAAATACAATTGAAAGCAAAGTACATTTTCACAAACCACAAAGGTCAGAACTGCAACTACTCTTACCTGAAATAAAGATAAGAAATCTGACTTTTGTCCAAGTTAGGATTATTTTTCCAGTATCTAAGCATAAGCAGCCCCTCTAAAAATCTACAGAGTTGCAAGTACTTTGGGCATACTACAACAATCAGGTTCTGTAAAACTTTAACAAACGTGAGGACCTTTGTTGTTCATAAAAATCCTTCTCCCTACACATACAGGGAGCAGCTTAATCTAGGAAGTACCAGAATTTCAGAGAGATTTTTTTTTTCTTTTAATTAAAAGCTCCTCAGTAGCCTTTAGCCTTATCTGTTGTATATAAAAGCAGAAGTACTTAGTGTTAAAAGAACAGTATCAGTGGCTGCCTCATGGTTAACACCTTTACCTACACGTCTTAAACTGTCCATCATCACACAGAATCATGCCACATAAAATTCAGCATCAACCACAACTTTTTATGGACATCATGAGAAGTGGAAGCATGATCACAGTATCCCTTTGGATCACATAAGGAGCTTGCACAAATGGAAATCAAACTACAAAGTCTAATTACTTGGACAGTGGTCCCAGACACCATGAAAGGAGATTCCCACTTATTCTTAAGATACCCTACTGTGCAGCAACAGTTTCAGATGCAGGATGAATTAGGACAGAAAGTCAGATTCAGGTTTTCCCTCTTCAAAGCAGTTGCTTACTCCACTGGGATGAGAAAAAGCACACTATCTTTATCTAGACCATTCATTTTCAGCTCTGTTAATCTCCTGCAGAACAGCTTTAGAAGAAGGAATAAAAATCTTTTCACACTACAGACCAGCCGAAAGGCTGGTGTTCAGGGTAGTCCTCATACAGAAAGGACAAAGTGGAAAATTACTGTGGCTATCTCACATTCTGAATGAGGGCTCTACCTAACAAGCTGTTGTATCCTGTATTTTTACATCACTAGGAAATGCAGCCTGTTCTGCTCGCAGTCTGTGAAACCTGTACATGCAAATGACAAGGGAATTTTTAGCTACATACTTTCGTATTTAATGCCATATTTCACTGCAGATACATTTTGTCCATCACATGGATGCTGGGCCAAATATCCACCTATTACCTATGGCCCTAAAAAAATAACAGTGACAACAATCCACTCACACACATGTGGGAATCCATTTTAAGGGCAAAAGAGCATTTAATACATCAAGTGTAAGGAACCCACTCTTACATAGTTGCATCTCACTCCTATTTGGTGGCACCCATACTATTTAATGAGATACATTCAACTGAGATTGTCAAACAGCATCAGCTACAGAAAGATAGTCTTTCATAGACAGGAAAAGAGATCCAACCAGTGAAACAGAAAGCAAGGTTTATTCTACAGACAAGACAGCACAACACAACAAACAAGAAGGCAAGGGGTGGAGGGGCAGGAACAGAACTTCCTTCTCCTTGTTTAAAGATTGGGGGATCTTGAGTCAGGTGGTGCCCAAGGGGAAATCTTTCTGAGTATCTCTAATTAAGCAGTCTCTCCTGGAACACACTCCAGTAGCAGAACCTAGATCAGTCAAGCTCTAAGCACTATGTGCCCACTGATCCCCCATGTGGCCTGGCTGCCCCTCCAAGGTCTTAGGACCCACTGCAGAGAGTAATCCAAGCTCTGCATTTCAGAAAGTGAGAATGCAAAACACAGCTTATTTAAAATATTTCCTTTCCCATTTTCCCTGGCAGGAGGCCCAATAAGAACAGAGTAAATTAATTATCTTCTTTATGGTTTACAGTCTATCCACACATGGGAAGCAGGAGACATGGCTGTGCTCAAAGTACTGTCAAATACACAGGGTAAACACACCTGTAGAGAGAGTATTATCTCCAGCCAATCTCACAAAATTACTTTAACATCATTTCCACTAAAACAGAAGGCGAAACATTAAATAAATTTCTAAATTCACAGTCCTTTTAAGTCCAAGGGTGCTTTTAAGAAGGCACATACCAAAATGCTGCACAACTTGCACACTGACCAGAATAGGAACAGAATTTTGACTGCACAGGCAAAGCTGCTTAGCCATCTTTTTCACAATGTCCTGACTTGTCACAGTAAAACTTTTTTACAGGACTACACCAGTTCTGACAAAGCTTACTCTACACGCAAATTTTCTCATTTTGGGTCAAAATGAGAGAGACTCTTAATTATTCATGATTAAGATCGGGAAGTTCTTTTTTTCTCCTACACCTACGCTCTAATCACCTGCAGACAGAAACGGCTCACTATCCCAACCAGCAAATATGATGGAGAATATTTTAATTGCAGTTTTTAGGCAGATACTGTTTTGTCCTGATGCACACTGGAAGATGTTTGGTTGGGGTTGTGGTGTTTTTTTTAAAAATAATGTTGCCAGTAACAGAAAATCGTCTTCCACTTAGCCCTAAACTATCTGATTCTGCCAATATTCTGTCCCAACCCAACAAAGATAAACTAACTGGGAGCAGACATTTAACTCAATGGCACTCCTCACTGTACATTGTATTCAGCACATGAAAAAATTGGGCCTTACACTGAGCATCAGTGTATAAATTCTCACACACAGGATCTAAGATAAAATTTTCACTGTCTGTATGAAGCAATGTGCTCTATCAGATTTACACAAAGCCCTTAAGATAGCTATCTCCAGAGCAAGGTCAAATTTCTGCAGAGCCAGGAGTATAGAAGCCTGGCTGCAAAAGCCAGCTAAGCTTCAAAGTTCAACCATGAAAAAAAGTTGTGTACATGCACACTGACTTTTTTTCTCCTATTCTGACATAAGTTTAAAGACACACTATAAATAACATGAAAAAAAAAAGTATTAGTCCAATTAAAAAAAAAAAAGACAAGAGGATACATACTTTTCAATGCTGATACATAGAACTTCAGCTCCCTTTTTTCCCCATCAAACAACATTTACAACACTGCAGATTCCAAAAGCACTTATTTGTGTAATACACCCGACACCTGAGTCAGTACGGATATAGCAACTTCCATTCACTGTCCTCTTCTGATCATCACTGGATTAGACAACAACTCAGACCAGTGCTCGTGGTGAATATAGACTCTTTTATATCCCCCAGCAGTAAGGCACCACAGAATATTTACATTTACAGTAATTATTTTCCCAAGTAACTAGATTTTTTGCAGAAAATAATGCCAAAGGCCTATGGCTAATATTTTATTACTTCTCAGCATTACTTACTACTAAGCAGCTGCTCTTTTCCTTTCAAAAGCCAAAAAGAGGAAAGTCAATGCTCCAGAGTGCATTGATCAGACTGGTTTTGCCTCTGTTTTCCACTGAAGGGAGAACAGGGAGGGGAAGGAATAAAAAAAGCCGCCAGGCACCTACCTTACACAGATGCAGACTTAAGCTCTTGCACATAACTTAGTGACTCGTACCTCTGAATGCACAAACCAACTATTCTAGAGCCAGTCTCCTCAGGCTGACCAAAATTCCAGCTTGGAAAACTTCACCAGAACAGGTTTCACCCAAACCAGTATCCCTGCACAAACAGCTTCTGTTCAGTGAATCTGGTGAGAATTCCTTACTTGCCCAGTTCCCACCAGCTCCTGAAAGAACATCCATCTGAAAAGCTGCCTACCCTGTTTTTGGAGTACAGCTTCCACATAGCTCATCCTGGAAGGCACACCTTCTGTAATCAAAAACCTTTGCCCTGCTGACACTTGTCTCTGTTTCTCTATTTTATTAAAACTCCTAATCTGATAGCTGATTACCAACCCAAAGGGATTCCAAGAGTATTAAACCCCATTAATGATGCCAAAACCAGTCAACATTACAGTTTGTAACTGCCTGGTCCTGCAGCACTTACTGAGGCAAAGCCAGGAGAGACAGAATTCCTCAAATCAGAAGGAACAAAAAAAGAAGGCAAGCTTGACCACTGTATTGGAGACATCTTGGGACCAAACATGCTTCAGAAACATTATGAGTAGCCTACTATGTTCTCAACCTATTTGAGGAATGCAGACTGCTTTGGAGAAGGAAAAACAATCACCTACTCAAGACTCCTACAAACTACTGTTTTAGCACACTTACCAGAAAACGTCAAGATTAATTAAGAATAAAAAAACTACTCAAGAAAAAACAAGAGATCACATACTGTAAAACCAAGTCTGACTGGAATTTCATTTCCAACAATATTTTCAAGAGTACCATTCTATGTACTGTTTTCAGCAATACAGAATATCCTGGAGGGAAAATGCAGATTTAATAACTTTGGTAATCTCAAATGCTAAAATTAATCACTTCATCTGCTATCTGCATTCACCACATGAACTCAAGACCAGCAAAACCTTACACAACTCCTCTTACAGGTCAGTATCATATACATCCGAGTTAAATGACACAAATACAGCTGCTGATTATACATCGCACTAAGAAGAAAAGAAAAATACCATATATGTGTGTGATTTATTTAACAATATGCACAGGTTCTTTTTCATGGTTTAATTTTTTAACTACAGATCACTTAAACTCTGAAAGAAATTACTAACATCTACTATTTATACCTTCACTGCCAGAGAAAATGGCTCTCATCCAAAACTATTCTACAGCAGTTTATAGCAAGATTATTGGGTGTTTATAACAAAAACCCACACACTTTACAAACCTAAGATTTTTTAAAACTGCCAACCTATTGCACTTGGCAGATTACAAAAAGAATGTTTCACAGAAGACAGAGCATGAGAGGCTATGTGCCCTATATATACACAAAAGGAAGCAATGTTAGGGGAGCAGCACCTGGACAGAAATGTCTAAATACAGCATTCTTTGCTTGGCTTTACCTGCAAGCAACACTTTTTTCATATTCCTTCAATGGAATTTAAAGTCAGAAGCAGAACAAGTCAGCCAAAGTATCCACATCCATGGTAAACAGAAACTTACATTTAACTTGCATAGTTTTCTTGGTGATGCAGCAACCAAGAAAGAATTTTTTAGGTAACATGTGGCTTGCATCCTTGTCATAAACAAGGCAAACTGAGTTCCTCACAGTCCAAAGTGTTATGTGAATGGTTAAAGAGACAGAAAAGGACCAATAGTTTCCAGAGTATTTTACCTTAATATTTTCCAGAAGAAAATTTCATGAGAGATAACAGTTTAATTAATCTTTTAAAAATTAAAAATATGTCAAGATAGGTTCTTAAATCCACGCTACAGACTAATGAATAGCAGTTAGATTTGCAAAGCCATACACCTCAAAGCTTTCTGAAATTGTCTGGAGTTCCAGATGCTTATTGTTTGCATGCCTGTACGTGACAAAAGCAGGAGTCAGAAGACCATTAAAACTGGCAAAAGAAAGTATCCAGAGCAACTTTTATTTAATTGAGCTTAAGGACTTGAAGAGCTAAATTTCTAATGCTTTGATCTGAAAATTTTAATTCTCACAATAAGTAGACTAAGCCAGATTTTGCTTCACATTGCCTTTTCAAATTCAGTCTGTGTAGACTCTAGCAAAGTTTGTGTACCCTTTTTCATAACCTTGATGTATCAGTCAACACTTTACATACAGTCAGCTTTCCATTTTCATCCAGGGCAATAATTAAAGGCCAGTTTATTTTGGGTTTGGTTTTATTCGCAAGGAGAGGCTGAAGTAGGTGACAGGTTTTTGTTTCAATAGCTTAAGATCACTCAGCTACAGTGGGAAAAAACTGTCTGCAACAAAAAACCCCAAAGCTATGAGTTTCTAAATGTTTCTTTCAAAAGTAATGTAACTATTTTTAACACAGGAATTTATTCAACTTGCATAGTACAGTGTTTTAATTCAGAAATCAATTATTTCAAGAGGAAAAAGCAAAAACAATAATAAAAGAAGGAATGTACTGTATACCACGATTCTTTATATTCTGGTGTATCAAAAATATATTTGAGTGGTATGAAGCTGCTTTTTAAACCTGGACAATAAATATCCCATTACAAGCATAACCATCTTCTTTCCTACAAAAACATACTGCTGTACATAACTTGCCATCTGAAATTGTCAGGAACAATTTTTAAGAATGGTTTTTTAAAAGGATACTTCCTTCTCTACTACTACAAATTTATTGGGAGACACCAGGACAGAGGTGGTAAGAACTTGGGACCTTTACAACAAGTGTAGCTATTGTCTTCTGAAGACTGATATTTATGTCCAGAAAATTAAGCATGCAAAAAACCAGAATGAAAACAAATTTTGGAATAAATGTAAGGACAAGGAACATTACAGATATAATTATTTCTCTTCTGAAAAACAAAAAACATAAAAAAGAGTAAACTCAAAGTCCTGTATTTTCTCTCTATTTAATACTTTACTGTACAAAATACACAGTTATGTGGCATAAGATATCTCTATTCTGTTTTTCAATCCAAATCCTCTCCAATTTATATTCAAGATATTTTAGCATTTGCATTACATTCCCTTTTATACTACTTGTATTTTATTTTCTTCCTTGGAGCATCAGAACTGCTTGAGCAACCCTCTCTAATTTGTTGCTAACACACATTAAAGCCCTATCAACTAAACACTGAGGCACACACCAGCACACAACAGTCTCCTTCCTATCTGTTCTATGTTATTGCATTGTACTACCCAAACAGTACCAAAATAGCGCTCTGTAGGCCCAAGAGGGCAGTAAAACAAGAGAAAATAAGGCACTTGAGTGAGGGATTACTCTGGACTATGGCCCCAGTTTTGCCAACAGTAGCATAGCAAATATGTAGTGAACTCAGGGCAACACTACTAAATGAAGTCTTGCAAATGTTTATGTTCAAATTACTGTAAGACTACAAGAAAAATTCATAAGAAAGAGCAGAAATAATTAACTTGCTTTGTGAGAACAACTTTTAGTTAAGAGTTCACTCTCTCACTTCACCAATTCACTGTGCTAAGGAGAGTCAGAAGTTGTAATCTACTCACGGAACAATAAGGACCAGTTACCATTTCTTCAAACCATCCCTCTCCAAGAGTAACCCAAAGGTACTGACCAACTTCACAATCTAGGATCAAAGAAGTTAATAGCATAATATAAGTTAATACATATCTTTTTTTTAGATTTCAGTACGTCAAGTTTTTTTGAAGCTTAGAATTATCCATCACATCTCCTGAATCCAAGCAAACACTGATACTGCACACATGCAGTGCAATAAAGTGATGCTCATGAAATCCCTGGAAACAACACAGTGCTTCTCCCTAACTACTCCATACACTTGCAGCTTTCCAGAGAGCTAGCTAATGCAGGTATGTCTGTATAACACTACACTGTTATCACTCATACTTTTAAGTATTAAGGCTTAATTTCCTAAATTTTAGCTTAAAAAAAAAAATTACTTAAATCTCAAAACTTGGGATATAGGGAATACATCCCAGATTAAGCATGAAACAGGTGAACCTGTTTCGAGTAAAAGCTCAGTTCCAAACACAGTGCAATGCCACAAACCCAAGGAATATCAAATAGGAAGTGAAGACTCTATTCAAGTACTGTTTAACACGTCAAAAAAACAAACATTTTGAAAAAGCTGAAATTGTCTTTCCTAAGTTACACATAAAACTGTGAGTTATGAGTACTGTTTTATTGCAGAAGACTCAAAAAATATCTACACATTCTCCAGTGGTTTAAAGTCTTCCAGCTAAGCTAAGTAGTTTACTTCATAATTGCACCAAAGCTTCCATATTTTCTACAGTCTAAAGATGCATCTATTAGCACAAACAAAAACTAGAAACAGAACCAGTTCTATTTTTTCCACCCAGAGCAGAAATGCAGATGCATTATTCCTCGAGTACTTATGCAGACAGAAACGCTCCAAGACAGGAGGCCTGCAGCAGGCATTTTTTTAACTGCAGGTGTATTAAGAGGATGGACATAGCATAAACATTCCCGGCCTGTAGGAAAGAGGGGTTGGGACTTCACAGTGAAAGGGCACAAGAATTTTTTAAGGGGAAGTCAGTTTCCCTGACTAAAGCATATTCTGTGACAAACTTCTTTAATGCAGTAAACTACTCCACAAGAAAAAAAAAAAATTGTGTTCCAAACTAAGATGACTTTGAAAGCATAGGAAGACAAAAATAAAGAGAGGACAGAAAGACATAGCCAAAGTACCTCACATCACAGAAGCATCATCCCCTTGCACCTCTCAAAACCCCATTGTTTTGCAAAGTCTTTTTTCTTAAGCAAACGGGTTGGCATGGGCTAGTTGTTTTCTAAGAGAAGTGGCATCATTAGGGAAAGAGAGTATAAAAAGCAGCTCGAAGAACAATGAAAGCGAGTAAAGTTTGAGGATTTGGTAATTCTTTTTGTTAAAGTCAAGTTCTTAAGTGCTGTCTGTCATAGAAAGGAGCCCCTCTCGGCCGCCCCTTCGGGAGTCCTTGGCGCACCCTCACCTCGCAACAACACCGGGTCCTCCACCGCACAAACCCCGGCACCGGCTGCCCAAATCGCCACCTCCGGACTCCCGCCCCGCCGGAGACGGGGATACCCAAGCCTCAACTGAAGGCGGATTTCACGGCGGAGTGAAGGGAAATCAGCCCAATTCCGCCGCCCCCCATAACAGCACCAGTAGGCGCGGGGTGCCTTCGGGCAGCGGCCCAGGGCAGGAGCGGGGGAGCCCGGCGGGCCCCACTGCCGCGACTGGCAGGGGCGAGAGGCCGACCTGGGCCCGCTCTTGTCACGGCGGGGGCTGGGCAGCGCCTCGCCGGCCCGGGCCCGGCGCTGCTTCCCGCCCGCCCGCCTCGCAGGCCGC